>MU224235.1:2301484-2317866 GCA_018584345.1 Thuja plicata
TGTTAGGTCTGGGTTCATCTTCAATCAAAGGTGCATATTCATAGTACCTCTCTTGAATCATAAAATTCTCATCAATCTTAACATGTGTTCTTTCAATTATCTTCTTTAATCTCAAATTGAAACATCTGTAAGTTTTTCTTTTTGTAGAGTAACCAAGAAAAATACCTTCATCACTTCTACCATCAAACTTGCCAATATTATCATCTCTCTTGATGTAGCACTTGCTGCCAAATATTCTAAAGTATTTTACTGTGGGTACATTACTAAACCAAAGTTCATAGGGTGTCTTCTCCACGCCTGGTCTCAATTGTGTTTTGTTGATAGTATACATTGTTGTGTTCATTACATCTGTCCAAAAGGTGTGTGCCACTTTTCCTTCAATCATCATGGTGTGCACTGTATCAAGTATAATCCTGTTTCTCCTTTCTGCAATTCCATTTTGCTGAGGTGTTCTAGGGGCACTCAACTGCCTTTTTATTCCATGTTCTTCATAGTATTCATAAAAATAGTCAGAGGTGAATTCTCCTCCTCTATCTGATCTTAAGCATTTCAGTTTTAGTCTAGATTCATTCTCAACCTTAGCTTTGAATATTTTGAACTTCTCAAATGCTTCTGACTTCTCCTTTAAGAATGCAACCCACATCATCGTAGAAAAATCATCAACAAAAAAAATAAAGTACCTTTCACCATAGTATGATCTTGTTTGAGTAGGACCACATAAATCTATATGCACTAAGTCCAACTTGTTTTCAGCTGAGGTCTTCTTGCTTCTGAAGGAACTTCTTACATGTTTACTCATAACACATTCCCTGCAAATAGTGTCAACTAGTCTTGTAATGCTTGGTGGGTCTCTAACTGCCTTGACATTACTGATCTTTACGATATTGTCAAAATTGATATGACATAGTCTCTTGTGCCATAACCAAATGTCATCCACTTTTGTAACAAAACAACTTACATCTGAATTGAGCTGAAAAACATTACCTTTTGTTTTAGATCTTCATGTAATCATGTCTCCATCCTTGTTTCTAATAATGCACTTGTTGTCCTTGAACTCCAAATGATATCCTTTATCAAGTAGCTGTCCAACACTTAGTAAATTATGATGTAATTCATCTACATATAAAACATCATATGTCTTGTTCTTTCCATCCAAGGTGATGGATCCTCTACCTATGATAGGTTTAGGAGTGTTATCTCCAAATCTAATCATACCACCTTTGTATTTGTCTAGATGAACAAATCTGTCTTTATCACCTGTCATGTGATGCAAGCATCCACTATCAATGATCCAATCAGTTCTGACATCTACTTTGGAAATTAAGGCTAATTCATATCTTCTTCTTTGTCTGCAATGTCCATATCTTCAAGAAACCTTTCCATGTCTTTAAGGGCAATGAATCCAATTTCATCTTCTCCTGAATCTTCATCAGTTACACCTTCTTCAGCATGGTAACATTCCTTCTTATATTTAGGTTTGTAATCAGATCTGAACTTCTTGATTCTTGTGGGACACTTAGATGCAAAGTGACCAATCTTATTACATGAAAAAAACTTGAATGGAAGTTTTCCTTCATACTTTCCTTTTCCTTTCTTTTCTCTCTTAGAAATCATGGCAATTATCTCTTCTAGATCTTCATCAGTTTCTTCATTCTCATTATGACCAGAGATGTGTGAGCATTTCTTACCATAGATTGAAGCTTTGAAGTTTGTTTCATTCTTAGGTTTAGTCTTCAATCTTGATATCTCAAATGTAGAGATTTTTCTGATCAAATTCTCTCTCTTGAATTCTTTAGAAAACTGCATGGTCTGATCTAGAATGTTGATTTTTCTTTCATAGTCTGCTGTCAATGTAGTCATTAACTTTTCCATTATGTCTTCTTTTGAAATTTCTCCTCCATTGTTTCTATTTCTAGATACTGCTTCATTTATCCTCTGATTATAAGCTCTAATGTTTTCTTCAGGTAACATTTCAAGACTATTATATTTCTTTTTCCATGTCTTTCTGTGCGCATTCTTTGCTTGGATGTCTCCTTCAAACATATCTTCCAAATACTTCCATATGGTATAAGCTCGGTCAACTTTCTTGATCTCAGAAAATTCACTGACTGATAGGGCACTAATAAGGGATTCTTTGGCAATAGAATTTGATGTGAATACCTCCTATTTGTTTGTAGCATCATCCTTTGCAAGGTCTTTTAAAGATGGAATATCAACTTCTTGTGTAGCAATCTCAAAGATCTCAAATCCAACACATTATAGATGTGTTATCATTTCGTTCTTGTATTGACTTGTGTATAGGTAATAGATTATTTACATGCATTCTAGCTTGCAGACCATATACTAACTCAAATGGTGACCTACTAGTATCCTTTTTGATTGTTATTCTGTCAACCCATAGAGCTAATCTTAACTTTGTATGCTAGATTCTCTTATTCTTTTCTAAGGTCTTCTTTAAAATTTTAAAAATACTTTTGATGCTAGATTCTACCTGGCCATTTTCCTATGGATGATATGGGGATGAATAAGCCATTATAATCCCATATTCATTGAAAAAGTCCTTGATCTTATCAGATTTGAAACACATGGCACTATCCTTGACCAATTTGGCTGGGACACCAAACCTAGTTAAACTATTCTCCATCAGAAACTTGATAACTGTCTTACTTGTTTCTTTTTTAGTGGGAATATCCTCTATCCACTTAGTAAAATAATTAGTAGCCGCTAATATCCAACTGTGTCCTCCACTAGACTTCTCTAAAAATTCTCCAATAAAGTCAATACCCCACATGGAAAAAGGTGCTTCAGTACTTACAAGATTTAACAATAGGGCGCTTGAGAGTTAACTTGTTTGAGAATCTTTGACAAGGCTCACACTTGCGGACAAATGCATGGGTATCTCTAAAAATAGCGGGCCAATAATACCCTGCCCTTAAAATCTTATGAGTAGTAGTTTTTGCAGAAAAATGCCCACCACATATTCCAGCATGCATTTCATTTAAATCTTGTGAGCTTGATCTTTATCCAAACATAATAGTAGCACACCATTTTTATCCTTCCAAAATAGGTCTCCTTGAATCAAGGTGTACTTATAGGCTTGCAGTTTTAGAATTCTCTTTTGATTTTCTGACATATTTTCTGGAAACTTGGTATTCTTCAAAAAATACACAATATCAGGATAAAATGGTTGTCTTTCTATACTTCTAACTGTCTGATCTTGTGTCTCTGTATCATTTATTTGTACCAAATCCAAGTTATCTTCTGTCATGAGTCTGGCTAAACCCTGACCTCTCATTAGCTTTGTAATGTGAATTTCAAGATTAAATTCTTGTATTCTATTTATCCACTTAAACCTCTTACCAATGACTTCTAAGTGAGTAAGGATATCTTTGACTGCTGAGTGTGGGACATATGCCTACACCTTTGCATAGAACAAATATGGTCTAAAAGATTTCATAGCCTTTAATAAAGCATATGCCTATTTCTCCATCATCTAATAATTTAACTCTGCCGACTAAAGAGATTTTCTATAAAAAGCTATTGGATGTTCAAATCCTTCATCATCTTTTTGTAGAAAAACAAAAAAAATTGTATGATAAGATGCAAATGAAAATAGAGAAAAGGGCTTACTATAATTAGGAGATTTCACAATAGGAGCCTCTTGCACTGCCTTCTTAATTTTCTCAAATGCTATTTGAGCTTCCGCACTCCAATTAAATTTTGCATCCTTTTTTAGCAACTTTATAATAGGTTTAATAATTTCTACAAAGTTTTCTATGAATCTTCAACAAAATTTATCTTTCCTAGGAAAGATTGAACACCTTTTAAATTTTTTGGAGCAATAACCTTTTGGATTGCTTCTATTCTTTCTAGGTCTATTCTTACTCCATCTTTAGACACTATGTGTTCCAACAACTTTCCTTGTTGCACTGCAAAGTGACATTTTTTAGGATTCAATGACACACCATACTCCAAAGCTTTACTATTTTTTTTCTTCTAGGTGTTCACAATGATCCTCAGCCTTATTAGAGTATACAGTTAGATCATCTTGATAAACAACCATGAATAAATCAATAAATTATTTAAAAGAAACATCCGTGGCACTTTGAAAAGTAGCTCCTGCATTTATCAATCCAAATGGCATTCAGATATATACATATGTTCCACAAGGAGTGGTAAATGTAGTCTTGTACTACTCTAATTCTTTTACTAAAACTTGGTTGTAGCCTGAGAAACCATCCATCATTGATAGTAGCTCACAACCAGTCACTTTGTGTAACATTGCCTCCATATTAGGTAAGGAATAATTATCTTTTAGTGAAACAATATTTAGATTTCTGAAATCCACACATAGTCTGATGTCACCATTCTTTTTTCTGACTGACACTAAATTTGAGACACATGTTAAGTGTCTAATAGGCTGGATAATTCTAGCACCTTTTAACTTCATCAATTCTTGCTGCATCTTAGGGGCTAGCAAAGGGTTAATAGGTCTCTATTTTTTCCTAAATGGGTTTACTACTGATTTAAGTGGAATCTCATGTTGGAAAATGTCTTCCCTATAATCCTTTAGGTCCTCATATGACCATGCAAAAACATGCTTATAGTTTCTCAATAATTTGATCAAATTTGTTCTGATATGGAAATCTAAACCTCTCCCAATGTAAACAACTTGAGGACTAGTTTCTGATCATAAATTAATTTCTTCTAAGTCCTCAACCTTAGCATTGCTTATTTTTGTTGAATGATCATTTTGACTACTAAACAATGCTTTGAGTTCAACCAGGCCCTTAGGAATCTTATTGGAACTCAGTTAGACAACCTCATTTCCCCAAACATAGTCTTTACCATTATTATTTTCTAGTTGAGTATTGCAATCTATATACTGATTCTCATAATGGTCTAGATAATGAATGAATCTCAAAATGTCTTGGTCATCCTGAAAAACTTGCCATTTGTATATATTATCTGGAACAACTGGTCTTGTCTTAACTTCAAGGATTGATACCCAATGTAAGGTATGATCATCAGTTTTCAAAGCAACATTTGCTAAGAAATCTTCATTATATTCTTAGACCTTTCTATCCAACTTATATCAAAGGAATCAAACATCTCTATATGATCCCAAATAGCATATTTATATATTTTCAATATATCATTTTTTACTGTATATTTGGATCTAATTTGGGCTACCACTAATTCATAATCACCATAAACCTTTAAACATTTAATTCCATGTTTGATTGCAATTTCTAGCCCTAAATATAAAGCCTCATATTCTGCAGTATTATTTGTACAATGGAAGGGTAACAAAAAGGAATATTTAAAAGTTGTACCTAATGGAGATACCAATAATACACCAGCTCCTAATCCCTCTTTTGAGAAAGCTCCATCAAAATACATTTTCCACAATCCATCACCCTGTACAGTCAACTCTTTAACCAAAGGATCAGTATTTTCATTCTGATGATGATGATCATTCCTCTGTACTCTAAAATTCTCCATGTCCACATCAACACAATAATTAATGTTAGTTTCTTCATACCATTCTATCATGTGAGGGGTCCTACCCTCTCTTGACACTTTAACATTATTTCCGGAAATGTTAAAAGTAGCATATGATAAATCACGTTGTATACTACCTCCCATTGAAGCACTCCACTTTATTGATAGTAACATGCCATAGTGTGGTGGTATGCCAACAACAAGGACATTCATAGTTAACACCACATCAGGACATATTGATAATTTTTAAGGCATGGCCTCAATGGTACCAATGATAGGGACTTATCTAGAATCCATTGCTTGACATCTCCCATGAGGAGTGTCCACTTGTAATCCCATAGACCTCATAATTTCTACTGGCATAATAGTGTTTGATGCTCCTGAATCAATCATACAATTTTTTAGCATCCTTCCATTAATTACCAGTGTAAGAGAAAATGGGTCAACAACCTTAGGAGAAGAAGTTGTATTTAAGAAAATTTGAGGAATCTTAGAGGATAAGAATTCAACTTCTTTCCCTATGTTCATTGGTTTCTTCTCAACATTTTTGGGATTTTGAACCTTCATTGTAGGCAGACTGTTTAATAACAAGAGAACCTTTTCTTTGTGTTCTTTGATTCTCATCATTTCTAAAAATGGTACTTTCATAGTCATTTGAGATAAACAGTGACCCATGTCTACTAGAGTATATTTTACATCTAAGGATTTTGATTTCTCAGCAATAATGTTATTTTTCTCAAATTGTATATTCAGATTTGGTTCTTTAGAATTTTTATTCTCTATCTTAAGAGAAGAAGTACTTGTTTCTTACTCTTGTGTTTTCCCTTCTTGTACAACATTTGGTTCTGAAGCTTTGGTTACAATTTTGACCTTAGGTTTATTTACATTTTCCCCAGGTCCTTCCTTTTATGAACCATAATGCTTGAATAATTATTTGAATACTATGCCTCCTTATACTGATTCAGACAAAAGAAATGCCTAATTGTTGAGGATTGGATAAGATCCTCCTTTATTTTTGAGCTCCACATACTCAAGCATGTTTTACCTCTGAATAATTACTGATTACACAGTATATATGAAAGTGGACTCTGGTTTTCTATTTATCTTTATTGAATCAACTTGTAAAACACCTTGCATATGACCTAAATCAACTAGATGCAAAGCTTAATCAAACAAACCATGATTGTAAATATAGCAAAAAACTAGTGAGATAAGGATTCTCATCCTCTTCCTTTTAAGGTGGGATAACCTTTTGATTCACTCTTTAAGTAATCAAAAAAATGGATTGCATCCTACTAATACAAATCCTTATGAGTTCAACTCATTTGTTCTAAGTATCTGAATATAATTGATTTGATTTTGATTATTGGATGAAGAAAAGACTGCAAATCAAACCCTAGACCAATGCCTACTCCTTGAGAAAAGAGTTAATGAAAATATGAATCCATAGAAACAAACTAATGAAAATACTAGAGAGTGCCTTACAAACTATATGCAGCTGAGATAGAATGCCTTACAAACTATCCTCTCATTTCCATACTATTGTATCAAATCCTCATATTTCTAGTCAACTCTCTGAAATCACTTATAAAATTAGTTCTCTCCTTGAAATAAACTCATAAGAAATTAGAAAAGCTACCTTGTAACTGGTATGTTTAAGATGCCTAACAAACTAAACATACTAGAGCTATACACAAAAATATATAGAGACAACAACAATATGGAAGAGGAAAAGCTACACTATATTTCATTAATAAATTATATATCAACATATCCAGACCTTAAGCTTTCAAGAATATACAAAGACATAGAAGTCTTCCTTGCAATAGAAATTCAACAAAACCAATAGGGACCTACTCTGAACTCGTGTAGGGAAAAACCCAAAAATAGAGCCAAGGAGAGGAATCCCTCAAACTAAGAAGAGAAGGGAATAAATAAGAACATCAGAAACCCCAACATCTCTAATAAATTCACACCTGTCCCTCTGC
This sequence comes from Thuja plicata, assembly GCA_018584345.1. Classification (NCBI taxonomy): domain Eukaryota; kingdom Viridiplantae; phylum Streptophyta; class Pinopsida; order Cupressales; family Cupressaceae; genus Thuja; species Thuja plicata. The sequence continues at coordinate 2,308,978 of MU224235.1, forward strand.
AAATTTGATCTACTCTCATTATTTATTCCTTGCATCTAATATCATCAGTGATCTCCAAAATTTGATCTTCATTTTGTCTAAAATCTGATTTTCACATGCCCTTTTAAAACTGACTTGATCTAATCCTCTCTTATAACTATCTTTAAAATCTTATATCATTTGTCTTTTCTCCCTGAATGTTTTTACAAATCTGATTTGATTCTTAATCTTTGCAAAAGTATCTGATTTCAATCTCCAAAAACGTCCTCTAGGAAAGCTTCTTCATCAAGATTTGCAATAAAATATATTTCTAAAGACTATGGCAAAAGATTATGAAATTTCAATATTTCACTCCTGCACATTATTTTAATATTTCTGCATTTTATATCTCTTTTATGTGCAAATCTGATTTCCACTTATCCTTTAATATCATTGCACATATAATGATATTTTAAATCTTTTTAATTTATGAAACACTGTGCATATTTTACTTTCCTCTCTATGAAATTGTAATTTTATGCCTTTTAAGTCCATAAGCCACCAGATTTTGACATGTATCACATGCTAATTCATTGCTCCTAACTCATCTTTAAACTCACCTTTAACTCCAGGTTTAATTTTATTCTTTGTCTCCAAGTCTCTGGATATCTGCACTAATCCACGGTTTGATTTGGAGATTTGGAGACTAGCTTTAGTCTCCAAGTCTCGTAATGAATCTGACTTGACCTTAAATATCTAGTGACCACATGAGTGAGTTAGTCTTCTTGTCTCTGAATATCTAGCAGTTTACCTTTGGCATCACATGACCTTGCAACTACAGCCAGTCTCCTTGTCTCTTGATTTTTCCACACTAATTGCTAGCATCTAGCGACCTGGTGACTAACCGCTAGTAGTTAACTCAGTGGTTTGTCTCCATGTCTCTTGATCCTGGTGGCTAACTGTTCCTCATCTCATAACTTTGTGACTAGCCACCATGTGTCACCTTTGCCATGTCATCACTTCCATCTAGTTGCCACCTATTTGTAAAATTTATGTATCTTCAGTCACGGGCACAAAAATGGAGGCACACCAGTCACCTGCACGTGTGGACAGCCTCCAATCTTTCATCTTCAAATTCATATGTATCTGTTCATGCTTAAAAATATCACGAATTTCCACTGTGGGAGCAATGTGGGATAATTAGTTTGTGTTTTTTAAAGATTTTCAAAATCTGGGCACCAAAATTTATGGTCCCACCACACACTCAATCCGTCCAGCCAAGAGGCCCACCAAATGGCCTCTTGGTTCTTTCACTTATTCTACATACTATGCCTTTTAGTATATAAATACTAAAAACTCCCCATGTTTAGGCAATGTGGGATAATGCTTTTAAGCATTTTCAAAACTTTTTGTGGCTTCTCCGGATGCTGCTTGCTAAAGTGTATGTTTTCTTTCTATCTGATATAAAAATCCTCTTCCACTAGGCTAGGCGCCCTCTACTATGGATTTTTTTTACATTTTATTTCCTTTGAAAAGCTTCAACATTTTCCCCAATCCTCACTACACATCATTCTATGGAGTTCATCTATTGTTTTTAATATTCTAATTCTCCTTTGCTCAGCATTAACCTCCATCATCTACGCAGACTCCTTCAAATCTACATTTGGTTTGACTTTAAATGTTTTAAACTTGTTCCCAAGATCTGCGCAAGTCTCCTCAAAGGTTGCATAACATTTACAAAAACAAATTACATCCTTCCTATATCCGCGCAGCACTTCAAACATTTTTTTGTTTGAATGTCTTTTTCAAATGACATTTGTCTCCATAGACCCATTTATACTTTACATACTATGTGCAGGCATCAACTCGTCCAGCGGTGGCTTTTAATCCATTTGAAATTGTCATTGTATTGGCATCGTTCTCCAAAACAGCGTGCAGTCTCCTTCTATTTATGGAGTGAGCTTTCTTCTTAGTTTCCAGCGTGGACTTCCTGTGTAATTACCTTGCATTGCTTTATATGCCTTGTCAAAAATCTTGTTTGCATCCTTCAGTGTCTGTGCAGGGGTCTATGTTATTCAATCAACACATTAACTTTTCCATTTTCAAAATGTTTCATGCCTTCTTCTAATCCAGCACAGATTCCTACTTATTTCGCAGTCAATGATTTACAATTTGGAAGCTTTAAATTGTCTTTCTTAAAAAAAAATCCTCCATTTTTAGTCCACACAACATGCCCATCTTTGACTTGAATAGTTCAAAACAAGAAAGCCCCTTTCCTTTAATCTTTACACTGGCTCCTATATTTGTATTTCTGTGCAAGCTATAAACATTGCAATCAAACATGTGTCATTTTCCTCCTACCCTATGTAGAGCATGTTCAACCATTATATTTTTCATTTGAATATGGTTTCCATGCATGGGTCCTAAATAATACATTGCATCCTCCTTTCATAGCGCGTGGGGTCCTTCATTCCATGCCTGCAAAAACATTTAAATCTGCAAAATACATTTGTATATAAAAGGTTTTAACTTGCTTCTGATGTGGCATCCACTCTATATATCTACGCAACTCTCTATTGATTTATATCTACATATTAATTGGTAACTTTCAATATTATTCCCTCTAAAGTCCTCCATACATTGGCACCTATACCTCTTTGCATTGGTGTTTTGTTTTGAAATTTTGTAATATTTAAAAAAAAAAAAAAAAAAACTCTTCTTCAATATGGCATATGCATTTGGGTTTTCTCATTTGCATGAAATTTTTAAGTCTTTTCCAAAGTCATTGTGGGTTTCCTTTGATATTTGAATGCATAGACTTATGTGAGTGAATTACTCTTTGAAAAGACCTCTTCGAGTGAGTTGATTTACAACTGCAATGTATATGGAGGGAGGAAACTTCACGAGACCTATGGTGTGCTCTTAACATCAGACATAATAATTTTGATGCTTTATACTTAGCTCTCATGAAATCATTATCTGTAAATCCTGACATTCCACTTCCATGGATAAAAACTTTAGCATGGCAAAACAAAGTATGAGTAATTCTGATTTAAACCTCTTTGGCCTGGGAAGGATCCACTTAAAAATCTTCATCCTTAGGATTTGATGAACTCATAGACTAATATGTCAACAATAACCTTGAAAAACATACTTCCATGATGCCTTCAAAAGAAAAACATTTTAAATTCCCGAGTTGATCCTTTTCAGAAAGTTGCAAATGCACTTGTAGAAATGTATGCAACCCACCCTTAGAATAACCTCTACAAAGTTATCAAAACACATCGTGGGACTCAACCAATGATCCAGGTAGTAAAATCACATATAAATAAAATGGTCCCATAATCATTTCTTGAAAACAACATTTAGACCAAAATTTATCAATCTTGCAAAATGATCATTTTGTAAATTTGATTCTATTATGTACTGCAAACTGCATAAACTGCCTTTGATACTGAATTCATAAAGTCATCAAAATGAACCTACATAATCTCAACTTCTGAACATGGATTTAATGTCATATGTAGATTTTAAAACCTTAATTAGCTCATTTCGAATTCACTGATCAAAAACTACAAATCTGCAAAGTCAGCACCTTACAACTTTATCAACTCAAACTTGGTGAAAAATGCAGAAATCTGATTTGGAATCAACATAGAAAAGTGATCAACTAGATTGACAGGAAACTAAAAATATTCAAAGAAGTTCACTTCAAGGTCTACAATGTAGAACAACTTTTAATTATGCCTAATCCTAAACTGAGTTCAAATAGGGAAACCACAAAGTAGGTCACTTAATTCTAGATTCTGCACATTTAGTGAAACTTAATAAATTGGAAATGGAAAGGCTCTGGCAAAGTGGATAATTGGATTGACAGGAGTCTGAAACTCTTCAAATGCCTAGATTATTATGTTTTCAACATGGGGTAACATTCAATTATGCAATTCATTCATCTAGGAATAAAATAAAAGACCTCAAAGTAAGGAGCTTAATAATTCTGCACTTGTCACTTTGGAAATTAGAATTAATCACAAATAGAATGGTTCTAGAAAACTTGTCATTTGATTTCATAGGGATCTGCAAATCACATAGAGGTTCATTTTCATGCTTACAATACCTGGGAACAACCATGATGTCATACCTATCCATCTGGTCAAAGATACAGGCCTTCAAAGTAAGGTATTCAGAAATCTGCATTCAACAAATTTTGGGAAACTTAACAAAATGCCAACAGAATCAGATTGGAAAAATGCTTTAATTGATTCATCATGTTCTGAAAATCAAAAAATATGAAGTATTTGACCACTGGGACATATACAAAAGGAATTTTTTCAAATGAATCAACTAGTCAAAAGTTATAATCAGTCAAACTGGGCTATTCAAATTTCTGGGCAGAACAAAGATACAAACCATTCTGGGCAACCGACTTTGGGGAATATGGAAACTTATCAAAAGGACTTGAAATGACTTGAGTTTTGAAACATAGTCTCTTTGAAATATATGTAAAACATTCCAAAAGTGGTGGCTTATGAAACCTATCAAGGTGCAAGATATTCAGAAGCAAACTAGGCCTGGGACAGCAAAAAGACACTTAGTAAAAATGTAGATTTATGTAACCACCTCAAAATGACTACTCCCTAGACATGTCGAAATTTAAATTTAGGAGCTGGAACCCACTGCATATTCCAAATGAAAGGTACTGAACCCTCTTCCAAGTGGTATATCATGAAAATGACCAGGCTACTTTTTACAAGCACTCCACCTAAGCCTTCTCACAAAAGTTTTTTAGGGTACTCATTTTGCCTTATAGAAGCACTCCACCTAAGCTCTGACTATGGATGCATGCCCCACGCGGGCATCCAGAGAACTTTCAAAATCTCATGGTAGAAGCAGACCACCCCAAAGCTAGAAATCAGGTTTTCTCTTTTCACTGACATCTCTCAAAACTTTTCTCTACTCTCAAAAACTGGGAACCTCTACTGAAACAAAACACACAAATGAAAGGAAAAGAAAATATACAATATGTTCATTATCTACAAGAGTCCTGAAGCCCCACAGTTTGAAATCAATTCTTACCTCTATCATACACCTGGTTTTCATCTCCATAAATCAAAGGCAAACTGAAATTACCATCTCCATGCATCTGATCAATCTTATTACCACTCTTTGTTAGCTTAAGATAAAAAAATTATGTATAATCCATTTGAGAGCTACAATGGAAATGATACCAATTCTTAAAATTATGTGGCATATGCATGATGCATTCATTAGGTAGTAGAAACAAAGATTCAATGCAATAATCAACAATACTTTGCTCAATACCACATCTCTGAAAATCACCTTTTGGCTGGAAAATAAAACCCTTAAAATTTGCCAGATTACTTGGGTTAGCATTATTAAATCCCTCCACATCAATATTTTCCATATCAATAGAGAAATCAGCATACTGAACCTTATGCAAATACTGAAAACATCCACCACTTAGGATATGATCTTGCTCATTCTTCAAAGTATAAGGAACAACAATCGGTTCACTATCAAAGTTAATCTCATCATAGACATCATGGATCTTATGCAAATGGTTCTGACTTTCTTCAGGAGGAGATAAATCAAGAACATCAAAAGAACAAGATTCAACATCTTCATGATCAAATAATGGTAATACCATATCATAATCCATACTCTTTTTCTCAAAAGTATTACCATCCCGCATCTTGTTATTGACTTCCATATTCATATTAGAATCTTCATTAATACTTTCCTGCAAATTATCAACATCATTCAAATCTAAAACTTGCTGGTGGGTGGGAGGGAAAACATTAACACATTGATCATAAACATGTGATTCTTGAGCAACTGAAGGACTATCCTTTAATAGTTCATTGGAAAATTCAGAATCTGAAAAAGATTTACAATCTACACAAATATCCCAATGAGTGCTCAACATGATATCTGAAGTCTCTTTATCCCTTAAATCTGCAATAAGACTGATGCTTTCATCATCTGACATATCATACTGAACTTGATTGTGCTCTAGTGACATAGGAGTATAAGAAAAATCAGAAATATAAGTATCAAAACTTTGACTATTTGATGCATATACCTTGTCAAACTCAATGTGTATGAAGTGGTGAGATTCAAATCTATCTTTCCCTAAAAATTTGAGATATTCATAACATAATAATTCTGAAATTTGTTCACTACAGAGTGAACATCTGTCATCATTTATACTCATCTCTGATACACATTCACAATTAGCATCTTCATAAAGATTTTTCATACCCTCAACAATGTCATCAATATCAAAACTTATATCCATAGGGCATGAGGTTTGAGAATCATTTCTGATACATACCTTTGAAAATTAGCAATCAAAAAACTTGAGATTTGCTTACTATTGGTTGTATTTCCTATTTTTTCTGCTTTGTCTTGTTCCTTGTCCTATTCTCTAAAATTTTTCAGGTTTTCATGCTTAAACATTGCCCAAGTTGTCAAAACCCTCAAAAAACCCTAAAGCCAAGTGTTAAACGATGCATTTTAAACCCTAGGCCATGTCTTTATATTTCATCGTTACCTTTTTTAAGTCACTCAAGACATGTGCATTAAGTCAGGTCACTTGATCGCTTTACCAAAATCGAATATGCTAAATCATCTCCCGACTTCACTTTTTGCCTTATGTCGCGTAGTCTTGTTAAGAAATAGAATATTCTCTCAGTGTCTCGAGACTTAGCGATTTCTCTTTAGTCGGGTTGTCGCTTGAACTTTGTAATATAAGATTTGAAATGAATGGGACCCACTCCTCAGTCGGGTGATTGCGAGAAGAATTGGCAAGTCAAAGAAATATCTTCCGACTTCACGATTCACTTCATGTCGCATGATCGCTAGATCAGCTCAGTCAAACAGTTAATCTTTTTCTTCAATCGCGTGGTCTCATGATTAAATGGTGGTTAAGAGATAACATTCCCGACCCCGCGACTAGCTGTTTGATGTTGGTAAGATTACTCTGTCAGGATGTCGCTAGAAAAGGGGTGATGACTCAGCTATTCAGAAAGTATTAAGTGGACAAAAGAATAGATGACATCTGTCATGATATAGTTGGGTTGTCGGGTGATCGCTAGAAGGAGAAAATGGATCACGCGATAAAGAGACTAAGGTATTCTTTCCTTCAGTCGCGAAGTCTCCTAATAATTTAAGGGCATGAAGAAATATACAGCGATCACGCGACAGCCGTTCGATGAAGAAATGGAAAGATCTAACGGTGGTCGCGTTATCTGAAGAAGAAAGTGTCCTAGAAAGAAAGTCCTCCCGACTAAGCGATTAGGGTATGTCGCAAGGTCGCTGTGAACAGAAAAAGGCACGTGCTTCAAGTTAAAGGTAAAGATAAAGGATCTCCTGACTCAGCGACTAGGGTTGACATAAGGAAGAATATGGGATCCAGTGACTAAGAGATTACTTTGAAAATTAATGATAAACAGTTTGTCGCCAAGTCTGGAGAAAAAGGATGAGTTAGGGTTAATTCCTCGCGACTTCAATTTCACTGTAGTTGCCTGATTTCTAGAAGGACTGGGGTCAGCCGAGGTAAAGAAAGACCATTTTTTCCAAGTCTAAAGATCAGACCATGGTTAAGAAAAAGTGCTCGCGACAAAGAGACTTAATGTGGTCGCGAGGTCGCCAAATAACGAGATCAAAAGTGTGGCGCCAAGTGGAATACATGTTAGAACGGATCTCTCGGTGGCCAATCAGATGCATGAATTTTGATTACTATGCACATAAGGTAGCTGAGATGTGTGACAGAGGACGAATCAACGAATGCCATGTCAGATGTCTTAAATGGTTCATCATTGCGCCAAAAAATTCATGATTTGAATTTGATTTTCTGTCAACTTCATGCAACTACGGCTAGGTTTTTGAAAGCTCACGGCATATCAACTTAATGGCAGAATTGATGTTTCTGAATTATGAGCCATGTACTCTTAACCCTATGGCTATAAACAAGGGATGATGCATTCATTCCTATTCACTAAGTTTTATGTTTTCAGAGCTAAGTTGTTATTTGAGCGAAAATTGATATTCTGAGCAGTTGTAGTGTTTCCAAGTGATTGAAATTTCCAAAGTTACAGAGAGTTGTGCTCAGAAAGATAATTGATATTTGAAGTTAGATTTGTTTCAATATCATTCAGATAGAGATTCGAAGTGCTTGCAAAGATGAGTACAGCTATGAGTGTTGCATCTACGAGTGGAGGCAGTGGAGAGGAGCAAAAAGGAAAACCAAGCTTCTCAGATGAATTTCTCCAACTTCTGCCAGGTTCAACACAGAACAGGAAGATTGATGCTGGTGTCTTCAAAGATGACTTCAAAGATATCAGAGATGTTGTAACCCCGGGAACAACAGGTTTTTCTCTCTTCACATACTTTTACAAAAAATTTGATAAACCTATCCCTCTCTCGAACCCTTGGACATCTGGTCTGGGTAGGTTATTAGTGCCTGATGTTTTCCTTGATGTTGACCTATTTTTAGACTTGGCAAACCATTATGATGCCCTAACTAAGACCATCAAAAGAGATGATGACACTAACTTGCTGGTATTAAATAGAAGTTCTTTCATGCAAGCTTTCGGTCTATTCAGTACTATGTCAACCAAGATTGACATGAAGAAGCAGGAGAAGAGATATAGTCTCAAGCCTGGTGTAGCGAGAAGATTGTTAAAAAAGCATATGCCAAAAGAGTTAAGAGACCATGTAGGTCCTAAAACTGAACCCTATCCATATTACTAACATCTTTAAAGAGAGAATCCATATTATTAATTCCTTAAAGAGAGAATCCACTAGGTTGTCCCTCCTATAAGAAAAGGAAGAAGGATGAGAATCCTTATCTCACTGGTTATTGTTATGCTAATAACTATGATTTGCATGGTAATATCTTGTTTATGG
>MU224235.1:2352453-2369083 GCA_018584345.1 Thuja plicata
ATACTTACACCAATAATGACAATGTCATTAATATGGTTGAACCTATTGACATTGAATACTATAATGTCCTCATTCTTAAGGGAAAGGAAGATACTTCCAAGTCTAAAACACCTTTCATATTGCGAGGGTCTACACCTTAGTCTTCTAAACAAGGACAGTCTCAAGTGAGTGCTAATATTGTTACTCAATCTCTCGTTAAAGTCATTCTTAAAGGCCCTGAGCCTTCTATATCTACATCAACTCAAACTTCAGACAAAGCTAAGGTTGACTCTACTACTAAGAATCCCAAAGTGGGTTCCTCATCTAATGCTACCAATTACAGCATTCTTGATCAATTGCAATGTACTAATTCTCAGATAACTATTTTTGAGCTCCTAAAAATCTCCCCTACTCATAGGGAAATCCTAGAAAAAGCCCTCACTGAGGCAAATGTCCCAAAAGATCTTGATCTCGACCGGTTTCAATCTATGGTAGGTCACTTGACCTACTCACATTATTTGTCTTTCTCTGAGGAAGATGACCATTCTTTGATTCACCCGCATAATAATCCTCTGCACATTGAAGTCATGATAGGTCCAAAGTGTGTTCACCGTGTTCTCATAGATAACGGTGCTGGCCAAAATATTTGCTCTGCTAGTTTCCTTATTGAGTTAGGCTATGGCAAAGATTGCATTGATACTCGCAAAAAGATTACCATTAAAGCTTATGATGAGGAAGAACATAAATCCAAGGGGCTAGTTGTATTGCCAATTAGAGTTGGTCCTGTTGAACGAGATGTTATTTGTCAAGTGCTTGAGATCCCTTTGGCATACAATATCTTGTTAGGAAGGCCATGGATTCATGAAATGCAAGTTGTCCCTTCTAAATACCATCAGTGCATTAAGTTCCCATTCCAAGGCTCTGAAGTGACTATACCTACTAATACACGCTATGATTGCAATGCCCTCACAAAATCTACTGACATCCTTGTACCTACCAATAGAGAATCTATTGAAGTCCTTGAGGATAAATTAAAAGAAATGGAAAAGAACTTGACTCTCAAAGAAACTAATATGGGAGGATATCAGATTGGACCTATATTATCTATTACATATTTTCCTTTGTCTCCCCACTCTTTTGGGAGACCTTCTAAGAACACTAAACCTTCTACGGTTCCTCCTCCAACAAAGTATGGTGGTACCTTTATACAAGCCACAGTACCATTAGAAGAAGAAGCTAAAAACAAAGCTATCAAAGCTTGGATCTATAAAGGAGAAGAAAATTTTGAAAATACTCCTCCCTATGACATGAAACCTGAGCAATATAGCAAAGGTTTATCTATTATGTAACATTTTGGCTATACAGGAGATGGTCCCATTGGTGCAAATCATAAGGGATTGATTGCACCACTTGAAGCCATTGGTCATAGAACACATGACTCTATAGGTATAGGCTTCTAGAAACTCACATTCCAATTGGGAATAAATAAGTTTGTACCTCGGGAAAATAAGAAACCAACACCTGAAGAAACACCCAAAATTCTAGAACCTAAAGATAGCTCTCATGAGGATACTTTTCCTTATCCTATTCCACTAGACCTGGCAGCATTCTTTGCTGAGCCAGATAACTTTGTACCACATGTCACTATAGTAGAAATTGATAGTAATTCTGATACCGCCACTTCCATTGCTCCATTAACTTATGAAGAGTGAAAATAAATGTATCCTCTAGGTCCTGATCATCACAGTAATGTACACATACCACCAAACTTTCAAGAATAGTTTGATCAGGAATTCCAGTCACTTCTCCTTACGCAAGAGGCAACTAATGCTACAAACACTACTGAGGTATGTAGGTTAATAGGTTCTCATCTGACCATAGCAGAGGTTCTAGGTAGAACTCATCCCAACTAGGGATAAAGAGTTGATTTTACTCACGTTCTTGACATGAGACCTAATGATGAAATAGAATCTCATGAATATGAGTTTGATAGCTTGTCATATGCCACTTCTAACAGAGATACAGATATAGCTAATGCATACAAAAATCTTCTCAAAGTAGGTGAATGGTCTAGTGTAGGGTCACATGATTCTGACTCCCTAGGTGTTAACATGTTGTCTACTACGGTTGCTAGGAATCAAAGGAATTTGACTATACCTTTGGATGAGATCGCTTTGGGTCTCGACTTCCTTGTCCATGCCTGTGATGATTATACCATGAATGCACTTGAACCCGTCACTCCTCTTTCAATTTTCCATCCTGAGCTTATAGATTGGAACTCTACCTCCCCATCTAATGAAGTCCTTACATTCTAGAATGATTATGCTCTTGCTTATTACCTACATGCTATCGAACCTATAATGTCTCCTACCAATGAAGAAAGTGTCAACATGACTGAGGCTAACATCAAGTATCTTAGTCACAAAATAAAAAGAAGAAAAAATAGATGCTCTGATGGTGAAAACCACATTGTGGCAGTATTAGAGCCTAAAATAGTCAAAATAAAAGATGTATCCAAAGGTGAAAACCTCTTTGAGGCACCTGCGGATGAGATACTTGATGCACTTCTGAGTCATTTTTAGGAAAGATCATCTATTCTTATTGAACCAACTCAACCTATCAACTTGGGTATAGAGGCAAAACCTCAGATTATTCACTTGGCACAATCACTATCAGAGGCAGAAAGAGAGGAATTCACCACATTCTTCAAAAAGAAAAAGATTAAATTTGCATGGAAATATTTAGATATGCCTAGATTAGACCATAATCTAATCATGCATCATCTATCCATTGCACCAGGTGTTAAGCCTGTCAAGCAGAAGCTTCACAAAATGCATCCACACGTAGCTCTACTTGTCAAAGCTAAATTAGAAAAACTTCTAAAGGCAGTATTCATTAGAGTCATTGATTATGTAGAATGGATCTCTAATATTGTTCCAGTATTGAAACATGATAAATCTATAAGAGTCTGCGCAGAATTCAGAGAACTAAATTTGGCATGTCCTAAGGATGAATTTCCATTACCTAATATTGATATGATCGTAGATATGACAACTAGGTATGAAATGTACTCATTAATGGATGGTTTCTCTAGCTATAACCAGATAAAAATTGTGCCAGAGGACCAAGAGAAAACAACTTTCACATGTGCTTGGGGCACCTTCTGTTGGAATGTCATTCCCTTTGGGTTCAAAAATTCTGGTCCTACATATCAGAGAGTGGTTACCACCATATTTCATGATATGATGCATAAAACAATGGAAGATTATGTGGATGACACTTTAGCTAAAATTATGCACCAATAGAAACATCTTGCCGATTTAGGTCCTATACTAGATTGTATGGAACAATTCAATTTGAGACTTAACCCTAAGAAATGTGCATTTGGCATAACATCTAGAAAGTTACTTGGCTATATCATCTCTACCAAAGGCATTGATGTGGATCCTGAAAAATTACAAGCTATTATGGAAGTGCCGCCACCAAAAAATATCAGACAAATGAGACGACTTCAAGGCCAACTGTAGTCTATCCAATGTTTTATCTCTCAACTGGTGAACAAGTCACAACCATTTACCAAGACTTTGCACAAGGGTGTGGCTTATTAGTGGAATAAAGAATGTGATGATGGGTTCACACAAATCAAGCAGTATCTTGCGAACCCACCAATCTCTATGCCTCCCATTCATGGGAAGCCACTTATACTTTACATATCTGCTATGGATATATCATTGGGTATCCTATTGGCTCAAGAAGATTAGAAAAAGAAAGAAAGGGCTATCTATTACATTAGTAGAACTTTGGTCTCATATGAAATGAAATATTCTGCTATAGAGAAGGCTTTCCTTGCAGTGGTGTTTGCTTCACAAAAATTGCGACACTATATGCTAGCTCATACTACATGTATAATTGCTAAAATCGGCCCTCTGAAATATTTACTCAGTAAAGCTACCCTCACAGGTAGACTAGCTAAATGGGTCATGCTTCTCAGTGAGTTTGATATTGAATATGTTGAGAGGAAAGCCATTAAGGGCCAAAAAATAGCAGATCAGTTGGCGGAAGCACCTCTAGTTGATCATCAACCATTGCACATTGAATTTCCAGATGAGTCCATATTACTTCTTACACATCACTCATGGACTATGTTTTTTGATGGTTCATTTACCCAATAGGGGTCAGGTGCTGGAATATTGTTCATTACACCTCAACGGTACTCATTACCAAAAGCATACAAAATGTTGTTTCCTTGTATGAACAACATTGCTGAGTACAAAGCCCTCATCAACGATATGAAGATCGCCCTTGAGTGGCGCATGGATGAACTAAATGTTCTTGGAGATTCCCAATTGGTCATCAATCAGGTCAATGATATCTATCAAACAAGGGATGACAAGTCGATACCTTATAAATGGTTGGTTGATGATCTTAAACAATATTTTACTCATATCACATTTCAACAGGTTTCGAGGGCAGATAATAAAGTGGCAGACACCATGGATACTCTTGCCTCTATGCTACAAATGCCTTAAAATGATTTTAGACATGAATTCCTGGTGGATATGTTATGCTACCCAGCCTATGACTCCCCTAATTCCCAGATGATATGTTCTATCATAGGACATGACTCATCCCGCTACATCGCATCTTCTCCTACCTACATGACTAGATTATTGCGGACACTTACTCCCAGAATGAGAAATGTCACCTAATCCATAGTGCTTCACGATTCGTCATCATCACTAATGACTTGTATAGACATGGTCTAGATGGTACCCTCCTTAGGTGTTTAGAACCTGATGAATCCAAACAAGTTTTAGTAGAGGTGCATGAAGGCATCTGTGGGTCACACTCTAACAGCCTAACATTGGCCCACAAACTTATTAGAGCTGGTTACTATTGGCCAGATATGGAAAAAGAAGCAACACAGTTTGCTAAGTCCTACAAACAATGTCAATTACATGGAAACCTGATTCATGCTCTAGCCAAGGAGCTAATTCCATTCATTACTTTCTGGCCATTTTTACAATGGGCCTTTGATTTAGTGGGACAAATTTACCCCTCGTTCTACAATGGACATAAGTTTATCATTACAGCTACAGATTATTTTACTAAGTGGGTGGAAGCAGTCCCTCTCACCGTTGCCAGTGGCAAAACAGTAGCGATGTTTATTCTCAACTACATCATCTGCAGGCATGGTGTACCCTCGGCAATTATCACAAATAATGGGGGACAATTTAAAAACAAGGATTTGATAGAGCTCTACTCTAAATTAAAAATTACTCAACACTGGTCTTCCATCTATTATCCTCAAGGTAATGGACAGGCGGAAGCTTCCAACAAAACAATCCTTAAGATCTTGCATCGCACAGTGCATAAATCTAGATGATATTGGAATCTCTAGATCAATCCAACTCTTTGGGCATATAGGACAAGTATAAGAACACCAACAGGAGCTACTCCCTATGTGTTGGTTTATGGAGCAGATGTTGTGCTACCTATTGAGGTTGAGATTCCTTCTCTACAAGTCTCTCTGAAAGGCCTCATTATTGATGAAGATACTAGAATATCTAGGCTACAAGAGCTAGAATTACTTTATGAACGTCTCCAAGTGGCGTTCAATCACCTGAGAGAATACCAAAAGAGGATGTCTAAAAGCTATAAAAAAAAGGTTAGACCAAGGGACTTCCAAGCGGGTGACCTTGTTCTAAGGGAGAACCCTTAGAATCAGCAACATTGGGTCCAGAAAGGCAAGTTTTAAACTAATTGGCTCAGTCCATATATTGTTACTGCAGTGTTTGGGTCTGGTACCTATCAATTCTCTACTATCTGAAGGAGAACAACTCAAAGATCCCATCAACGCTCTTCATCTAAAGTGGTTCTACAGCTGAGACATCTTCAGTATGCTTATGTATATACTAAAGTCCTAAAAAAATTGATCATCTTAGTAAAAACCTAGCGATAGGCACTTTGATGTATCTCCAAAAAAAAATCATATATTCCAAAAATACAAAAAAATTAAAAAATACAAAAATACAAAAAAAAAAATGAGAAAAAAAGAAAAAAGTGCCATTGATGAAAACCTGGAAAACAGGCGCCATGGTAGAAAAAAAAAATTTCTGCCAAGAAGGTGAAAACCTTGTAAACAGGCACCTCTTGTTCCACAATGCTATATCTGTCGCAACACCACTTGGCTTCATGCATTTGCTTTCTTGCATTGTCATGCTTTCCTGCTTACATTTTCTTTTAGTTCCCATCAAGATAGAAACTCACATGGATTGAAACTTGTCATACTCTCAGGGCAACCCTCCTGGTCTTGGGGGCATTGTCTTATTATCTTTTGGATCTACTTTGTGACAGTCACCAGTGGTTCTCACTGCGTATGCCTATTGTCACTTACCTTATACAGAGTTCTCTCTTCTTGAGAATCTCCCTCACATCAGTCACCAGTGGTTCTCACTGTGTCTACCTATTGATGTATAGCTTATGCAATGATCACTTCATTTGAGCATCTCTCACGTCAGTCACCAGTGGTTCTCACTGTGTCTGCCTACTGTCGCTATTCTATCAAGATTGCTCACATTTTTTAGAGTTGGAGTTATACTCACATGCTCTATCTATCGATAATCAGTCTTGATGATTCTATGCTTTATTTTATACATATCTTTTGGTCACTTTTGTGACACTCTGGTTCCTTTGTGGACCCTCCTAACTTGTCATTGGTTCAATGCCATACGCTTGGGGGCAATCATATCTCGTTTGTCCTTGCAACCTACATCAAGTCAGTCATCATTACTTGGGGGCATGGGCCCCCTATTTGATCACATCTTTGGTTTACACCTGAGTCAGTAATCTTGTCACTTCTCAAGGACAACTTGCTACTGACACAAACTGGTGTTTTTCAACACCACCGTAAATAGTGTTTTTTAACACTATCTTTGGACACATTTTTTTTTTTAACACATATCATATATCTAAACATAAAAATCTATTGATAACATTCAAACACAATGCACACACAAGAACAACTGTGTTTTTCAACACCTCATACACATCCACATTCACAAACTTTGAAACATGCTAAGCTATGATTGAATATTTCTTTGTATGATGTCTATTCTTATGGATTTCTTTGATATTTTCTTTGTCTACTACTTGTTGGCGTAGTCCCAATGATCTGGAAACATAAAATAAATAGGCTGTATGTGATAAGAGCTCCCGAAATAAGGTGGAACAACCTCACATCCCTCGATCTTGTTTATTTGTATGCCATGGTGAGGTCGGTCCTATCTCCTTGCTGGTTATTGCTTTGTTTGTTATTTGATCTGTTTTTTTACGCATGATCGCACTCGTGGTTATCTTGGCTTTGAATGCCTTGATGCTCATGTACTCTTGCAACATTAACTGGAAACAATGTACAGGTCATCTTGTCTTTTGTGTCCTGGTGCTTACATTCATTTCCTACATTTTTATCTGATGAAGATTCATATTCATATCCTTATAGTTGCATTGTGGCGCCAGTAAGGGTTGTATAGACTTTCATGTCCCAAAAAATGCTCAATGATGATTTTACGATGGGTCTCACAACCATGTCCTAGAATTGCACTTTCATATTTTATCTAGCATAGAATTGCATTTTCATATTGCATCTAGCATAGGATTGTGTTTTCATTCTAGACTTGCATTGTGGCAGCAATTCAGTGTTCTCTTCTTTGCATTCTCCTGGTATCATACATAGGGGAGTTCTTCTTTAGATTCTTGGTTTCATCACGACCGACCAAGTGTTTGATCCTCGCTCTCTATCTTCAGCTATATGCTCAACCCATTTTTGGGATCGAAATCAAAATCTGACACTTCTATATCGCTCAAAATCGCATTTTAAACTTTTTGGGACTGACGCGATCGGATGCTTGTGTAGTCAACTTTATGACGTCGCTTTCTTGTCAGAATATTATTATATCATCATTTTTTGAATTCTTTGACTTTTTTCCTCAAAAGTCAACTTTGGTCAACTCTGGTCAACCCCAGTCAAACTTGGTCAACTAGACCTCAAAATCGCTCGAAATTGATTCTGCATCTTCTGAATTCTTCTGTAATCTATTTTGAGTTCTTCTTGATCTCCGACTCAACATCTATCTATGATTTTTTTCTCTCCATCATCAATATGGTGTGTCATCTTTCTATTTCACTCTTGAGGGGACAGGATGATTACATCATTAAATCTATTTCAATCAATCTGATTTGATTTTTGAAAGTCCTCATTGCTAGGGGCATCTCATCACTTGGGGCATGTTCAGTTTTTCGTACCACACGATCAAAACTGGATACTCCATAATCAATAAGGGCATCTTTGTTCCTTACATCTTATCATCTTTTCAGCATCTGAGAAATCTAACTTAGATTCTTGAGGATCAAGCTTCATTCTAGAGATGATTCTCGAAAACTATCTTTTGGGATAGGTATCGAGGCAATCTAACCCTGACTCTTGAAGGTTAAGCCTCGTTCTAGGGATAACCTTGTGAAAGATATTTATCCATCTTTTGGGAAAGGTATCAAGGCAATCTAACCCTGACTCTTGAAGGTTAAGCCTCATTCTGGGGATAACCTTGTGAAAGATATTTATCCATCTTTTGGGATAGGTATTGGGGAAATCTAACCCTGACTCCTAAAGGTTAAGCCTCGTCCTAGGGATGACCTTGTGAAAGATATTTATCCATCTTTTGGGATAGGTATCAGGGCAATCTAACCTTGACTCCTGAAGGTTAAGCCTCATTCTGGGGATAACCTTGTGAAAGATATTTATCCATCTTTTGGGACAAGTATCGGGGCAATCTAACCCTGACTCCTGAAGGTTAAGCCTCATTCTGGGGATAACCTTGTGAAAGATATTTATCCATCTTTTGGTCAGGTATCAGGGCAATCTAACCCTGACTCCTGAAGGTTAAGTCTCATTCTGGGGATAACCTTGTGAAAGATATTTATCCATCTTTTGGGACAGGTATTGGGTCCATCTAACCCTGACTCCTGAAGGTTAAGCCTCGTTCTAGGGATAACCTTGTGAAAGATATTTATCCATCTTTTGGGATAGGTATCGGGGCAATATAACACTGATTCCTGAAGGTTAAGCCTCATTTTGGTGATAACCTTGTGAAAGATATTTATTTATCTTTTGGGACAGGTATCAGGGAAATCTAACCCTGAATCCTAAAGGTTAAGCCTCATTCTTGGGATAACCATGTGAAAGATATTTATCCATCTTTTGGGACAGGTATCAGGGCAATCTAACCCTGACTCCTGAAGGTTAAGCCTTGTTCTAGGGATAACCTTGTGAAATATATTTATCCATCTTTGGGATAGGTATCAGGGCAATCTAACCCTAAATCCTGAAGGTTAAGCCTCATTTTGGGGATAACCTTGTGAAAGATATTTATCCATCTTTTGGGACAGGTATCGGGGCAATCTAACCCTGACTCCTGAAGGTTAAGCCTCATTCTGGGGATAACCTTGTGAAAGATGTCAATCTGACCAGTGTCTGGGTAATCTAACCTAGATATTGGAGGACTAAGCTTCATTATGGAGATAGTCCTAAAGCACTATTTTACTATCTTTTGGGATAGGTATCGGGGCAATCTAACCCTGACTCTTGAAGGTTGAGCCTTGTTCTAGGGACAGTCTTGTGAAAGATATCTATTTGACTGGTGTCTTGGCAACCTAACCTAGACTTCGGAGAGTCAAGCTCTATTATGGAGATGGCTCTGAAATCTTTGCATCATCAATTTTCAAATCTATTCTTCTATGCTTCAGGCATCAGACTATTCTTTGAATCAATGTGCTACTCACACATCAATTCAAAGAGGGGCAAAATGTAACACCCCAAAATTGGCATCTTGCAACCCTAACCAATTTTGCTGCATTTGTCATTATTTTGGATCATCAAAGTCCTATTGTACTAGGAAATTATGATTTTTAAACTGACTCTACTCGACTTGAGTGTAAAATGTCAAAAATCCAAAATCTACATTAATCATACATCATATTTAATTCCTAAATATCTATTTGGCTAAACAAACCTTATGATCGTATTAATTTAATTAATAAAGTCCTAGAACTTTAATTAAATTAAATTCACCCTCTTTAGCTAAGACACATGAAAAAGGAATTAAATGATATTTAATTATTAAATAAATATCCTCATTTTCAATAATTGAATTTAAATATTCAGATAATTGAGAAAAAGCAATTATGAGGTCATATTTATTTAATTAAATGAATATTCTATCAAAAATCTTTCTTTTATTCAGAAATGGAAACTTTGAATTAATTGGGCTTTAAAGAGAAAGAAAATAATTTAATTCAAATAAAATAGAATTAAATCAAAGAAAGAAAATAGTTAAAGCAGGAAGAAAACAATTTATTTTATTCTTTTGAATAAAGCTTTCTATTCTAAATTGGCTTTTCTATCTATTTTATTTCAAAGAGGAAAGTTTCTATTCTGGTCATCTCTGAGTCTATAAAAGAACTCTCATTCTTCATTCAAAACCCCTGAAACCCCACTTAATTTTATGCATTGTTAGAATAGTGAATTATTGTCATAGCTTCATATTGCAATAAGATAGTTTCAATTTCTAGGATAGCTACATTGAAAATCATGTCTTAGATTATCTCATATATCTCATTTCTTAGCATAATATTGCATTGTATTGCATCCATCATGATAAATCCTTCATTCCTTCATTAGTCCATGGTTGTGAGAGTCTCGTTCTGAGAGAAATTTCAAAAACCCCGTTTGGATAGAAGGCAACAGGTCAAATCATGTAGGCAGATAGGATGAATAATCTCATATACAGTGTTGCATGTACCTAGTGAAGAAGGACTATGTTGAAGTGTATGGTGAATTAACAAGGCCAAATTTACCATATACAAACATCAGACATAATACTTTGGATGCATAATACTTAGCTCTCATGAAATCATTATCTGTAAATCCTGACATTCCACTTCCATGGATAAAAACTTTAGCATGAAAAAACAAAGTATGAGTAATTCTGATTTAAACCTCTTTGGCCTAGGAAGGATCCACTTGAAAATCTTCATCCTTAGGATTTGATGAACTCGTAGACTAATATGTCAACAATCACCTTGAAAAACATACTTCCATGATGCCTTCAAAAACAAAACATTTTAAATTCCCAAGTTGATCCTTTTCAGAAAGCTACAAATACACTTGTAGAAATGTATGCAACCCACCCTCAGAATCACCTCTGCAAAGTTATCAAAACACATCATGGGACTCAAGCACCAATCTAGGTAGTAAACTCACATACAAATAAAATAGTCCCATAATAATTTCTTGAAAAAAACGTTTAGACCAAAATTTATCAATCTTGCAAAATGACCATTCTATAAATTTGATTCTATTCTGTACTGCAAACTACATAAACTACCTTTGATATTGAATTCATAAAGTCATCAAAATGAACCTTCATAATATTAACCTTAGAACATTGAATCAATGTCACAAATCTCCAAAGTCAGCACCTTACAACTTTATCAACTCAAACTTGGTGAAAAATGTAGAAATCTGATTTGGAATCAACATAGAAAAGTGATCAACTAGATTGATAGGAAACTGAAAATCTTCAAAGAAGTTCACTTCCAGGTCTACAATGTAGAACAAATTTCAATTATGCCTGATCCTGAACCAAGTGAAAATAGGGAAACCACAAAGTAGGTCACTTAATTTTGGATTCTGCACATTTAGTGAAACTTAATAAATTGGAAATGGAAAGGCTCTGGCAAAGTGGACAATTGGATTGACAGGAGTCTTAAACTCTTCAAATGGGTAGATTCTTATGTTTTCAACATGGGGGAACCTTCAATTATGCAATTCATTGATCTATGAACAAAAAACAAGACCTCAAAGTAAGGAACTTAATAATTCTGCACTTGTCACTTTGGAAATTAGAATTAATCACAAATAGAATGGTTCTAGAAAACTTGTCATCTGATTTCATATGGATCTAAAAATTGGCATAGAGGTTCATTTTCATGCTTACAATACCTGGTAACACATCATGATTTCATACCTATCCATCTGATCAAAGATACAGGCCTTCAAAGTAAGGTATTCAGAAATTTGCATTCAACAAATTTTGGGAAACTTAACAAAATGCCAACAGAATCATATTGGAAAAATGCTTTAGGCCCTATTTGGTTGAGGGGTGGAATTTTATTTTTATCCCCAAAACTAGGTTTTGGGTTCAAATCTGCCGTTTGGTTCGTCAAAATGCAATTCCAATTTTAAACCAAAAATTTGATTTTGGCTAAAAAATGAGCGACACCATCTTCCCACTCAATAGGTGGAATTTGAATTCATCTTCTGGGTTTTGAAATCTGGTGCATGTAAACTGTACACATACATTCAAATTTGAAATATGGGAGCACACACGACATTACCATTATTTGTAGGAGAGGAAACAAAAATTGCCAAATTTGCAGACGCATTGAAGAAGTTTGAGATGAGTATTCTTTCCTGAGCTTTTGGCATTCAGAGTAGCTTGGAGCTCATGCATGGGCCAGATTGACTTGGTGAAGAATTTCTCTGACAAAA
This sequence comes from Thuja plicata, assembly GCA_018584345.1. Classification (NCBI taxonomy): domain Eukaryota; kingdom Viridiplantae; phylum Streptophyta; class Pinopsida; order Cupressales; family Cupressaceae; genus Thuja; species Thuja plicata. The sequence continues at coordinate 2,365,040 of MU224235.1, forward strand.
CCAAAATTACTACATTGCATTGTGCGATTGTATTGAAAATAACTTGGGGGAAAGTTCGGGCCCAGGGAATGCTTTCAATGTCAATTAAAGAGTTTTTGTTTTGCACGGTAATATATGCCCAAAGTTGGTGGCTGAAATCCTTTTGGGCTACCGAATGGCACATGAATATGTGTGTTTCTTCCAACCTAAAATGGGTACATAAAACTATGAAATCAATACCGAGTTGAATGAAATAAAAAATAGACTAGACAAGCTATAAAGAGCAATGATTACTAGTGATTACTCTCTTGGTCATTATTGGCTTGCTTGAGTGATTCGCCTGAAATGGAAGACATCATCTATTCTATTGACCTTTGTTTATCATACACTTTTGAAAATTCTGAGCACAAGAGAAATTTGATACACAGCAAGACATTTATCACCCTCTATCATCATACCTTAAACAATATACAAACAAAGCACGGTATTGACAGTGAATGGTATGAAAAATCTGCAGAAGATGGTCATCTTTCGGGTCAACCAAACAATCCAAACTATCTTCCGAATACACAAAACTGGAATTTCAAAAACTTATTTTGAGATAATCAAGCTTTGAGTCAAATTGTAATTCCTCAACGAAACTGGGCCTTAATGGATTCATCATGTTCTGAAAATCAAAACATATGAAGTATTTGACCAATGGGACATATTACAAAAGAAATTATTTCAACTGAATCAACTAGTCAAAAGTTATAATCAGTCAAACTGGGCTATTCATATTTCTGGGTAGAACAAAGATAGAAACCATTCTGGGAAACCAACTTTGGGGAATATGGAAACTTATCAAAAGGACTTGAAATGACTTGAGTTTTGAAACATAGTCTGTCTAACATATATGTAAAACATTCCCAAAGTGGTTTCTTATGAAACCTATTAGGGTGCAAGATATTCAGAAGAAAACTAGGCCTGGGACATCAAAAAGACACTTAGTAAAAATACAGATTTATGTAACCACCTCAAAATGACTACTCCCTAAACATGTTAGAATTGAAATTTAGGAGCTGGAACCCACTGCATATGCCAAATGAAAGGTACTAAACCCTCTTCCCAAGTGTTATATCATGAAAATCACTAGGATACTTTGTAAAAGCACTCCACCTAAGCCTTCTCACAAAAGTTTTTCAGGGTACTCATTTTGCCTTATAGAAAATTTCAAAATGGTCACTCCAAATTTGTGCCAAATTTGAGAGTACCAACACAATGATCAATCTGGACCGAGAAATGCAATTGGTGACACCCTATCCAATCAATTTGGTGACATCACCACCCCCACCTAAGCAGAACAAGTATATATGGAACTGCATTACACCAAGTTGTATTTTATATCAGTTCCATAATATGTTGATGAAATGGAAAATTAACATAAGTAAAGATGCATCATGGTATTACTTGCTGAAATCTATGAAAACTAATTCATTAGGTAATACATACCAAAATCCATCGGTATACACTCAAAATGAAATTGTCTGCACTTACCAAAAAGCATTGGTTAACATGCAAAAGATAAAGTTGCTAGTGTAAACCGAGAATCGTCGGTAATCAAGCAAGTTGAAAAAGTTGTTTTCCTAAAACACAAAAACCCATTGGTGAAAGTAACAAGTTAGACAACCACCCCGAAGAATCATGTTGTGACTGAAAAGAGAATTTAGTGTTTAAACTGACAACTCCATCTTCACATACCGAGGAGTGGTTGAGCATTAATGAATTGACTTCGGGAAAACATCTATAAAAAGGCGATGGAAGGGTTTCATTTCTCACTTGCGACTTGAGCGAACGACTAGAGAAAAAATAGAGCAAGAAGAGATAGCATTACAGAGTGACTCCAAACCATTACAAAGCACTCTAAGCAGATCAATCATGGATATAGAGGTTGAACTAAGTACTAATCATAACCGAGAACTTTGTTCATCTTTTACGAAAATCCCTAAATGTCTAAAACAATGGCCACAACTTCAAGAACCACTAAACTAAAGAGAATAAAAAAGGATAAGGTCAAACTTATCAAGAATTCTACTTGTGTGGAACTCCATTACAAGATATGCCTAGAGGTTGCATCACAACTTGACAATGCTGGAGCATTCTCACGAATACCAACTAGGGTTTTTCTCGTCGAAGATGTGCAAGCATACATTAACTGCAAAATTGCAGAAATTGGCGACATGGAGGTTGAAAAAGCTTTCAAGAAGCTATGTAATGTTGATGGATCTATTAAAGATGAGAACAAGTAGATAGAACTGAAAGGGCTCACAAATTCCCTATTGTTCCCAAAGGTATTCAAGATTGAGTGGATTCGGTTAGTACTGAGGAGAATTCACAACCACAAGCTATGGCTAGATGAGCCTAAACAAATAACATGAGATGTTATTCATGCAGTCACCAGTTATTGAATAACCGATAAGGTAAAATAATTGAAGCATCCACCCAAGGATTAAATTGAAAATAATATAGGAGCTAAGTGTGATCAAAGAGGACTTAAGGTATCCACTATCACAAATGATGAACTCAAATTTGGAGCATGTGTCCTAGGCTACAAATTATTTCAAGCTAGTAGGATGAACAATATAACATCCAGAGTAGTGGATAAAACATATAATATTGTAAATAAAGGAACTCATTTGGATCTGTTAGAAATTCTAGTCAACCAGTTAGAAGAAAACTTGAAGACAATCAGAAATGCAAAGACAAATTCATGTAAGTTTGGTTCACTTATCATGTGCATATTTTTTACTTCCAATAATATTTTCCATTAGTAGGAGATGTAAATGGGATACAACTAGACCAGTCACCATACAGATCAGTGAGTATATAACATCACTAGGAGAAAAATTTGAGATAGTTATGGATGAGTACTTTATCGGATTCAAGGAGAGAATGCAAAAAAGAGTAAGGATCCCAGAGAAACTAATTGAGAAATTCATGAATGATATATGTTTCATGGTTGACATATATGACACATATATCAAAACTATTGTACCAAGGACAACATGGCTACAACCACTAGACTATGAGGTAAATATAGATCAAAACATAACCAAATTTTGGCACTTATGAATAATCCAAAGCAAGAATAAAAATTGGCTTGGTTGTGAAGAAAATAGACAGGAAAAAAGATAAAATGGTAAAGAACTTGAAGAAAAGGTTGTCGGTTATAGAGGAAGAAACCAAACAGATAGAAGAAAATGAGGGATAGTCACCCATCAATGAGGCTGAGCAAGAAAGTGACTTCAAGTCTGTTAATCTCTAAGTTCTATTGATGATTAGTGACCAACACTTAGTCATTCACTTAGGCAGTTTTAGCAAGGCTGAGCAACATTGTCGAGCAGTTTTCAGTTTGCCTAGTTACATTGTCGAGCTGAGTTACATTGCCGAGCCAAGAAAGATACAAAGATGTTAAGTGTCGAGTGACAGAGAAGTCAAGTGCTAAGAAGAACAATTTTTGTATACATATCTTGAATGATTCAAACTTAAAGGATAACTGATCTAGCTGACTTATATAAGCTTTTTGGGCTGATTTATGTGTACATTTAATATTCTTCTATGGAGTTAGTTATGCATTTAATTGTTTTTATCCTATGCATGAACATTAATTGTAATACCATCAAGGTATGGGTATTAGATCTTGATCATTGATCTAGATCTTGCTATCAAACTTGAACAGATATATTAGATTGCTTCAAAACCCTATTTTTGTGTGTGTGTGTGTAAGGAGACAAGATGAAGTGTGGTGATTGCATTTTCAAGTGAAATGCACAAAGGGTTATTTTGTTAAGAAGTATAGATCAAGCAGAGTGACAACACAGTGAATAGTAGAGTAAATTTATATTAGATTATGAGATCATAGAAGGTACTAGAAAGAGGAGACCCATCATCAACATCAAAGTGCATAATGAAGGATCAATACTTGAGACATTCTAATCATTGTATCAGGTGAAAATCTCTTAATAGAGTGGTTCTAGCAGACCTTTCTTTATCTCCTAATAGAGTGCTTACTTTATTGTAAGTTGA
>MU224235.1:2393925-2412446 GCA_018584345.1 Thuja plicata
TGGAAGGTATGCATATGAAGATCATAGAACCAGTAATTATCTACTATGATAACACCAGTGCAATAAATATTTCCAAGAATCCAGTCATGCATGCAAAGACTAAACACATTGCAATCAAGTATCACTACTTAAGAGAACAAGTTCAATAAAAGAGGTCATACTTGAATATGTGCAATCAAAAGAACAATTGGCTAATATATTCACCAAGCCTTTGCCCAAGGATACATTTGAGTACCTGAGGAAAAGACTAGAGGTCAAACCCATGTCCACCAGTCAGTAAAAGGAGTGAAGACTGCATCAGCCATATATTATCAGAATATCATTCATGACTGATGTAAGAAGAAAATGAACTTCAAAGCTACATCTATATACAGAAAGGTATATATCAGAGCTGAGCACTAGAACATATTGACATATTGATGATGGATAAGGGAAATTCAAGGAATATATTATGGAGAGAAGAAATTGTTTGACAAAATGTCAGATATTTGACAAATATTTGTTTGGCATTGTTGTCAAAGGGAGAGAATGTATCCATATTATCATTAGAAAATATTCATTATCAGATTACTCCAAACAGGGAGAGATCATATCCATAGGGAGAGATTTTGTATCAAAGTTGCAAACAAAAGATAGAGACATAAAAGAAGAAGAGAGAGAAATTGACAGCAACAGAAGACACAACACATTAGAAGAAGAAACACAAAAGTTGCAAGAATCAAATCTAAGCTAACACAGAGCTTACCAGCGGTCAAACATTTTTATCAGTTATCAAAACAAATTGTTTGGTAATTTGATGAATCTCAACAATTGTATTTCATGTTGTATTAGAAATAGTATAGTGTGATAATATAGTATGTTGTCATCAATGCCAAAGGAAGATATTGATGACATGTAACTGATTGAATATTTGATAATGTTAAGTTGAAGATGATGCAAGACATTAAATCAGTTAATAGTTTGTATAGTCATTAATGTCAACTTGATATCATTTGTACGGTCATGTACATAATGACAAAGACTTTAGAGAATCAATGGAATAGAGGTTATGCTTTCAGCAATGCATAAAAGTCATGTATTCACTAAATGACAGACAACACCGACAAAGTGCACACCACCGGGAAAGAAAGAGAAAAAGTCACAGTGATGCCCGATGACCAGAAGACAATGTTGCCTGATGAAGTAGAATCATAGGATGCCTGACGAGTAGAAAATAGTGTTTCCCAATGAGCAAGATCCAATGATGCCCAACGAATGAAGATCCTGAAGCTAACTAAAGTTGCACCGATGGAACTGGCAGTTGTCACCAGCGACGAACTACAGAATTGACCGACAGAACAAAGAGATTAGAAAATAAAAAAATATCTAGCTGGCAGAGCTTAAGGATAGACTTAACTGGTTGTTTTATTTTTTTTATTTGACCATAGTTAAGCAATTGATTTATACAGTTGGCAAGAAGATAACTATGAGATAAATCAGGAGTTAAAGTCGTAAATCAAATTGGCTGGATTGTTTTTCACGCCAAGAATCAAGAATCAAGAATTAAGGAATATCATGTCTATATAAGAGACAATCATAATTCATTTTTGTAAGCAATCAGATACACGGGGGAGTGAATTGATAAGAGATGGTGAAGAGAAACTGGTGAAGGATAAAATTCATACAGTCCTGATCAATCAAGCTAAGGGAGAGCTAAAGATTTCTGCAGACACCGATGAATAGTGAAGCACAACATCATAGAGCAGAAAGTTTGAAGTACAAAGGAATTGAATTGATACATTGATCAGAGAGGTATTGTATAGAAATAGATTAGAATATCTGTAATTCAATGTTGCATTAGAAATAGGTCATTGTGTTTTAGTTTAACCATTGAAGCATTAAGTCTCTTAACAGAGCAGGACTTAACCATCTTCTATAATTGAGGTATATCCTAACAGATTACCAAAAAGGTTGATTCATGATAGTAGCAGTGGTCTTACCTAAAGCTTATTGACAGTCTAAGAAGGAGGCTGATTCAAGGATGGTAGCGTAGATGCCAGATACTAAGTGACAACCTATGTATGAAAATCCTCTAACAAGCTCACACTTAACCATGTGTTTGAAACCTTTAATAGGGTTGGCTCCTAATAGGGCTCACTTCAGAAGAGTGAAAATTTGGGGTGCTGGTCCTAGTGGTTTTTTCCCTTAACAGGGTTTCCATGTTAAAATCCATGTGTTATGTGTGTATGGTTTATTACTTTATTGTTTTACATTTCACATATGCATTTCTAGATTGTTTGGTACACTCTGAATATTTACTGAGTATTGGTAAATGAGTTTTACTACTTATCGGTAATCAAGGAGAATAAGGACAGACAAGGTAAACCGATAGACAGTTATTTATTTCAAGTATTTCAAAGGCATACATCTTGTAGGGACTTAATAATCTGAGGTGTATTAATTGGTGGATTAAAGTTTAAAGGATAAATTTTTGAGGCCACTGATTCACCCCCCCCTCTCAGTTATTACTAACAAATACCTCATAAAGACTTTTGTGCCAATCTTTAGCATTCTTACTTACTAATTTCCTCATGATGTTCATCAAGTTTTTATTACTTGATTATGCCTAACCATTACCTTATGGGTAATATTTTGATGAATGAGAAAGGATTATACTATTGTAACATAAAAAAATGTAACATATAAAATGTAATATAAGAAACCGGGTAATTACATTTATTGTAAGATATAATTGTGTTGTTGTTACACTTGAAATTAGAAGGTTTATTAAAATGTGTTGGGAAGGTAAGATGTTCCTTTTAACCTCAAATACACAAAGGAAGGATCCAAATTGATTAACCCCAAAGGAAGGATCAATGCATAAATGAATCAATCTATTGGAAATGAGATAAAAGAGGAAGACCTTAGATTCTGTTTATAGAAAAGAATGTGTGATAGGTTTAGAAATATTAATAACTTTAATTGAAACAAATACGAGAAAAGTACTAACCTTGAAATATTATAGATTTGAAGAATGTTGTTTTTGGGGGTCTGCACTGAGTTTCTGGAAAATATGCAACTGGATTAGGAATAGAAACGCAGAGACAAAAAAAACCCAGTAATATTTTTTTGATTTGACACAGTTCTGATTTTGACCCTCAAGTCAATGTCACCATTGACCCAGAATTTTTGATTCCAACCTAGGGAAGAATCAACCTCTAAAATTTATGATAGAAAATCTGTTTCTAGATCCCGATAGTTTGCTGAAAAGCGCATCCGAATCTGCACTCTAGCTTGCTATTCCAAACCTGTCCCTACAAGAAAAATGGTTTGGTTGTTGGGGGGTGGGGTTTGTCTTGGTCAAACCCTAGTTTTGGAATTAACCTCATATTATAATTTAGATTGCATAAGTAAAACAAAGTAAATGTACAAATTCACCTTGATTTTATGGAAACCCTTGTGGCAGATTCAAATTTGTGAATCCACAAGAATTTATGCACCCAATGGATGTAGAATGTAGAATTTAGAATGTAGGATGTCTCAAATAAATTTCTTATAAATCTTCAACACCAATCTTGAATGGATCTTTGAATAGGAAGAGGCTTGGAGGAATGTGGATGGAGAAATCTTCAACAAGAAGGCTCCATAGAGCTTGAATCCTTCAATGGATACCAATGGATCTCCTTAATGAATTGAGTGCTTGAGAAGTTCTTGAATGGTTGAGAATAGATGAATGCTTGAATGGATACTTGGATTGCTTCAAATATTTCTTCTTCACCTTCATATTTCATTTCTTAAGTCTTTGATAGTTGATGATCATAGTTATCAAGTCCTTGTCTTAGATAAAATGAGAGGAGAACTCTTCCTTATATATGAATCTAGGGCACAATCTTCTAGAGAGGCCTACTAGTGCAGGATTACCCTTAAGGTCTATTGAAAGATCTTAATAAATTTTGGTTTGTAGGTTGGTTTTTCCAACCATCCATGAATAATTACTAAGTATAAAGTCCCTAGTGTGTGTTTGAGGTGTGGTTTAGGTTTGGAAAGACTAGGGTTGTGTTGTTTGAGTCTAGTTGATTCTAGGAATCTAATGCCTAGAAGTCAACTCAAAATTCAAAGAGTTGACCAAAGTCCCAAATTGGGAATATTTTTAATGTTTTTTTTTTCTAACCATTTGAGGTCAATTGGTAAAGTTTAGAACTAATTAGGACACTCAAGTTGTGAAAATGGCAATTTTGACAAAAGTTGTCAAAATTGTCATGACAACATTTCCTAGATTTTAGGAATCGGCCATTAAGGTGCCCAAATCCCAACCAAATGGTCTAGAAAGATGGGATAGGAGTATATAAGGTGAATCCAACCCTAATTTTTTAGTTAGTTCTTATATTATACTGATTGATTGCAAGGAAGAACCAATTTACAGTGTAAATTTGTGACAGAGCCATCATCTATCACTTTATTAGATTGAATGGACTGAATGAATGATTGGATAGTGTTTTCAATGTAGTTTCCAAGATTTTTGTGGTGTTATTTTTTTATTTTTTACATTATAGTTAAGCTTTGTCAAATTATTTGTGTTTTGCAAGTTCACTAGCTAGTTTTGGTCCAGTTATGTAAATAATGGGTTTCTTTGGAGTTCCCATGGCTCAAACTCCATGAGCACTTGGAATCCAATATGAAATTATAAATAATTTGTAGATATGGATTTTGGAGTGTATGATTGTAGGGAAGCCTCGAGAACATTCAGGCCCTAGGCGAGTGGTGAGCATTCTGGCTAGGGTAACTGAACAAGACAGTGGCAATGGAGATTGCATTTTGATTGGTATGAGCCAATCAAGTTTGGAGGAGTGAGAAGGCATGTGGTGTAGATATTCTAGTGGAGGGAGAATTTTAGAGGAGTCCAACTGATCAAATAAATAAGATCAAGTTACTAAACCACTCTACATGTCTCACAAACCCTTATTTTTAGGGGTTTGGTAGAAAACTATTGTACGAACACCATAAGGAATTAAGACCTATAAATCTTCAAGGGGGGAAAAACCCACAAAGAATATGTAATTTTTTTTTGGGTTGTTAACATTTTGTGGAAGCAAGAACACATTTTCAGTGTCTTGGAGGGCTAATAGGCCTAAAAAGGCTACAAGGCCAAAGAGTTGGAATTTCAGGTGTCAATTAGAAAATGGTTGAAGGGTTTAGTAAATTGGATCCATAAGAGGAGAGTAAGGAGTTGAGTTTGAAGTTTATGGGAAGTTCCTAGTGAGTTAGAGGATTAGGAAAGAATCCTCTAAGTTAGGGTAGAGACAGAGAGAGAGAGACCCTAAGGAAGACCCAGTGAAGGTCTTGGAGAGAGATAGAGGCTCTAGGAGAAGGAACTCCTCATCACCTACATAGGATAATTAAATTCCAACTAGACCTATACCCCAAAAAGAGGACCTATATTAAATATAATTTAAGAATTGTTGCTCCGAAGACCAAAACAGCTGACCCAAAAGTGGGAATTAATTCTTTCCGAAGCCCAACATTTGAAAACCTTGAAAACCTAAAATCTAGACCTTGAGTTAGAAAAAGGTCAATTCTAACCTAGGTCAAGGTTGAGGTCAACCTTGACCTAGGTAAAGGTTGAGGTTGACCTTGACCCAGAAAGGTTGATTTTGACCTTGAGGTCAAAAATCCCAATTTGCATTTTAGGGTGTCAGAAATAGGCTAGATAAAAGTGGGAAATAGGGTAGAATAGGGGAAAAATCTAGATCCAATTCAAAGACCCATTCAAGGCACTTGACATGACCCCAAACCACTACCTCGGAAGGCTAAATCAGTTTACAATAGAAGTGCTTCCATTTTCTGACTATACAACTATGATCATAACAAAAAATTTGTAACTCTTGTGAGGAGAAACTAGAGGCATTATCAGTCACCAACTTGTGATGGGTGCCAAATCTTACCAAGAAAAATTTATTCACAAAATAATAGACCACGGCTGAGGTAGTCTTCTTCACTAGGACAACTTCGACCCATCTTGTAAAATATTCTATAGCTGTCAAAATATGAGTGTGACCTGAAGATGAGAGAGGATTCAAAGGACCTATAAATTCAAGACCCCACTATTGAAATGGCTCTTGAATGATCACTGGACTCAAAGGTAGGGCTACTAATTATGGTTTCCCAGTGAACAACTTACACTTTTCACATTTTGCAACCCATTGATATGCATCCTTAAACATACCTGGACACTAATAAAATTTTCTCAAAATCTTAAAAGTCATCACTATGGAAGAGAAATTTTCTCCGTATGCTTTATTATGAAAGGATTTTACCATTTTCTCCTGTTGTTCCTTATCCACACATCTGAGAAACATACCATTCAATCCTTTTTTATAAATAATGTAATAAATAATCACATACTTGGTGGCTTTGAGTTTTATATTTTGCTTCTCTTTTTAGATCAGGTGTTTTGGACAGTCTCCATAAGTTAGGTAATGTGCTACATCAGAAAACCAAGGATCAGTTAGACCAACCAAAAATGTTAAGGGAATGATAGAGACTCCCTTAGTGTGCTTGCAAAAACTCACTAGGATCCTAATTGTTCCTAGTTTTCCAAAGACCCTACTATTTCTTCTAGGATATTCCAAGTCCTTATTTATCTATTTTAGGACCTCTTCAATACCACTCTAATATTTGGCAACCATTGTGCTTCACTAGGGGTGACTATCAACAAGTTTTCCTTCACTTCTTTGTTCTTTCTTAGATTCTTCCAGATTCTTCCAAGTGTCTTTTTGACTCCTCTCCTTAGAAAGTGTTTACAAGGGATATAATTCATACTATACACCTTTTTGGACTTCATTTGATCCCATTAGGAAAGGGTATCAATGCTTTTGCAAATTATTTCCAAACTCTTATGGAATCTTGTCTTTTAGGCCTAATTCTCTACTAGCCCTATTTGACTAGTTTTTCCCACTTCTTTCAAATATTTCCCAAATAACCCACAAAAAAAATCTGATATTAAAATACTATTTCCCAAAACATGAAATATTTAGTAGGTATTGTAGCTCTAAGGTCTCCGTACAGTGGATTCCTAGAATTAAGGGCAACTAGGGCTAATTGGGCTATTCTGGACCAGTCAAGTGACTTATGCTTCAAAATGTACCCAAATGGATTGGGAAAGGCCTAAGTTTCTTTATAGGTCACTATATAACTCCAATGTACAAAAATACACCCTTGGTTTCACTCTTCCAATCATACCCTTGTATTCAAACACAAATAGATCACTGACAAGCACCCAACCGGATGCACTAGACTCGCCTAGGGATTGTCATTAAACATAGTAAAAAATATTCTTAGATATATTCCCTTCATATGTATACTATAAAAGGTCTCCCTTCCATATACCTCAAGGCCATCATAAGCAACAATTCACACAAGAACAGTATACAGAGCAACAATGCACACTATAAAAAATAAGCAACAATGCACACAAGAACAATATACAGAGCAACTTCTCAAAATTTGAATTCATTCTCCACATTAGCTAACCTCGAGAAATAAGCCTCCTCATGGTTTAATATGATTTAAACATGTTTTAAGGTGGTTAAAATAAATAGCATTCCCCAAACATTGAATGGAATCAATTCTTGACAATGTTGTCATACAACTTTGCAAAGTTGCAAATGTTTTCATGGCAACTTTTTCAATATTGCTTCTAACATAGTTTTATGACCTCAAACCTATATAAAATGATGTAAAAATACCATAGAGGCCATTTTAGGCTCAAATAAAATATTTCCTAAACCTTCTAGGTTTTTTGACCCAAAATCCCACTTTAGGCTAACAAAAGAGCTAAACACTAACATAACCAAAAACAACTAGAATGGGTTGATCCTAGTCTAATACATATAGAAACTTACTCACAAGACCTCCTAAGGCCTAATAAAACACTCCTCACCTGGATAGGATTAGTAAAATCCACAACCAAAAACTTAGAATTAGGAGATAACCTAGGTTCTCCTATACAATTCTCCCAAACAAAAAGATTTCAACTCCCACCTGGATTGCTCAAGTTGGAGTCAATGCCCAACTACTTGAACTCTGTTTCTTTGATCCAAGTAGCCTCTGCATCTCCTTGGCCATGCCACTTTACTAGATTCTCATTTTAAGTATTTTTTCTAGTCTTCTTGTAGACCCTTGAATTAAGTACCTTTTTTGCTTTCTTTGATGGTGTAGGGGTAATTGTAGGTCCTCCACTTCTTGGATGACTTCAGTAAGAATTTGATTAGGAGCAAGAGTAGGACCCTTGCAAAGGAAAGGATCTGCAACATTGAAGACGAAAGACAATCTAATATCTTCAAAAAGTTCAACTTTATAAGCATTATTGCCATATTTGGCTAGAATAGTGCAAGGTCCTAATTTCGTCATTTCTAGCTTGTTTGATACTCCCTTATGGAATATTTCCATGTTCAAATGGATCATTACAAGATCCTCTACCTGGAATTGTACATCTTTCTTTCTCTCATCCACCTTTTGCTTTATCTTTGCAGTGTTCTCTGTCAATGTCTTTCTCCCTTATTCATGGAGTTTTCAAATTCTTTTGCATATCCAATCCCTTTGCCTCCATCCTTTAACTCTTTGAGTTCAAATATCCCTCTATGATGTAACCCATAAACTACCTCAAATTGACTCCTTCCAATTGTCCTGTTGACTATGTCATTGTAAGCATATTCTTCTTTCGCCAAAAGTTGGTCCCAAGCTTGACCATATTCTTTAGTGAGACACCTCAGTAGGTTCCCCAGACTCCTATTCACAACCTCATTTTGACCATCTATCTAAGGGTGATAAGTATACCCAAAGGATAGATTGGTTCCCAATTTTTGCCACAATGTCTTCCAAAAGTGACTCATAAATTTGGAGTCTCTGTTTGAAACTATACTCAAGGGCAACCCATGGATTCTCACCACCTCTTTGAATAATATATGTGCAATCTAAAAACCATAATGAACAGTCTTACAAGGGACAAAATGTGCCATTTTTTTGAATCTATCTACAATGACATATATGCGATCAAATCCTTGTTTTTTCCTTAGAAATCCTACTACAAATTCCATGCTCAAGAATTCCCATGGTCTACTTGGAATAGGGAGAGGTTGATAAAGGCCTAGATTAGAGGATGTGACCTTTGATTTCTAACACACTACACAACACTCCACATACTTCCTGATATCCATACTCATTATTGGCCAAAAATAAAACCTCTACGCTAACTCTTTAGTCTTGTTGACTCCAAAGTGACCACTAAGTGCCCCATTATGCTTTTCTTGAATCAAATTTTTCCTAATTGAGCCCCTAGGGACATACAAATGACTACCCTTAAACAAAAAGTCACTCTATATTGTATATTCAGAAAAATCACCATGGTTATATATCTCTGAAAAGTCTTCATCCTCTGCATACAAGTCTTTAAAACTTTCAATGCCTATCCTCTGTAATTACAATTCTTGCACTGTCAGAAGTATCCTACTTAGTGCATCAGCTAATTTTTTCTACAATACCTTCTTATGCTTGATATTGAAGGTGTAATCCTACAATTATTCCACCCATTTCATGTGTTTGTGATTGAGCTTGTCTTGGGAGTTCAAAAAACTAAGAGCCTGGTCGTCTGAATACACCACAAATTATTTAGGAAGAAAATAGTGCGTCCATTTACTTAATTCTTAGACTAGAGCATATGCCTCTAATTCATAGGAATAGTAATTCCTCTTTGCACCACTGAGCTTCTCACAGTGAAAAGCCACTAGCCTCCCTTCTTGGCTCAAGACAATCCCTATAGCAACATTGCTAGCATCACACTCAACTGTGAAGAGTTTCTCAAAACTTGGGAGAGTTAAGATAGGTTGAGTGGCTATCTTTTTCTTTAACAATTAAAATCCCTATTTAGCTAGTTCATTCCACATAAAATTGATTCACATTCCCCATTTTATGGTATCTAACATGGGAGTACATATAGCACCAAACTGCTTGATGAATTTCCTATAGTATTGAGCTAAGCCATTAAAGCTTCTCACTTGTTTTGCAATTTTGGGGGTAGGCCAGTTGATGATGGATTCTACCTTTCTTGGATCCTTCTTAATATTCCCTTGAGACAACACAAAACAAGGAAGCTAGCTCCCACTTCAAGAACTCACATTTATCAAGATTTATCATTAGCTATTCTTCATGTATTTTCTTAAACACAATTTGCAAATGCCTCAAATCTTCTTCTTTAGTCTTACTAAAGATTAATATATCATCCAAATATACTACAACAAACTTACCAATGTAGTCTTTTAGCACTTTGTTCATAAGCCTCATGAATGTGGATGGGGCATTTGATCACAAAAATGGAATTACAAACCACTCATACAAACCTTCTATGGTTTTGAAGGCAGTCTTTCATTCATCTCCTTCCCTAATCCTAATTTGATGATAACCACTCTTTAGGTTTATCTTAGTAAATTACTTTGCCTCTCCTAAATAGTACATTAGGTATTCTATCCTTGGGATAGGTAATCTATACCTAATGGTGATTATATTTATGGCTCTAGAATTAGGTAACAACACATGGGCTTATACTTTTCCTAATGAGGCCTTGTTTTAGGAGCTCTTGGATTTGCTTGTAAATATCCTCATTTTACTGAGGGGTCATATTATAAGCAGCTTTATTAGGAAGGGTGGCTCCTAGGATAAAGTCTATTTGGTGGTTTATATCTCTCTTAAGGGGTAGGGTAGCTGCTTTCCCATCACTTACAATGTCTTTGTATTCCTTTAACAACTCTTGCACTTCCATAGGAATCTCTATCTTCTTTACTATCTTCTCTACATATTCTTCCTTTGGCTTCAAAACCAGTGCATATCCTACTCCCTCTCCTTCTTCTAGAGCTTCTAAGAACTCTTTTTCACTTACCAAAAGAAAATTAGGGCCTGTGGCCTTCACTTCTCCTTCTTATAGCAGTGACTGGATTTTGAAAGTCACGCCATCTTTCTTGAAAGAGTATGCATTTTTGGTTCCATCATGCATGGCTTGTTTGTCAAATTTCCATAGCATTCCTCATAAGAGGTGACATGAATCCATTGGTAGGATGTCACATAGTACCCTATCTTCGTACCTTCCAATAGATAAGTCTTCCCATGCTTGTTCATTCACAAGGACATGTTGTCCCTTATTCAACCAAGTAACCTTGTATGGATTTCTATGTGGAATCCTCTTCATTTTTAGTTTGCTAACTGCCTCCTCTAAAATAATGTTGTCAGTTGACCCTGAGTCAATGATGATTTTACACACCTTACCCATAATTTTTCACTTCACTCAGAGTAGTGATCTTATCTAGCTTGGTTCTTCTCTCACTGGCTTTTTAATCAGTGTTCTTCTTATCATTAAATTATCTCTCTCTCTCTCTCTCTCTCTCTCTCTCTCTCTCTCTCTCTCTCTCTCTCTCTCTCTCTCTCTCTCTCTCTCTCTCTCTCTCCTGACTCTAAGGGTACTTCAGGGTGTTTGTTACTATTGTTGGAATAGTCCCAAGGGATGACTAAGAGGGGGGGGTGAATCGGTTATCAACAAGTTAAATTATTTTCTTCCAATTAATTAGAAAATATCATAAGTGCATACACATTTAAGATAACACAAAATAAAACACCACAATTTTGGTTACGGGGAAACCAAACTAGGTAAAAACCTCGATGGGAATTAGCACCCACAAAGAACTATACTTGAGTATAATAATCCCTGTTAGAAGATCTTATAACCCTGTTAGGAGTTGATCTTTACAAATTAATAAGTATAGCGACCTAGCTAAGGGTTAGACCCTGTTAGGAGTCTTTTACAAATAACCATGTTAGGGGTGAGGACTCACTGTCCAAAATCTCACTGCTTAATATGGTAAAGGCTGCAACCATCAGTAAAATAGATATACACTATATCTAAAAATTAACTATTTAAGTAGAACTACTATCTTGATAATTTCCAATGTATTGTTTTTCTTTTACTGCTTCTTCACATAGATCTATGTCTGATGAATGAAATGACTTTACTGTCCCAAAATAATCAAAATTCTATTTTGTCCTTCATTTGTCTATTTTCTTATCATTCACACTTGGTGGTCTTCAAATGAACTACTATAAGTATATTCTCCAAAAGATATGATAATTTTCAGCTTTAGGAATCACTTCAATGCTTATTTAGTTGGCCAAACCAAGCACACAACATAATTAGAACCATGCAACTCAAACTAAATAGATGCATCACTTCACATAGTTGGCTCCACAAAAATTACCCAAATGTCATGCTTTAGATGAAACATGATTAGCGCCTTTGGTTAATTAAATTAGACTCATAACTAAACATGAATCTTAAAAACCATATCCCATAGATAGATGCAACTGAAAAATCAATAAAATTACTCTCGGCTTTCTGAAAACAATCTTCTGAAACTATGTCTGGTAAACAGAGAAACATAACTCAACTGTTATTGAACATTTGAATCTGCGTGTATGTACATGGTGTAGTAATTATGTTTGAAACATAAAAACAACCATGCAAGGCTTCAACATATCCATACTAAAAAGTGAATGCAGTTCACTGTTGTATACTATATGTTGTCATCAATGACAAACATACAGTCAACTATTTGCACATAAGAAAATCTCCAACAACTACCACTAGATTATTGTTGAACAAAATTGACTCTCTTGTCACTCCCTTAGGAAATAGATCCTTTCTCTGGACATGTATAGGTAGGGTGTCCCACTTGGTTTCAATGATAGCACTTCATTGTTGAAAAATAGGAACATCCTCCTTGGCTATTGTTCATTCCTCTCCAATTACTATTAGAGCCTCTTCCTATATTGAAGCCTCCTCTATTTGAGCTTCCCTATTTCTATTCAGTCAATTTATTCTCTCCTTGAGTCTTTGGTTTTGAACTTCTACAACCATATCCCCCTCTTTGGTCTCTGCCATCTCTTCCTCTTCCTTTGCCTCTAGTAATTCTTGACTCTTGTTTCTTTTTCAAATTTTCTTCCACCTTAAGTACAAGTTGGTGGCACCTTTGAACTATGGTAGGGGTTAGTAGGCTCAATTAATCTTGAATAGTCCACCTTAAACCATTGAGGTATCTGGCTACCTTCACACTTTCATCTTCTGCAACTCTTGACCTCATGCACAACCTTTGAAACTCCTCAGTGTAAGAGTTAACATCCAATTCTTTTTTTCTTAGACTTTGTCTTTTCTTATGCAACTAAATTTTATAATCTTCTAGCACATATGCTTCTATGATTTTAGCTACCATAGCTTTCCAAGTGGCAATGGGTTTCTTTCCTTCTTTCTCCCTCTCATCTTGGATGAATTTCCACCAAGTGAGTGGAGAACCTCTAAGTCTTTCTTTTTCCACTTTTACCTTTTGGGCTTCTGTTATCCCATCACACTCAAAATGATTTTCAAGTCCTTCAATCTAGTCTAGGACCACTTCTGGTTCCATTTTCCCACTAAAGATTGGGATTCCCTCCAATTCCTTTCCACTTAAGGCTTTAAATTCTTTCAAGAAGGGTTGTTCGGTGAGGATAGGGTATGGTATAGGCACCTAATCATCTATGGATATTTCTTTACTATTGCCTTCAACTTTTTATTTGACTTCCTCATTATTCTCTTCCACTTGATCCAATTTATGCTCTAATTGGGCCAATCTATCTTTGAGAAACCTATTCTCTTCTTATTTCTCATCCACTTTCTTTGTAAGTTATACATTTTTCACCATTGTAGATTCTCCTACTGACTCTATAGGTTGAAACATTCACCACAAGCCTAATCTTGTAGGCTCTGATACCAATATGATAGAGACTCCCTTTGTGTGCTTGCACAAACTCACTAGGATCCTAATTGTTCCTATTTTTCCCAAGACCCTATTATTTCTTATAGGATCTTCCAAGTCCTTACTTAGCTATTTTAGGACCTCTTCAATACCACTCTAAGAGTTGTCAGCCATTGTGCTTCACTAAGGGCGACTATCAAAATTTTTTCCTTCACTTCTTTTCTCTTTCTTGGATTCTTCCAAGTGTCTTTTTGACTCCTCTCTTTAGAAAGTGTTTAAAGGGGATATAATTCATACTAGACACCTTGGACTTCATTTTATCCCATTAGGACAGGGTATCAATTCTTTTTTAAATGACTTCCAAATGCTTATGGAATCTTGTCTTTTAGGCCTAATTCTCTACTAGCCCTATTTGACTAGTTTTTCCCACTTCTGTCAAATATTTCCCAAATAACCCCAAAAAAAAATATGATATTCAAATACCCTTTTCCAAAACATGAAATATTTAGTAGTTCTTGTAGCTCTAAGGTCTATGTATAGTGAATTCCTATAATTAAGGGAAACTAGGGCTAATAAGGCTATTCTGGACCACTCAAGTGACTTATGCTTCAAAATTTACCCAAATGGATTGGGAAAGGCCTAAGTTTCTTCATAGGTCACTATATAAATCCAATGTACACAAAACCACTCTTGGTTTCACTCTTCCGATCATAACCCTGCATGTAAACACAAATAGATCATTGAAAAGAACCTAACCGGATTTACAGGACTCGCCTAGGGCTTGTCATTAAAAATTGCAAAACATATTTTCAAAATTCTTACCTCCATATGTAAAATATAAAAGGGCCCCCCTTCCATATCCCTCAAGTTCATGATGAAATGCATGGTTGGGTTCTATGGGGGAACCATTTTACTCCAAATTGTCCTGACAAAACTAGTAACTAGCTAACTAACAAAAGATTTTGCAAACCTACTCTACCAAACATAAATAAACTTCAAAAAAAAAAAATGTACTCTAACTATTCTAGCTACAAGAATCTAACTCAAGATTGAGTGATTCAATCCATAAAAGAACTCTAGCAATAAAAAATAAGCAACAGTGCACAAAAGAACAGTATACAAAGCAACTTCTCAAAATTTGAATTCCTTCTCCACATCAACTAACCTCAAGAAATTGGCCCACTCATAGTTTAATATGATTTCCAAATGTTTTTAAGTGGCTACAATAACTACCATTCCCCAAACATTGAATGGAACCAATTCTTGACAATGTTGTCCTGCAACTTTGCAAAGTTGCAAATGTTGTCATGACAACATTTTGACAACTTTTTTTAATATTGATTCTAACATAGTTTTATGACCTAGAACCTATATCAAATGATGTAAAAACATCATAGAGGTCATTTTAGCTCAAATAAAATCTTTCCTAAGCCTTCTAGGCTTTTTGACCCAAAATCCCACTTTAGGCTAATAAGAGAGCTAAACACGAACATAACCAAAAACAACTAGAATGGATTGATCCTAGTCTAATCCATCTAGATAGTTACTCACAAGACCTCCTAAGGCCTAAGAAAATAATCCTAACCTAGCTATATTCATTATAAGATAGAACCAAAAACTTAGAATTAGGAGATAGCCTAGGTGCTCCTGCACCAGGGAAGCTTTCCTTTCACATCTTCATTTTCAGCTAACAACCTGCATAGTCCTTTCCCTCGAACTAGTTTGGTGGGTGTGATATCTAAATAAAATTATTGGATCTTGGCTACCAAGGCAACCCTATTATTAATACCAACCTCTTGCTATGTGATAATTCTTTTTACAGAAGTGTTTGCAACAAAAACCTTGGAGTGAGAATGAATTATATATTATCTAAATTGTTTTACAACCTTTCCCACTGAAATGACCTACTTCTCTGCCACTGAATAGTTTAGTTTGTGTTTTTTTAAGAGGATAATCATGAAGGAGATCTGAGTTTCTATCCCTAGATCATCTATTTGCAAAAGAATCCCTGACAAAGAATGATCAGAATCATTACAATGAATAATGAAATCCCTCTTGCAGTCGGGATGCACCAGAGTTGGAGCTTTTTTAATTTCTTCTTTAATAATTTTGAAGGATGTTGTAGCATCACTACTCCATTTTAATGTCTATTTTTTTCCCATTAGGTTCATGAGAGGCTTCATGGGTTCAACAAAGTCTGGAACAAATTTCCTTAGGAAATTAACCTGACTAAAAAAAGATTTTACTCCAGTTCTATTGGAAGGTAGAGCTAACTAGTGGAAAGACTTTCAAATCATCCAGATATATGATAATGATTTTGTTTCTAAGATAACCAAACATAGCATTCATTTCTCATTGAAATTTATCTCTGATGGGGAGGTCACCTTTCTCTCCTAGACTCCTACTCTCTTCTAGAAATCTTACCTTGGACCCTATTCACTTCAGGATCCTCTAGACTCACACTTGAGTCTCTTAGGGTTACTCACAGACCCTAACCAGAAGGATTTATATACTCCCTCTATCCTAGGTTTCCTACCCACCGAAATGCTTCACTCTCTACCTCATCTTTCTCTCCATGACTGAATAAAGTTAGTCATGCACCTCTCTTCTTCTATCTCCCTCTCCTACAAGTTCTCTAGCCAGACCATTTAGCTCGCCTAGGACTTGTTTCCAACTCTGACTAGCCACTTCTCAGACACAAACACAAAAATAGAATAGAAATAAATAATGGGTACCTTTTAACAGTCACATCCAATAAGCCTGA
Organism: Thuja plicata; assembly: GCA_018584345.1. Lineage (NCBI taxonomy): Eukaryota > Viridiplantae > Streptophyta > Pinopsida > Cupressales > Cupressaceae > Thuja > Thuja plicata. Next base: position 2,410,495 of record MU224235.1, read on the forward strand.
TCATGAGAGTCAAAAGGTATCCATTGAACTGAATTGAACTCAGAATACTACTCTACAAAAATTGGCACACAATACAAGTTACACAGAACACACCAGGAACACTTCTTTATTGAAAATCAGAAAGTTTACAATGCACACACATAGAAAAAATAATTTTGCTAGCCTTTACAATTACAGTTCTTCAACCCCCTTCTACAAGTTTTCTTCCCTCATTATATATTCGGTCTCTTCTTGATTGTAACTGTTTCTAGGTTACCTGTCTGCCTGAGGATTCTAACTGCCTCGGCTCTTTGTATTCCCCCTGCAACTGTCATGAAGCTCATCATCAGCATAACTATCGACGTGGACACATATCTTCCTTTGTATCATTCTTCTTCTTTTTTCGTGAGCGACTTTTCAACTTCCTTTTCTGACGTGTCAACCTACTTCATCATTTTCCTGGTCATGGCATCGCAACTCTTACTTAGCTCGGTCAAACACTTGCACTGCTTCGAATGTTAATCGCATAGTCACGAGTTAAAATCACTACGCATGTTTTGATCTGCGACCTTGTGATACAATGCTCATCATGCTCTTGTAGCACTTATAGCCGAGCTACCGATTTCCATGTGAGTATGCGATACATTGTTATCACACGCTCGCAACACTTCTGGACAAGCTGCCTATTCATCTGCAACTGGGTAATGCATCATCATCATGCACTCGCAATGCCTTGAACCGTGCTAACAATTACTCTGTGAGTTTGCGATGCCTTGGTTGTCACTCACTCGTACACTTGGAAACTAACTGTCTATTCTCGGTGACTGTGTGATACATGGTTATCACCCTGTCGCACCATTTTTCACTAACCGCCACTTGCCTTGTTGACTGCGTGATTATACTGTCATCGCAGTGTCACGCTATTTCCAAACTGACCGCCAATCACCTTGCAAGCTTGCGATGCACCGTCGTTGCCTTGTCGCAGTCGTCTTCCACTAACTGCCAAATTCCTTCCAACTTCGCGATGAGCTATTATCGCGTAATCGTAACTGTTTCATACTGACTGCCCATCAACTCATGACTGTGCGATACATTAACGTCACGTTCTCGCATCGGTTTCAACTTAGCCTCCCCTCAACTTGCGACTGTGCGATAGACATAATGTGACCGGCCCGCTCTTGTGCTAGGAGTTAAGATGCTGAAACTGTTAGTGTTTAGGAGAATGAAAGAAATTTGCTAGCCATGACCTGCTCCTTTGATCACTCTGCAAATTACTAGGGTTTGGAGCTAAAACCCTAGGGTGCTCTGCACCATACTCCCCCTCTGCGAAGGAAGAATTTAGTTTGAATTAGTCGGCAACAATGCCAAACTAATTCCTTGTTTTCTGCAGTCTTCTTTGTCCATCCATGTAGCTTCTGCTTCTGGTAACCCTAACCATTTGACTAGGTATTCTCTGTATACCCTTCATCTAGTTGTCTTCTAAACTTGTGAATCCAGGATTTTCTTTGCTTGCAACTTGGACTTAGCTTTCACCTGTATATCTTGAATATCTTTTCCTATTTCCATCTGCCGAGTAATCTCAGGTATCACTGGTCCTCTGTATGGAATCAAATCCTGCACATTAAAAATAGGTGATATTTCCAAATTGTTAGGTAAATCAATTTTATAGGCATTCTACCCATACTTCTCCAATATCTTGCAGGGACCTATTCTCCTCATTTGTAGCTTAGTGGGAATCCCCTTCTGTAATCTGGCTTTGTTCAGATGTACCATTACCAGATCTCCAATTTGAAATTGGACTTCTCTCCTTCCTTCATCTACCTTCTCTTTTAATTTTTGATTTGCCTCAATCAAATTCTTCTTCACCTGATCATGTATCTCCTTCATAGACTGTGCAAAGTCATCAGCATGTCCACTTATCACTCCCTGTCCTTTTAATTCTCTGAGTTCACAAACTCCACGTGGATGCATCC
>MU224235.1:2428795-2445911 GCA_018584345.1 Thuja plicata
GCAGCACAATAGGAGAAGATGTTAGCTCTCTGAAAATAACATTTCTACTATGCAACACCTTACTAGTCATAGGATCCCAAAGCTTGTATCCTTTCACACCAACACTGTATCTGATGAAAATACATTTAAAAGCTTTGTTTTCCAACTTAGATCTTTTCTCCTTTGGAATATGTGCATAAGATTCACAACCAAAAACATGAAGATGTCTAATTGAAGGATTCTTACCAAACCACACCTCCATGGGTGTCTTACCAACAAGAGCTGATGTAGGAGATCTATTAACCAGATCAGCTCCACTAAGCATACTCCTAGCCTTCTCCATCAGTGTCTTGTTCATTCTCTTTGCAACTCCTTTTTGCTGTGAGGTGTAAGGAGTTGTCTTATGTCTCTTGATTCCTTGTTCTTTATAGAACTGTTCAAACTCTATGGAACAAAAATCACCACCATTATCAGTTCTCACACACTTGATTCTTTCACCAGTCTGATTCTCCACAAGAATCTTAAATTCCTTGAACCGACTAAAAACCTATGTCTTAATTTTCAGGAAATATATCCAAGTCCTACTGTAATCATCTATAAAAGATACAAAATATATAGAACTAGAGATAGAAGGAACTTTTATAGGACCAAATACATCAGAATGAATAAGATCCAAAATACCAGAAGATTTGTGAGAACTGGAGTAGAACTAAACACGATTTTTCTTACCACAAACATAGTGTTCATAGAAATAAAATTTGAGATTACAATCATTTAGCCCATCGATGATATTTTTTGTTTTCAAGGTCCTAAGACCCTTCTCACCAATGTGGCTAAATCTCATATGCCACAACATTTTCTTTTCTGCAAGAAGCTTTCCTTCCAAAGTGTTTGCACCCTTAGGTACACTTACTACACTGCCATCAGAACCCATTGCCACAGTCTTCTTTACTGCTCGTTCAGATGGTGGGGATGAAGTGATAGCCACTCTCTTCATTAAAATAGAAGAACTATTGCACTAAGCAATGCATGCATCAAGCTAAAACAAATTACCTCTCCTAGTACCTTTAGCAAGCACCATAGAATCTCTCATCATCTTGCATCCATCTTTCAAAAAGACAACTTGCACACCTACATCATTTAGCATACTTACAGATAATAGGTTTCATGCCAAACTCAGAATGTGCATAACTCCATTGATTACCTTTACTTGTCCATCAGGAAATCTGATAGTGACCCTTCCACATCCAACTATCTTTAGGTGAGAATCATCACCCATGTACACCTTTCCACAATCAAACTCTTCATATTTTGAGAACTAGTTTCGATGAGAGGTCATGTGAAAAGAAGAACCCAAGTCTACTAACCACACATCATTGGATGCATGGGCTACCAAAGCTACAATAAAAGAATCTCCATCTTCTTGAGATTTTTTAGAAGCTAAATCTGAGCCTTTCTTCTTCTTCTTCGGTTCTTTGCAGTCCCTCCGGAAGTGCCCAGATTTATTACAGTTCCAACATTTCGCCTTGGAATTTCTAGGAGTCTTAGAACTCCCATGGGATTTGGATCTTCCCTTATTTGACTTATTTTCATTCTACTTTCCTTTTGTCGTTGGATCTCCCATGAACAGCAAGGGCTTCCTTAGATGAATCTGAAGTATTTCTTCGCATCTCCTCAAATAGCAGCAAAGACACCACATCATCCATACAGAATGTGACTATAGTACTTCCGAGAGCCATACATCGATCCTCCTACTCGATCTTGGCACCGGATGATGCCAACTATGAAATCAATAAATTGAATGCATTGAGATGATTAGTTACAGATCCACCTTCCTTGATTCTTAAAGAATACAACTTCTTTCTCAAGAACAACTTATTCACCAGAGATTTGGCCTGATACACAGACCCAAGCCGTGTCCACAAAGAATTTGCAGTAGTCTCATCAAGAACATTCAGAAGAATGACATCTGCTAGACAGAGTCTGATGAGAGCCTTAGCCTTCCGATCCTTGATCTCCCAATCCGCTTGAGATATCACTATAGGTCTCACATCAAGTGAAGTAGCCTCCCATAGATCGCGGTCTTCAAGCATGTCTTCCATCTTGAGTTTCCACAACTCAAAATTAGTGCCATTAAATTTCTCCAGCTCCATTCTCATATATGAGGAACCTGCCATCTCAATCTACAAATAAGATTCAAAATGCTCTGCACAAAAAACTCCCACTCAACTTGAGATTAGCTCAAAAAACCCTACCCAACAACTAGGATCAAAAGTTGATTAGGCTCTGATACCACTTGTAAGGAAACTCAGGTGCGGAAATAGATTCGTACACTAATCTCTATAGGAAATTATTGTGCAAATTCTATTAAATCCTTACAATTTTAGATTCGTTAACTACTTTAACAATGATATTGCAGCCACATACAATGCATACAAAAAATAGAGAATGACACAATGATTTACCCTGGGGAAAACCTTTCGGTTAAAAACCCTAGCACTCCAGAACCTGCATAATGTATTATCTTCAACACAATGGTTACAACACACTTGCAATGCAAGTTCTTTTAGGAGACAATCGACACTCTAAGACAAATCTAGTAGCACTAGATCATACCAAAAATACACTCTTTTTCATATCCTTTCCTGTAACCCTAAAAAATACTTATATCATGCACTTTCCTTTTTAGGGCAACTTCCAAGGATAGCCGTATTAGGGTTTTACCATTCTCTGAGAAAATAGGAAACCTAAAAATTTTTTTAGGGCAATGCCCTGAACCCCACGGTTGGGAACAAAGGAGGAAGAGTGTAAAGTACTCAGCTTTATCAGTTGCCACATGTCTTGCATGTCTTCACCTATCATTGAAATCTCCTAGAAATAGCTCTTATGTGTCATAGGAATCCATCATAACCATTTTAGCCATGATCTCCTTACACACAATTCAAGATGCTGACACATCAACATGCCAACTAGACATGTACACACACTTAATTACATTATTTGCAAGAAAATACATTTTACAAAACAAATAATAAGAATAGGAATTATCCAAGGTTGAGACACCTTATTACTAACAGTTTCTAGGCCTTTTTGTTTGATTCCCCAATCCTATTTTGTAGGAGGATCCAAGGTAAGCGAGCTACATGCAACATTTGCAATAATTGCAAATGTTGTCATGACAACAATTTAGCAACTTTTGGCATCTTTGCCATTATGCATCCTCCATGAGTTTTAGGACCTCCAACCTCTTCATTTCGAGGATCCAAGATCATTTATAGTCTTATAGCATCTCTATAACATCACTTATGTGTTTAAGACACATTCAAGGCTCAAATTCAACACTAAGAAACTAAGCCTAAGAAATATAAAAACTACTAACAATGGCTAATTTGGTGACCTTAGTCCTAATGACTAACTCACCTAGGCCACATTTCAATGACCTTCTAAGGTCTAAAAACAACCTACCTATCTTGACTTGGCCAAAGTCAAGTACAAGCCAAAATGACTAAAACATGGAGGTTATCCTAGCTATGCTCCTGCACCATCCTCCCCAAAAAAAAAATTTCAATCCACCCTTGGATTGAGGATGCTTGGATCAATCCCCATCTTTTTGAACTCTAATTCCTTTACCCATACTGCATCAACATTGGTTTGACCATACTTCTTTACCAAGTGTTCTTTGTATTCTTTGGTTCTAGTCTATTTGTAGACTCGAGTATCCAATATATTGTCATCTCATGTGATTGTAATATGGGGTAATTGGAGATCTTCCACATCTCTGATCACTTCTTGGAGTCTCTAATCCATTTCTTGTTGTGGTCCTCTGTAATGGACTAAGTCTGCAATATTGAAAATAGGTGACAATCCACTTTCTTTCGGGAGCTCAACTCTAAATGCATTATCTCCATACCTAGCTAAGATAGGATAGGTACCTATCCTTCTCATCTGCAACTTGTGAGGGACTCCCTTTTTAAGTCTTGACTTGTTAAGATGCACCATGACCATCTCACCAACATTGAACTGAACTATTCTTCTACCTTCATCAACCTTGGTTTTATGATTCAAGGTGTTGTCTGTCAACGTCTTCCTGACTGTATCATGTATCTTCTTCATTGCATAAGAAAAATCATCTGCATATCCACTTTCCTTCACTCCATCCTTCAAGCCTCTCAACTCATAGAGTCCTTTAGGATGCAATCCATATACTATCTCAAAGGGGATCTTCCCTGTTGACCGATTTATGGTTTCATTGTAGGCATACTAAGCTTACCCAATCAACTGATCCCATTGTTGACCATATTCCTTGGTCAAGCACCTTAGTAGATTTCCAAGGCTCCTCTTCACCACTTTAGTCTGACCATCAGTTTGGGGATGGTATGCAGACCCAAAGGATAAATTAGTGCCCAATATTTGCCAAAGAGTCTTCCAAAAATGACTCATAAATTTAGTGTCTCTATCTAACAAAATTCTCATAGGTAACCCATGGATTCTTACTATCTCTTTGGAGAAGAGAGAGGCTATTTGGCTAGCATCATTAGTGGTCTTGCATGGCACAAAGTGAGCCATCTTGCTAAATCTGTCCACAACTACATATACACTATCCATGCCTTGTCTTGTCTTGGGTAACCCAACTACAAAATCCATGCTCAAACATTCCCGTGGCCTAGTGGGAATAGGTAGTGGCTGATAAAGGCCTAGATTTGAAGAAGTACCTTTTTCTCTTTGGCATACAATGCAACTTTCCACATACCTCCTAAGATCAAGATTCATCCTTGGCCAATAATAGAACCTTTGAACAAGTTCTTGGGTCTCAGTGATCCCAAAGTGACCACTCAATGCACCATTATGCTTTTCTTAGATTAAGTTATCCCTAATAGACCCTCTAGGGACACATAGTTGATTTACCTTAAACAAAAGGCTACTTTACAAAGTGTATTCAATATACTTTCTATGAAAATGATTCTAGAATTCATACCTTATAAATGTCTACAAAGTCTTCATCATCAGCATATAGATCCTTGAAGTGATCTATTCCCATACTCTTCAACTAAAATTCCTAAATTGTGAGAGCTCTTCTAGACAATACATCTGCCACTTTATTGAGGACACCTTTCTTGTGTTTGATATTAAAGGTATAATCTTGTAGGTACTCAACCCACTTCATGTTCTTGTGACTTAACTTTTCTTGAGAGTTCAAGAAACTTAAAGCTTGATTATCCGAGTAGACTATGAACTCCTTGGGGAGTATATAGTGTTTCCATTTCCTTAAAGCCTAAACCAATACATACATTTCAAGGTCATAGGAAGAATACTTCCTCTTGGCTTCACTTAACTTTTCTGAATGAAATGCTACTAGTTTGCCCTCTTGGCTTAGGACAACTCCAATAGCCACATTGCTTGCATCACACTCAATGGTGAAAAGATTCACAAAGCTTGGCAAGACTAGGACAGGTTGGGTAGCAATCTTTTCTTTCAATAACTCAAAGATCTTAGTGGCTTTTTCATTCCACATGAAATTATTCTTCATTCCTCCTTTGATTGTGTCCAACATAGGAGCACAAATAGCACTAAACTTCCTATAATACTGAGCAAGGCCATGAAAAATTCTTACCTCTATTGTTGTCCTTGGAGTAGGCTAGTTCATAATGGCTTCCACTTTACTTTTGTCCATTTTTAGATTACCATGAGAGAGAACAAACCCAAGGTACACTAGCTCTATTTTTATGAACTCACATTTCTCCAAGTTGATCATCAACTTCTCTTCATGCATCTTCTTAAAGACAGTTTCAAGGTGTTGAAGATGCTCCTCTCTTGTCCTACTATAAATCAGTATATCATCAAGATATACTACTACAAATTTTCCAATGTAGTCTTTGAGGACCTCATTCATGAGCCTCATGAATGTGGAGGGGGCATTAGATAGTCCAAATAGCATGACAAGCCATTCATAAAAACATTCATTGGTTTTGAATGTTGTCTTCCATTCATCTCTCTCATGTATCCTAATTTGGTGATACCCACTCTTCAAGTCTATCTTTCTATAGTACTTGGCTTCACCTAGAAAATCCATTAGGTCTTCAATCCTAGGTATAGGGAACCTATACCTAATGGTTATCCTATTTATGGCTCTTGAATCAGTACAAATCCTCCATTTTCCTCCTTTCTTTGGTGCTAGGATAGTAGGTACTGCACAAGGGCTAATTCTTTTCTTGATAAGGCCTTGGTTAAGGAGTTCTTCTATTTACCTAGAAATTTCCTCATTTTGTTGAGGGGTCATCTTGTAAGCTGCCTTATTAGGTAGGGTAGCTCTAGGTATGAAGTCTATCCTATGACTTATGGCTCTTGTAGTGGGTAATGCTGATGGTTGTCCATCACTTACTATGCCTTCGTAAGTCTGCAACATGCTTTGTATCTCCTTAGGTATCTCTAATTTCTTGTCTCTTTTTTCTGCATCCCTTTCTTTTGGCCTTAGTACCAATGCATAGCCAATTCCTTCTCCTTCTTCCATGGCTTCTATGAATTATTTTTCACCCACTATAAGCACATTAGGACCTGTTATCTTCACATCTGCATCTTCTAACAATGATTGGATTTTGAAAGTTACTTTATCCTTCTTGAATGTATAGGATTTCTTCACTCCATCATGGATAGCTTGGCAGTCAAATTTCCATGGTCTACCTAGGAGAAAGTGACAGGCATCCATGGGAAACACGTCACATAGAACCTTGTCCTTATATTTCCCTATAGAGAACTCTACCCAAGCTTGCTCATTGACTAAGACATGTTGTCCCTTATTGAGCCATGTGACCTTGTAAGGATGGGTATGAGGTATCCTTGTCATGCCTAACTTTCTAACTACTTCTTTTGACACAATGTTTTTAGTAGACCCTAAGTCCATTATGAATCTACATACTTTACCCATCACCTTACATTTGATTCTAAATAGGGACCTTCTTTGGCTTGGCTCTTCTTTAACCAGCTCCTTGATCAATGTTCTCCTCATCATGAGGTTCTCACCTTCTTCATAATTCAGTGGTATCTCAAAGTGTGTCTCTACTGCATTTTTCTCTCCATGAACTAAATTAGTTCTTTTGTTACCTCCTTGAGAACTAATAGCCTTCTCTGGACACCTATAGGAAGGGTGTCCCATTTGGTTTCAATAATAGCATTTGATATTGGAAAAGTAATTGCCTCTTCCTTGTCCACCACTTCTTCCTCTGAAGTTTGAGTTCCTTCCTCTACCACCTCTACTAGAACTTCCTTCTTGCTTCTTAGTGTACTTGACTTCTCCTTGTGTCCTTGATTCTGAGCTTCTTCCACCATAGCCACCTCTTGATCCTCTATTATCCCTTCCTCTATCTCTTCCTTTGGAGGTTTGCTCTTGTTTTATTTTTCCTTTCTCCTCTATCTTCAAGGCCATTTGATAACATTGGTGAATGGTTTTTAAGTTCACAAGACTCATGTCTTCTTGAATAGACCACTTGAGTCTATTCAAATATATAGCTAGTTTGATGCTTTCATCCTCCACCACTTGTGATCTTAAGCATAAATTTTGGAACTCTTCAGTGTATTCTTGGACATCCAACTATTTTTTCTAAGATTGTGTCTTATCCTATGCAACTAAACCTCATAATCATCAGGAAAGTAAGTCTACTTAAACTTAGTCACCATTCCCTTCCATGAGACTATAGGACTCTTTCCTTCTTTCTCCCTTTTAGTTTGAACAAACTTCCACCATGTGAGAGTTTATCCTCTCAACCTTGACTTGGCCACACTCACTTTTTGGGCCTCTATGATACCATCACATTTGAAATGGTTCTCTATACTATTAATCCAATCCACAACTGAATCTAGATCCATTTTTCCACTAAAAAGTGGTACACGGTCCAAAGTTTTGCCACTTAAAGCCTTTAGTGCCTTTAAGAAGGGTTCTTGCTCACTGATAGGGTTAGGGGTTGGAACTTCCTCTTCTAAATCAACTCCTTTCTCCCTTGCTTCTTCTCCTTCTTTCTAATCTATCTTATCTTTCATCTTCTCATCTTTGTCTTGGACTTCTCCCAAGAGTTGATCCATTTGAGCCAACCTTTCTCTTAACAACTTGTCTTTTTCTTGCACATCCACCTTTTTGGCTAACTCAGTGTTAGTCACAATGGTTTTGTCTTCTACTGATCAAATGGTCTATTCTCTCTAACTGATTTAGTAGGCTGAAACATCCACCACAAGCCTGGTCTCAATCAAGCTCTAATACCAATATGACATGAGTGTTCCAAGGCTTGCTAGCACTTCAACCAAGAGACCTTAGCTTGTCTCTCCTAGGAACCTAATCTCCTCTAGGTCTTGATTGGCTTAGATGATTAACTAATTCCAATTCCAACTCTTCTCTAAGAGTTCTCAACTCATGTGCTTCACCTTGAAATACTAACACCTTTTAGTTAGTTAAAATCTTCACTTCTCCTACTACACTTAGAAAGATCTAAGTGCCAACTCCACTCTAGCATTCATGATTCATTTTAGGGACATCTATCAACTTGAAAATGTTCATATCCTTGTCATTTTAAGCCATTTACTAGGGTATTCAACTTGGTCTTTACTAGGTTCAAGGATTCAATCACTTGGAAGCCTAATTGAGGCCTATTTCTTGTAGCCTTTAACAGTGTGTTTTTCCCAATTCTTTCAAACAATTTCCAAAGAAAATGAAAAACCAATCACACATTCAGATACCTTTTATCACTTTACAAGATATTTTTAAGGTTTTAGTTTCCTAAGCCCTCCGTACATAGGGTTCCTACAAACTAGGTCCAATAGGGCTAATAGGCCTAATTTCTAGGACAGTCTGCAACCTAGTTGAAAACTTGCTCAAAACTTGGTCAAATGGATTGGTATGAACTCAATCCTCATAGCATGTTAGGATATGACTATACCCTATGTATAACTACACTTATCCCATACAGTGCTTCTCTACCCTGCAAGATATGCTCAATCTTTCATCTCCAAACCTCTAACCAGACAGTGTCTGCTTGCCTAGGGCTTGGCACTAAAAATAGAAACTCAACCTTTCATGACTCTTAATCCTAAATATATATAGAATAGTGACTCCCCTTTCATATGCAACTACTTTCAAGAAGATCCCATTGTTAGTTTTCATGGGGGAGCCATGAGCTAACTAGCTGGTTAGGACAGGACCAATGGACTCTCTAGATTGAAAACAATTTAACTACGACCCTAGACTAACTCCTAACTGCTAATTCACTAAATTAAAAACACTTTTAACTATCCTAAGAACACAAAAAACAACTAAGTTAGGGCATTCAATCCATTAGGTATCACTGTCACACACAAATGCTCAGATTTTCTAAAAACACAGAGTTGTAGAGCTCTATTCAAATTCAAAACTTGTTACAATGTATCCTATATCTCGAGATTCAAGCCTCTACTCACATTAGATGCCTCATTTCATGTTTCTAGGTCTTTTTGGTTGATTCCCAACTCTTATTTTATAGGGGAATCTAAGGTAACCGAGTTGCATGCAACATTTGCAATAATTGCAAATGTTGTCATGACAATAATTTAGCAACTTTTGGCATCTTTGCCATTATGCCTCCTCTCTAAGTTTTAGGACCTCTAACCTATTCATTTCGAGGATCCAAGATCATTTATGGCCTAATGGCATCTCTATGACATCACTTATGTGTTTAAGACACATTCAAGGCTCAAATTCAACATTAAGCACCTAAGCCTAAGAAATATAAAAGCTACTAACAATGGCTAATTTGGTGACCTTAGTCCTAATGACTAACTCACCTAGCCTGCATTGCAATGAATTTCTAAGGTCTAAAAACAAAATAACTATCTTGACTTGGCCAATGTCAAGTACAAGCCAAAAATGACTAAAACATGGAGGTTAGCCTAGGTGTGCTCCTGCACCACTAAGCACCTACTCACCATATCTTTATCATGAAAATAAATTGGTACAATACTCCTCTTTCTGCTGATAGAAGATCAGAGCCATGTTAGTGTATCTGTCGATTCGTTAGCAGGGGAGTCTGTAACACAGCCGAATCAATAGAATAGCATCATTGGTAGGCTTTTCTTTACTCATCTGTCCACTAGCTTCAAATTTATCCAAATTCATCATGTCCAGAGCTTGATCTTCCATTGGGATTTTCCCTCCTTCAATAGAGTCCAATTCCAAAACACCATGACTAATTGCAACTTTATTTATCCTCTTTCTTTGGGAACATGTAGTTCTTGTTGGAATAGGAGCTTTTTCTATTAAGAAAGCCTTCTTTGTTAGGTTAACCTCCAAATCCTCTGTACTTACAATATCAAGTTCAACATGGATATTAGGAGAAGAGGTTTCATTTCCAGGAAATAGAGTATCTTGGTTGTGTACATGAGTCTCTGGCTCAAAAATCTTTAATTTTCCCAATCTTTTCTCCCTTAGCCATTTCTGTATTCTTCTTATCACATTAAATATCCTGTGTTGAATACTTTCTTCCTCTTGCCTATTCCAATCTATTTTTGCAAGGGGCCATCTTTGTAGTTTGCTATTGTATTCAGAGTCTAGAATTTCTTCATCTTCACACTCTTCAACCCCTTTAATACTAAGAGGAAGTTTCATTCCCATAATATGTCCTAATGTGAGGTGGGACCATAATATTTTGTGCACCTCAAATTCATCCTCACAATCATCCCAGTAGTTCTCCAGCTGAGGCATGTGGGTGAAGCCTTCTTCCATGCCTAGGTAAGACTTATCAAATCCTTTACTATCAAATTTTGGACATGCAATATATGTTTTGAGCTTCAAACCTTTGACCTTTGTTGCTAGGTTGAGGGCGTATGAGGAGGATTTGAAGCAGTAATGCCTTAATTCCATAGGAAAAGTAATTCCTGAAGGTTGTTGTCCTTTCAAGATTTTGTCAATAATTTCTAACTGTCTACAAACCTCTATAAGTACCAAATGATCTAGCACATATCTAGGCAACCTTAAGGGCTCACTATTGAATGCGCCAACTCTGGTATAGGTAAATCTAAGAAAATAAATAAAGAAACTATCATAGGTTTAAATTAGTTGTATGGCTTCATCAGAAAACCTTTTGTGTAAGCTTCCAAATAATTCAAAAACTACATGACCCAAAAATACATCATTCACTCTGGGAAAATTCTCTCCACATGTCTTTAGCTACAACATGGGATAATAATCATAAACTTTCATTCCTGGTGTGAAGCATTCATGAGGCAACCCAGACCATTGTCTAGAACTGGCCAGAATATAGAACAAGAAGGAGGACATGTAGCCTCGCATCCCAAAAAAGTTGGCTAACCCTTCATTTAGCCATTCTGTAATGAGCTCACCCCATTCCAATAATTTATCTCCCTTTGTGAGCACTTGTATGTAAATGAACATTCAGTTCTCCCAATGAAATGTATGCTGATTTCCCTTAACCCTATTTAACAGAATAGCCAAATCTCTCATCTAAGGGATACGATGCTCGCGGGTAAGGGATTTTGGAAGGTAGGAGCCACCTCTCTTAGTGTCTAGCAACCAGCCCCTTCCAATTACATTTCTATACTATTTCTTCTTCTCTACAAAGAATGGATAAGCCGTACCAATATTCCATGCTTCATATGTCTCCTTATCTAGAATTCCCATTGCGGACATTACCGTTTCCCTGTCAATCCTTACTAATACTTCCCTAGAATTAGTGTGAATGCACTTATCATTTCCAAGATAGTGATTCATACATTGCATAACCAGCTCTGACCATGGAGTTACAGTTGGAAAAGTAGCAGCTTCAATCAAACCACTCTATCTAGTCTTCTCTGCTATAGAACCCTTCTGTGGATTTTTCAGTCTTCCAAGAATTTCTTCCATAGTTACATTTAAAAGGGTTGTGTCTTCCAACTCTGGAAGAGAACTAACTAGAATAGGTGAGGATTTTAACTTAGGCAATGATGACCTTTTATACTTCATCTTATTTAACAATTAAAATTCTAGACCAAGTAGACAAGGAATTCGAGAAGAAACTTGAAAACTTTCTATTCTTCACGAGACTACTTAAGCTAGAAGTTCAGAGTTTGATTACTCACTAGAATTCATGAAAAGGTTAGTGTTGTAACCTTTAAATTACCTCCTTCGTCTTTATGGCTCTGTGATGATGAAAGAAATCAAGAATGAATGAAAAACAAATATAATTTTCGCTTATAAAGGTAAAAGATCTGCCTAAATTTGCGACACGCTTAAACTCTCATTTCTTCCGTGCGAACTAAATGGTGAAGTGACATTAATTTGACATACTATTATTTAACTTTCATTTCACACCCTTTTAGTTTACAAAATGATGATTAAATTTCCTAGAAAAGGTACAGTTGTCAAAATTTAAAGTCTTCCATATTATTCTCTGTCTGTACCAACATCACCTTTACTTATTATGAAATTCGTTGCGGATCTTAAATGAAAATATTGGAATTTGAACTTTTGAAATAAAACTTTTAAATTTCAAATTGAAAGTTCAATTTGAGAAAAATGGACTTGACCAAAGATGTGACGACTTCTTAAATTGAAAACAAAGATTCATTTTCCACTTGCACTTGTACAATTTGAACTTTTCAATTTGAACATCGGAAGTTCAAAATAAAGTTCAAATTGAGAAAAAATACCTAAAGGAAAACTAGCTAGAATGAAGCCATGACAATGCAAGATGCATAAGCCAAATTTGAACATGGGAATTTGAACTTTTAAATGTTCAAAATACAGTTCAAAAGTTGAAACTTCATAACAAATAGGAGAAACAAACAGAATTAATATCAGCAAAATCTAGTGTAACAATATGAAAACAACAATGAAATGTAATATACATATTTAGATTCCAAATTTTATAGATATTAATGGTTATGAGCTATCATGTGCATATTAGATGCAAAATTTTGTATATAAAAGTGGCCATAGGGCTGATTTACAAATATTGAGAGGACAAATTTTGTATATCGTACTGTGTACCATTTGATTATAAATAAATATTTAATTTTTTATTGTCACATTTTTATATCCTAATATGTACCATTTTATTATAAATACATATTTAATTTTGTATCATTACATGTATGGATTTTGTATCATACCATTCATGAAGCAATAAAGTGCAAAAAATGTTAATTATGTATCATACCTTGGACTATAGATGGCTACCCTTTGTTGTAAAATGAAAATATGTAGTTACAATCCCATGTTCATCAATCCCATATATCTTCCTCTATATATTGAATAGATGTAGCTGCAATCCCATGTCCATCAAGGATATTCCTTGTGTAATCACCAAAAAATATTCTAGTAGACTATGAGCCCCTTTCTAAACATTAAAATTTAAATACTAGACTACATCATATGCTTAATCAATTCTGCATATGTATTTAATCTCTTATTTTCTTGATCAAATCACCACTTAAACATTTATTTGATTATATCCTAAAGTTTGACCCCTTTATCCTAAGCTTTATTTAATTAAAAGAACATGCTCCCTTTTAATTAAATGAAAAATCTTTTAATTAAATAATAAAATCCCCTTTATCCTAAGTGCACATAAAAAAAAAAAGAAAATAATAAATAATAACCAATAAATAATAATAAGAAAAGTGCACTTTCTAATGAGATGGAATCTTTTGAAAAAGGCTTTTGCCTCTTTATCTCAACCACTCATTATTTTCCTCTTAATCTTAGCCTTTGATTTTGCCTCTTGGAGATATGAGCACATGGATCAACCAAGATTTAATCTCAACCATTACTCATTTCTTTTTGCCTCTTAATATTGACTATCCGCTCATTTCTAATCTCCTATAAAAGGAAGCTCTCTCCTCAATCTTGGGTAAGCTAGGAAAAATGGGAAAATATAGTTTTTGGAGATATTGAAAATTGTAATTGGAAATATTGGAGCTCTTTCATCTTTCCCTTTTTGACATCTTGAAAATTGTAATTGGAAATATTGGAGCTCTTTCATCTTTCCCTTTTGGAGATCTTGAAGTTCTTGCATTCTAGCTCATATTGTATCTTGGTATCATTGGAGCATTGAATTATCATTTAGCTTTGTTATCTACTTTCTTGCATCTAGCTTAACTCATCCAATTTAGATCTACTTTCCTTGCATTTATTGGATACCATTTTTATCTTAGATCTTTCATCTCATCTTAGACTAATTTTCATTATCATTTGAATCTTCCATTCTATAGTGCACCTTGCAGGGATCTTGCTTATTAGGTTCATCGGAGAGCCACCATCATCATCTTCATGATTCTTGCACGCTATGAATAGGAAGCTATAAGCCACTTATTAGGACTTCCTCTTCATGAATTATCTCAAGTTTAATAGTTTATAGAAGTGTGTCACATTTTTATCACACATTTTTGGTGCCCACCATGGGATTCTCTAATGCCCAACCTATTTTTGACCTGTCTCCTGATAATTCTAGTGATAGCGAATTTGAAGAAGATATTTTACCTACTCAAACTTTTAACCAAGATTGGGAAAAATAAATTTTCTCTACTACCATCATTATAATGAAGAAGGACCTCCACATGAGTCATATGTTGAAGATCCTAATAGAGAACATATTTGAATCAACATGGCACGATTGTTACAAAGAGAAAATAGTACTTGCTCACAGGAATATGAATGGGATTATCTCTCATTCAAATCACTAGAAGTGGGAATATATGTGGTACATACTTATGCTGACCAAAATGAAGTGGTCAAAATGTTACTCATAGGCCCTACCGAGATGAACTTATATGCTGCTTTCATTGATCAAGTTAACCATGCTAGGAATCAGACAGATCTAGGTACATTCAAGGGAGACTCTAAATATCTTGTGAATGGACATGACCTCCCCCGTACCAATTATTTGGAACCTCTCTTCCCTTCCACTCATGTACCCTGACCTTATTGATTGGTTGTAATAGAACTAGCAGTGTGTGTTACCTTCTTCCCAAAATGACTATAAAATAGCCTGCTACCTCTATGCCATTGAGCATGTAGTTTCTGTTGGAGATTTGATTCTGAACAGTTGATTGATTGTATGTTTGTCATTAATGACAACATATAATACATAGTAGTACTTCTATATGTACTTATCAATATGATGACATGAAGACCAGCATGGATAGATACATGTTGTTGACATGTTTACTATGCTATGTTCATACACGCAAACCCAGATATGAAGTTTTAGTAAAGATATGTAATTCTATTATTGAGGGTTATAGTTCTAGAGCAATAATGGTTTAAGGCCAACATATGTAACGTGTTGATCGAGTTACACCTATCTTCAAGATATATGTGTGTATATATTCATGATGAGTTATGAGTTATTGATATTAATCTAAATGCACCAAACGTGTTTCAAGAAGATTGAAAAGTTATGGTTAAATTGATGAAGCCAACTCAGTGAAGTGATGCGTCTATTCAGTTAGTACTTGCGTGGTTGTAATTATGCTTGCGTGCTTAGTAGAGCTAACAAGGATGTTAAGAAGAGTCATCCTACACATTCCATGATCTCATACTTGGTGTATGTACTTATAGAAGGTCATTTGTGATAAGAAGAGTTGCAAAAGCCAGAGATTAGAAAAGCAGAGCAGAGTGTTAAAGTAACAGTGCTATATTTATCATATGTTGATAATATATAAATTGAAGTTGAAGCTTTCAGAATATAGAGAAGATTTTTGTAGTGCTTTACAAGAGGTTAAAGCATTGGCGCACAAAAGGAACTGATCAGACAAGTAATGTCACAAACAGTAGTTCACCTTGTTGATACAGTGTGTATCAAATAACCAGAAGGTTGTAGCCTTCACCACTTGGACAGTGAGTCCTTGGATAGTGAGTCCTCCACCCCTAATAGGGTTATTGTAAAAGACTTCTAACAGGGTCTGACCCTTAACCAGGTCACTATACTACTGCATTATAATGTACAACTCCTAACAGAGTTGAAAGATTTTTTAACAGGGATCACTATAAACAGTATAGTTCTTTGTGGGTACTAATTCCCACCGGGGTTTTTACCATTTGGTTTCCCCGTAACCAAATTGATGTGTTGTGTAAAGTGTTATCTGTATGTGTATTTACTTTGTATCAGTCTGGATTAATAAGTATAAGATAAAGATTTAAAGTTGCAGATAGCTGATTCACCCCCCCTCTCAGTTATCTCTGAAGTATTCTAACAATTGGTATCAGAGCCAAGTGTCTTGGAGAGAAATCCTAACAGCTTAAGGTAGATCAGATGGCATACTTTAGAAAAGAGAGCCCTAAGTTTGATGGAGAGAACTATTTGGATTGGATGAAAAAAATGATAACACATCTACAGTGCATTGGATCTGAGATCTTTGAAATTGCTACACAAGAAGTTGTAATTCCATCTCTGAAAGACCTTGCAAAGGATGATGCTACTAGAAGACAGAAGGAAACATTTACCAATAATGCAATTTCCAAAGAAGCCCTAATTAGCGCCTTATCTGACAGTGAATTCTCTGAAATCAAGAAAATTGACAAAGCTTATAACATATGGAAGTATTTAGAAGACATGTTTGAAGGAGATGTTCAAGCAAAGAATGCACATAGGAAGACATGGAAGAAGAAATACAACAGTATTGAGATGTTACCAGAAGAAAACATTAGAGCTTACAATCAGAGGATAAATGAAGCAGTATCCAAAATTAGGAACAATGGAGGAGAAATCTCAGAAGAAGATATAATGGATAAGTTGTTAACTACTTTGACATCAGACTATGAAAACAAGATCAGTATTCTAGATCAGTATTCTAGAAGAAACTATGCAATTCTCACAAGACTTCAAGAGAGAGACTTTGATCAACAAAATCTCTGCATTTGAGATATCAAGATTGAAGACTGAACCAAAGAATGAAATAGCCTTCAAAGCTTCAATCCACGGTAAGAAATCCTCACACATCTCTAGTCATAATGAGAATGAGAAACCGATGAAGAATTAGAAGAGATAATTTCCATGATTTCTAAGAGACAAAAGAAAGGAAAAGGAAAGTATGAAGGACAACTTCCATTCAAGTGTTTTTCATGTAATAAGATTGGTCACTTTGCATCTAAGTGTCCCACAAGAGTCAAGAAGTTCAGATCTGA
>MU224235.1:2474555-2499670 GCA_018584345.1 Thuja plicata
CATTTGAACGATGTATTTCCATGTCTACTGTTTGCACTGAAAATATTGCGGCAATAATCAATCCATGAATCCCATCATAATAATGAAGAAACTTATAAATTCCCTTTGTTTTCTCTGACATGACCCTTACTTATTTCACACCCGGTAATTGCATGTGGAAATGTTAAATTCATCTTCAAGAAATTTTCCATTTCACACCTTGTGTATTTGCATCTGACCGGGTAATGCACAACCTTCAATGCAATACTAATTGGCCCCCCTTTTCTTTTAAACATTTCTCCTTCAAAACATGGCGCAAAAATTGTATTGGTCTTGGCATTAAATTTGCTCATAGTGTGAGTTTTCAAACATATCTGCAACTTCAAGTTACTTCATCTTCAAGTCCTCTTACTATTCTTAACACAATGTCACTTATAAATCTTTGAATACAACCATAAGATCTTCCTTTGGTAGAGTTGTATTAGGTCTTTTAGCTTTGAATTGCATAAGACTGTGTTCTAATTGATCACCATCACCCTTTCAAATACAGAGTATCATGGAAATTATCTCAATGACATCAAACTAACAACTTTACACTGACTTTAGCGAACTGAACCTTTAAATGGCAACTGGCTTCGAAAACTGGCCTCAAAAATTCATTGAAACAAGTAATCTAATCCCATCACTTGACAAGAAGATTCATTGATGTATAATGACTATGCATGCAAGGGGAGCTTCACCAAATTCGTCATCCTGTGCAAGAGGCGAATAATCAAACTTAGCATTTTCAGAAGATTATGCAAATGCAAATGTTGAAACACCAGAAATCTCTCTTGGATCGGTCAGTGCAAAATGACTAAAACACATTCGGGAACTTTGCCATCAAGTCAGAGAGTACACTCATATGAAATGAGCATGATGCCCTGATTCGTTTCTGAAAACATCTTTCAGATAGAAAGATATCACTCTTGCAAAATATCCATTCTGGAAACTTAGTTCTTTTCCGCACTACAAACTGAATAAACTACCTCTGAAAAATGAATTCATAGGGTCATCAAAAAGATCTTTCAGAAACCCAACCTCTGGAGCCTGATTGAATGTGACATGTGGAACATGAATCCTCATCTATCTTCCTCTGAAAGTAAACTATTGAACTGACACCAATTTGCAAAATTAGCACCCCAACCCTTTTCTGAACTAAAGCACAACATATATGTAGAAATTGGGTTTGGAATCGGCAAAGAAAAGTGATCTACCGGATTGGTCAAAGTTTGGGATTCTTCAAATAAGTTCATTCCTAGGTCTACAATGCAGATCCACATTCAATTATGCTTGACCTCGAACCAGGTGCAAATAGGGAAACCACAAAGTACACCAATTAATTCTGAATTCTGCAATTTTCAGTGAAAGTTTTATAAATTGGAAACGGAAAGGCTCTGGAAAAGTGGACAAATGGATTAGCGGGAATATGAAAACCCTCAGGTGAGTACACTCCTATGTTTACAATACGAGGAATAGTTCAATTATGCAAAATGTTCACCCGGGTATAAACTTTCAAGACCTCAAAGTGGACAACTCAGAAAACTGTATTTGACAGTTTGGCACACTGATAGAAATTGCAAACAAAATGGGCTTATCAAACTGACCAAATGAACCTGTCATAACTTGAGGATGGATACTCAAGAAATATTTAACCCCTATAATAGGATACAAAAGGAAATTTTCCAATTAGGTCACTAGGTCAAAATTTATAACCTGTCAAACTAGACTATTCAGAATTCTGACCAATTGCACAATGCATGACAACAACAAACTACCAACTTTGAGGGATTTGAAATCTAGTCAGAACATATCAAAATGACCTGGGATTCGAAAGATAGGTTATCTAATACACATACTCAACATCCCCAAAGTGGCTGGTCATGACACATTACAGGGTGTAAGATATTCAAATGCAAAGTAGGCTCCGGATAGCTCAGACTCTCTCCATTTCATAGAGAGGTCCTGGATAAAGCGCTATCAACTACCAATGTCCCTAAGGACTTGAATCTAGATCAGTTTCAATCCATGGTGGGTCACTTGACCTCGCCACATTACCTCTCATTCTCAGAAGAAGATGACAACTCTTTAAGTCATCCACACAATCTCCCATTGCATGTTGAAGTCTTGATCCATAAACACCGTGTCAGAGAAGTCTTGATAGATGGAGGCGCAGGGTTGAATATTTGCACATACAGGTTAATCAAGAAACTAGGCCTTTCAGATAACATCATTGATCCTAAAAGGAAAATCACTATAAAGGAGTATGATGAACAAGAAAGATCTTCTAAAGGTCTCGTAACTTTACCAATCCGCATAGGTCCTGTTGAGAGGGATGTTACCTTCCAAGTTCTAGATCTCTCAGTGGCCTACAACATTCTATTAGGAAGACCCTGGATCCATGAGATGCAGGCAGTGCCATCAACATTCCATTAGTGCATCGAATTCCCATTCAATGGTGTAGAGGTCACTATTCCTGCTGACACTAGTTATGCTTGTAATGCATTAAGACAAGCAGTAGATACCCTTGTCCTGCACAATAGTGAGGCATCCGGCTCTGAATCAGCTATAAATTTACTGAAATAAATGGAAAAGAAACTTGAGATAAAGGACACAGGTATGGGTGGATACATAGTGGAACCCGTACTGTCACTCACATCTCTTCCCAGATCACCTAGGTCTTATGGAAAACTGTCAGAAGAGATGAAACCAACAACACCCCAAGAAATCTATGATGAGACCTTTGTTAAATCCAATAAACCATTAGAAGATGAACATGAGGAAAGAGCCATTCTGGCTTGGTTATATAAGGAACCCGAAGATAATGAAGATGAACAACGTGTCATACCCCCAGAAAAATTTGGTGTGGGGTATAAGGTGGCTTGTAAAATGGGGTATTCGGGTAAAGGACCCATTGGACCTAATAAAAATGGTCTTAAAGAACCTATCTCTGCTGACTACAGATGACCTAGAGACACCACAGGTCTAGGGTTCTTATCCAAGAAGGAACAAAGAGTGAAGAATCACTTAGATAAAGGAAAGGGACATCAGGTTCTAGAAGAACAGAACACAACAACAGAAAGCATTGACATACCCACTTGCAACTGGGATGATTCAGATGATTCCAATGCAGAGGATGTATATCCTTTTCCCATTCATCCCAATATTTTGGCTCTTCTATTTGCTGAAGGTACACCCCAAGTTAATGCTACTGAAGAGCATGTTCTAGAGGAATCATCAATGACTTCTGATCAGTCAGAATCTACTAAATCTGAACAAGATTCGGATACAAAAGAAAGGAGTCTAACCATAACAGAGTTTTTAGGTAGAACTCATCCAAACTGGGGGAAAAGAGTAGATTCCACTCATGTCTTAGATATGGAACCAAATGATGAAACAGACTCCCATGAATATGAGTTTGACAGTCTTTCAGAAGACACTTTTGACATAGATATGGATACCACGCACGAAGTAGGTGAAGGCTTAGAGGTTATATCAGACAAATTAGGACCTCCTATTTCTGACATGGGCTTCAATGATGCCGTTAGGGATTTTTCTGATTTGAACACATCTATACAAGGTTCAAGTCTAGGACTCTACTTAACAGTCGATGTCTACAATGAACATACCATGAATGCCCTCGAATCCATTGAACCTTTGCCGTTAATGCATCCTAAACTCATTGATTGGTCCTTACAAGGACAACCTGCTGAAATGCCTACATTTCCCAATGATTATGCTTTAGCCTTCCATCTTAATGTCGTTGACACTGTCACTGCTTCCACCAGTGAACCTAGTGTGAGTATGATTGAAGTGGACATCAAGTAACTCAGTTATAAGATAAAAATGAGAAAAAGAAAAGGGTCTGAAGGCAAAAACCACATTGTGGCAGTTTTAGAACCCAAAATAGTAAAAAGAAAAGACACATCCAAAGGTGAAAACCTCTCTGAGGTGCCTGAGGATGGGATGCTTGATGTCTTGCCTAGTCATTTACAATAACAATCATCAGTGCTCATAGACCCAACTCAACCAGTGAATATTGGTACAAAGTAACATCCACACATCATTCATGTAGCTAAATCTTTGTCTGTAGCCGAGATCAAGGAATTCACAGAATTATTTAAAGAAAAGAAGATAAACTTTGCATGGACATACTCTGATATGCTTGGTTTAGATCTAGATCTTATCATGCATCATCTCTCAATAGCTCTTGGAGTAAAACCAGTAAAACAAAAACTCAGAAAAATGCACCCTCATGTTGCATTACTTATCAAGGCTGAATTGGAAAAGTTACTCAAAGTTGGATTCATATGAGCTATTGACTATGTAGAATGGATATCCAACATCATACCCATATCAAAGCCAAACAAATCCATCAGAGTCTGCACTGATTTTAGGGATCTCAACAAAGCATGTCCAAAAAATGACTTTCCTTTTCCTAACATTGACATGACTATAGACATGTCTGTTGGGCATGAAATGTATTCTCTCATGGACAGTTTATCAGGATACAACCAGATCAAGATTGCTCCTAAGGATCAAGAAAAGATGGCCTTTACATGTGCCTGGGGAAAATTCTATTGGAATGTCATGCCTTTCAGTTTGAAAAATGTAGGAGCTACCTATCAGAGGGTAGTAACAACTATCTTCCATGATATGATGCACAAAACCATGGAAGACTATGTGGATGATACCCTGGCTAAATGAAATAAATGATCTCTGCACCTACAAGATTTAGGCCCAATCATGGATAGAATGGATAATTTTAAATTACGATTGAATCCTAAGAAATGTGCATTTGGCATTACCTCTGGCAAGCTATTAGGTTACATTATCTCAGCTAAAGGCATAGAAGTTGATCCTGAAAAGGTGTGAGCAATACTGGAAATGTCACCTCCCAAGAACATAAGCCAAATGAGAACACTCCAAGGGAGAATCCAGTCTATCAGAAGGTTCATCTCATAGTTGGCTGATAGAGCACAACCATTTACCAAGACTCTACACAAGGGTATTACTTATCAATGGAGTGAAGAAAGTGACAAGAGTTTCACTCAAATAAAAATGTACCTGGAAAACCCACTAGTACTCATGCCACCTCAACAAAGAAAACCATTTATTTTGTACATTCCAGCCACCTCAATGTCACTGGGGGCACTGTTAGCACAAGAAGATGAAGACAAGAAAGAATGTGCTATATACTATATCAGTAGAACATTGGTTTCCTATGAGATGAACTACTCTATGATCGAGAAAGCATGTCTAGCAGTAGTCTTTGCATCTCATAAATTGCATCACTACATGTTGGCTCACTCAATCAAACTGGTGGCTAAAATTGACCCTTTGAAATATCTCCTAAGTAAAGCTACCCTCATTAGAAGATTGGCTAAATGGGTTATGCTTATTAGTGGATTTGACATAGAATATACTAAGCATAAATCAATCAAAGGGCAAGCAATTGTAGATCAACTGGCTAATGCTCCATTACATGATGATGAACCAATCAATGTTGAGTTCCCATATGGATCTATTTTGCACATCACTCATAGATCCTGGAAAATGTTCTTCAATGGATCATTCATGCAACAAGGGTGAGGTGCAGGGATTTTGTTTCTAACTCCTCAAAATTATTCCATTCCAAAGGTTTACAAGCTCATGTTTCCTTGTACAAACAACATAGCATAATATGAAGCACTGGTAAATGGAATCAAACTAGCTCTTGAATGGAATGTTTCCGAGTTACATGTCCATGGTGACTCTCAACTTGTAATCAACCAAATCAATGATGTATACCAAACTAAGGATGAAAAACTCATGCCTTATAAATGAATGGTTGATGAATTTAAGAAATATTTCAGTTACATCACATTTCAACAAGTCCCAAGGGTACAAAACAGAGCAGCTGATGCCATGGCTACACTAGCTTCCTCACAGCAATAAGAGGACAATTTTTGCTATGAGTTCCTGGTGGAAGAAATCCATTTCCCTTCCTACAACTCCCCTGAATTCCAAATGGTTTGTTCAGTCATTGAACAAGAATCCTCCTGTTATCACCATGTTTACTCTTACCTGCACCTTCAGATCATTCCTGATGGACTCACCAGAAATAAAAAAAATGACACCTCATCCACAATGCCTCATGGTATGTTCTTGTGGCCAACGATTTGTATAGGTGAGGATTAGATGGTACTTTTCTTAGGTGTCTAGAAAAAAGAAGATTCTAAACATGCGTTGTCTGAAGTCCACAAAGGAATTTGTGGTTCTCATTCTAACAGTCTGACTCTGGCCCGAAAAATACTTAGAGCAGGGTATTATTGGCCAGATATGGAGAAAGAAGCTATCAGGTTTGTAAAAACTTGTAAGAAATGTCAGCTACATGGCAACCTTATACACGCTCCAGCAAGGGAGCTCATTCCTTTTGTAATACACTATCCCTTTCAACAATGGGCATTTGATCTCATTGGGAAGATTTACCCCTCATCTTCTAATGGACACAAGTTCATTATTATAGCTACTGAGTATTTTACCAAGTGGGTTGAGGCGGTCCCGCTCATTAAAGCGACAAGACAACAGGTCTTGCTGTTCATTCTAAACTACATCATTTGTCACTATGGAATACCTTCCTCCATCATCACTAACAATGGAGGTCAATTTAAGAACAACATTATGGATGAGTTGTGTGAAAAATTCAAAATCATGCAACATTGTTCTTCAATATATTACCCACAAGGTAATGGGCAGGCTGAGGCCTCAAATAAAAATTTGTTGAAAATCTTACATCATACAGTTAACAAGTCTAGAAGGGATTGGCACCTGTAGATCAATCCTGCATTATGGGCTTACAGAAAGAGCATAAAAATGCCTATAGGGGCAACCCCATTTGTACTGGTATATGGGGCAAAAGCAGTCTTACCCCTAGAGGTAGAAATCCCATCTCTTAGGGTTTCTTTGCGCAAACTTGTACCAGATGAAGAATACCGAGTTTTGAGACTCCAAGAACTAAAACTACTGGACGAACATCAGAAAGTGGCCTTTGATCACCTTAGAGTTTATCAGAAAAGAATGTCAAGAGGATACAACAAGAAAGTCAGACCTAGAGAACTTCAGGTGGGAGACCTTGTGTTGAGAGAAAATCCCCATAATCAGCCACATAGAGAACAAAAGGGGAAGTTTGAACCCAACTGGCTAGGTCCTTATATCATTACTGCAACATTTGGCTCTAGAGCCTATCCACTCTCCACACCTAAAGGAGATCCACTTTGAGAACCCATCAACAGTCTCCATCTGAAGAAGTTCTACACCTAAGGCATTCTCAGTGATCAGCACCATGTACATAGAAATGTCCTAAAAAAATATAAAAATTGGAAAAATTCCTAAAAAAATGATCATCTTGGTGAACACCTAGCAATAGGCACCTTGATGTATCAATAAAAAAAATCAAAAAATTGAAAAATACAAAAAAAAAAAATTGAAAAAGAAAAAAAGTGCCTTGGTGACAACCTGGTAAACAGGCACCATGGTAGAAAAAATAGAATCTCTACCAAGAAGGTGAAAACCTAGTAAATAGGCGCCTCTTGTACTCAACACTCCATCTATTAATGCTTAATCTTGGCATCAATCCTTTTCTTTAGTTTGTACATAGCTTTCAGTCACTTTTGTGACACTCTGGTTCTTCTGAGAACCCTCCAGACTTGAAACCGATCCAGAGTCATAACCTGGGGGCAATCAAATCATTTTTGTCCTCACAGTATGAGTCAAGTCAGTTATCATCATTTTCTACTTGGGGAATGGGTCCCCAATTTGATTGAATCTTTGGTTCACACCAGAGTCAGTAATCTTGTCATTTCTTAAGGACAACTCGCTACTGACGCAAATAGGTGTTTCTCAACACCACAATCAACAGTGTTTCCTAACACTATCTTTGGATGCATCTGTGTTTCTTAACACACATTGAATATCGCAAATGTAAATGACAGATCGATAGCAATCAAACACAAAGCACTCACAAGAACAACGGTGTTTCTCAACACCTCGTACATATACACTTCTGAAAACATTGAAAATGGCTGAAGTATGCTGAACTTCTATTCGTATGCTATCTGTTCTCATTGATTTTGCTAATCTTTTCTTTGTCTACTGCTTATTGGTGTGGTCCCGATGATCTGGCAATGTCAAATAATCAGGGTGTATGTGGTAAGAGCTCCTGCATTAAGGCAAAAAAGCCTCACATCCCTCGATCCTCTTTATTTGTACGCCAAGGTGAGTTAAAAACTATCTCTTTGACTATTATTGCTTTGTTTGTTTACACAAGCGCGCACTCATGGTTATCTTGGCTTTGAATGCCTCGATACTGGTGTACTCTTGCAACATCAACTAGAAACAACATTCAGGTCATCTTGGATTTTGTGCCTCGATGCTTATGTTAGTTTCCCATATCTTATTCGATGAAAGTCATATTCATATTCTTATGGTCGCAGTGGCACTAGTAAGGATTGTATCGACTCTGATGTTCCAAAAAAATGCTCAATGATGAAAATTTTCAATGCTCAAGCTTAGTGACTACACCTTAGGTTGCATTCATGTTAGTCTTCCATCTGTATCTGCATCTCCATAGTGATGAAATCAGCATAATAACTTTATCTCTATCCACTGTGAAGGATCTGAGATTCTAATCAATCAATCTTCTCATCGTCAAGTGTTCATGACATCCCTTGCTAAATCAACTGGCTTGATTTTATTTTCAGGATTGAAATCAAAATCTAAATTTTACCACTTGCACAACCAATAGAAATCTCTCATTCTTTTCTTCTAATCAATCCATATATCTTACTTATTGGTCAATCTCAGTCAAACAATACCTCTCATCAAGTACATATTATGTCCTAACCATGTGGGACCTCTTTCTAATCAAATCAATTTCTTCCTAAATTGTCTAATCAATCGAATTGCTTCTCATCACTGGGGCACCTAGCCATATTTCAATTTCGCTCTCGAGGGGGAAGTATTAGGACATCAACATTCCAGTGATCACATCCTCAATCAAAACCCCATCACTTGGGGCATCTCAACTTGATCGAATCAAATCAAGTTGAGATCATCTTAAATCAAAGGCAACCTAATTAATGGTCTTATATAGTGGTGAATACACTCAAAACCAGACAAGATCAGTCTTATATAGGCTATTCATTATTAAAACCAGATATATTGATCAAATTGGCTTCATCGCTTCAAATAAATTCAATTTGCTTGCTAATCAAATATCTTAATGGTAATCAGTTTCATCGCTTCAAAATAAACTGGTTATTCGTTCAAACCAATCAAAAAGCTTTAAGAGTTCCTAATAGATGTTCAGTTTCATCACTTCAAATCAAACTGAGAACTCTATTTTATATCTTTTGATCAATCTTCGTCCAATCAAGCTTGAAGTCAGTCTTCTTCTTCAAAATAATGGTTTCATCGCTTCAAATCAAACTATTCCGGATCTTCTCGCTAACAAGTCTTTGAATCAATGTGTTGATCGCACATCAATTCAAAGAGGGGCAAATGTAATCACCTAAAAATGGTCACCTAAACCCT
This sequence comes from Thuja plicata, assembly GCA_018584345.1. Taxonomy (NCBI): domain Eukaryota; kingdom Viridiplantae; phylum Streptophyta; class Pinopsida; order Cupressales; family Cupressaceae; genus Thuja; species Thuja plicata. The sequence goes on from MU224235.1 coordinate 2,484,147, forward strand.
AGACCTCCAATCTCAACAATTAATCAAGAAACCCTAATCTTGATTAAACCTAAGTCCTAAATCAAACAGGCAATTCATCACATTCAAACTGATCTGACCTAAACCCTAGGTCATAATCAATCACCTTACTTGATTAATTAATTAATTCATAAAATCACATTACATTGGCAAATAAATATTATGTTAATTATTTAATTGATATTATAAAATATTAATTAAATAAAAATTACAAAATTGTCAATTAAATAAAAAAGGAATTAAATTAATTATAAAAACATAAATGTGCATTCAAAATGAATTAATTTTTAAAAAATGCATATGACATCATCAAATTCAGTTCACTAATTATCAAAATAGAAATAATCTAGTTCCACTCAGTTAACTGATTCTCATCTATTTATCATTTTGGAAACATTTTAGTTAACTGTAAATTGATTTTGGAAGTTTCCAAAATAACTGATCAATCAATTCAGTCAACTGACTCTCTCGACCAATCAAATCACTTGCACATGGATTGTGCTTCTTCAATCGAATCTGAGCCACTCTTTTTGTTCAATCTTGACCGTCGATTCGAGAGAGATTTCTATAAAAGAGAAACTCTTTTCCTTCACAAGGATCCAAAACTTTATCTAATGTTATTATGCTGCATTTTCATCTTAGCTTTCTTGCATTCTTAGCATTTATTTAATATTTATTGTTTATTACTTTCAAGAAAATCAATCTAATTTAGAGCACACTTTATTTTGGGTTTAAAACTGAATATCTCATACATTCAATTTGGTGCTCTAAAACTGAATCCTAACTAGCTTGGATTAATAGCAATTTATATTTGCATTTGCATTTAGATTAATCAATAGTTTACTTTCAACATATAGATTTAAATCCTTCGTTTAGGTCTTCGGTGTAGTCACTGAGCTTGCAATGACCTGAGAGCAAGCTCATACTCCTGCCTTCTAGAAGGCAACTGGTCGACTCTTTCAGACATGCAGGGTGAATGAATCGATATTCATTTCTGCATGCAGCTGAAGTATAATGACCATGTTGAAGTGTATGGCTAAATCAGAGGCCCGCATTTAGCTAGCACAATCGATGGAGTTTATACATGATCAAACATATTTGATGCATCTTTTTCCACGAATTTTGGGTGGACCTGCCATGGAGTGGTTCTCTCGACTACCCACGGGCATCAAGACTTTTGATGAGATTGCCAATATCTTTATACAACACTATTCTCACAATATTCAACATCTCGTCAACATAAGGGACCTTTGCAACCTCAAGCAAAGGCAAGGGGAACCATTCTTGATATTTCTCCAAAGATGGAGACAACTTTGCACTAAGTACCCTCGCAAAATACCTGAATCCAAGAAATTAAATATCTTCTTGGATAATCTCACCCTTGATTTTGGGTATCAAGTACAACTTCAAGGTCCTCTTAATTTTGATAGCATGATAAAACAAGCTATGAGGATAGAAGCATTTATGCTTAAAAAAGGTGAATTGACTTTGAATAAAGATAACAAACAAGGTTCCTCATATTCTAACAAAGATAAAGGGAAGCTTTCCAACAAAAATAGGGATGTTGTGAATGATGGGGTGGTCGATAATGTGACTCCAACTTCTTCAAAACCGATCTTCAATCTCACCTCTGGTATACAAGTGACTAAAGCTATAGAAAAGGCTGCAACCAATACTCAACAACCTTCTAGATTTTCTAGCAACAAACCTTGGGCACCACGACCCAAGCATGAATTTACCTCTTTGGGAGAACCATTGGATGTGGTTTTCAAAACTTTGGTACAAAATCAGATTCTTGCTCCTTTGGAAAAATTTCTATACGATCCATAACCACGACCTCATTGGTGGAATGAGAATGTGTACTGTGACTACCACCAAAAAAAAGGTCATAAGACTACTACTTGTCTTCAATTATGTCATAAAGTCCAAGATTTGATTGACAACAAGGTTATCATTGTGGAGAATCATAACAAGAATTTGGATCATTAATCATTTAAAGATCCCTTTCCTTGTCACAAGAAAGGCAAGTCCTCCAATACTCAGAATAATAATGCCAAATTTAATTATGCACATACCACTATGATAATGTGATCAACATGATTGAGCCTATGCAAGTGGAATATTGTAACATGTTTACTAGCAAGGGGAATGGGAATGCTTCTAAAACCAAAGCCCCATTTTCCTTGAGAGGCCCTGGGTCTCGATTATCTGAATCTGAAACATCTTGATATTGCATGAACATTGTTACTAGATCTCGTGCTAGAATCACTATCAAGGGTCCTAACTCTCCTATTACTGCATCTGCGCCAAAAACAATTGTAGATAACACTATTTTTGGCTCCACCAACAAGACCACAACGGTGGTCCCTATGCCTCCTACTGTTGGTTATAGCATTCTTGACCAACTTCAAAGAACCAATGCTCAGATAACTATCTTTGAGCTATTGAAGATCTCGCCTACTCATAGGCAGATTCTAGACAAAGCTCTCACAGAAGCTAATGTCCCCAAAGACATCAATCTGGATCAGTTTCAATCCATGGTGGGTCACTTTACTTAACCACATTATTTTTCCTTCTCTGAAGAAGATGATCGCTCAATTAGTCACCTGCATAATGCTCCTATGCACATAGAAGTCATGATTGGTAAACAACTAGTCCACCGTGTCCTCATTGACAATGGTGTTGGTCTTAATATTTGGTCTGCTCATTTTATTTCTCAGGTAGGTTATGGAAAGGATCACATAGATTCCCATAAAATAATTACCATTAAGGCCTGTGATGAAGAAGAGAGAAAATCCAAAGGTCTAGTTGTGCTACCCATTTGGGTTGGTCTAGTTGAAAGAGACATCACATGTTAGGTGCTAGATCTTCCTCTTGCATATAATATCTTGCTAGGGAGACCGTGGATCCATGAGATGCAAGTGGTTACTTCTACATTCCATTAGTGTATTAAGTTTTCTTTTCAAGGTGCAGAGGTGAAAATTCCTACCAGTATGGGCTCTTCTTGTAATGCAATCACTATATCAGCTGATAGTCTTGTTCCAACTATAGAGGATACGCAGAACTCTGTGATGCCAAGCTCAAAGACATGTAACAAACCCTAAAAATAATAGACACAGGCATGGGAGGATATCAAATAGAACCTGTGCTATCTTTAGCAGCTCTACCTCTATCTCCTCATTCTTATGGGAGACCTTCTGAGAAAAATAGATCTTCTGCTCCTCCTAAGGTAGTTTATGACGGTGTCTTTGTATGGTCTTCTACACAATTAGAAGATGAAGATGAGGAAAGAGCTATTAAGGCTTGGCTTTGTAAAGGAAAGAACATAACTAAACAAACTACCCCAGCTTGGGAACTAAATCCCAACAATGAAGGTCTTAAGAATATGAAACGTTTTGGGTACAAAGGGAGTGGCCCAATAGGGGTGAATGGTAGTGGGTTACTAGAGCCTATTCAAGCTATAGGTCAAAAGAAAAAAGACACTACTGGTTTAGGTTTCAAAAGGGTCCCATTCCATCTAGGGATCAAAAAATTTGTGCCAAAAGTAGAACCTTCACCAGAACCTTAAGGCGCAGCTACAGTCGACGCTATAGAAGATAGATCTGATGAGGATTGCTTTCCTTATCCCATTCCTCCAGATCTGGAAGCATTCTTTGTTGAGCCAGATAATTTTGTACCATGCATTAGTACAGTTGAGAGTGACAGTGATTCTGATAAAACCACTCCACTTGATGCACTAACCTATGAAAAATGGAAAGTTTTGCAAGATCCTAGTTTCCAAGGTGAAAGATACATACCACCAGAGTTTCAAGAACTGTTGGCACAAGAACAGGCTAGTGTTGCAAGAACTCAAAAACCTTCATGGTGCAAGCACCCAAGTCAGAGTTTGGATACAGACTCTCATGAATATTAGTTTGATATTTTTTCAGAAGGATCTTATGAAAAAATTATTGACATAAGTGAGGGGTCTAGTGAAAGGTCTAATGAGTCTGAGTCCCTAAATGTTAATGTGTCTTCTACTTTGGTTGTTAGGGGTCAGCAAGATTTGAACACACCTTTAGATGAGATCAATTTAGCTCTCAGCTTGCTATTTAATGCTTTCAATGACAATACTATGAACACACTTGAACCCGTTACATCTCTTTCACTCCAACATACTGAGTTAATAGAATAGAATTCCCCTTCTTCATCCAGTGAAGTCCTTACATTCTAGAATGATTACACCCTAGCCTGCTACCTTCACGTTGTTGAACCTGTGACGTCCTCCACTAGTGAAGAAAGTGTCAACATGACCGAGGCTGACATCAAGTATCTTAGTCACAAAATTAAAAGAAGAAAAATAGGCACTCTGATGGAGAAAACCACATTGTGGCAGTATCAGAGCCAAAAAAAGTAAAAATAAAAGACGTATCCAAAGGTGAAAACCTCTCTGAGGTGCCTAAGGATGAGATACTTGATGTGATTTTGAGTCACTTCCAGGAATGCTCATCAGTGTTAATTGAGCCAACTCAGCTGATAAATCTGGGAATAGAATAACATCCACACATCATTCATGTGGCCAAATCATTATCTACGAAGGAACTTAAGGAATTTATAGACTTCTTCCAGGAGAAAAAGATTAATTTTGCATGGACATATTCTAACATGCTGGGTGTGGATCTTGATCTCATCATGCATCACTTATTGATAGCTCCAGGTGTAAAATCGGTTAAACAAAAACTTAGAAAGATGCACCTGCATGTGGCTCTACTGATCAAGGCAGAATTGGAAAAACTTCCAAAAGTTGGGTTCATCCGAACAATTGATTATGCAGAGTGGATCTCTAATATAGTCCCAGTGACTAAACATGACAAATCTATCAAGGTCTGCACTGACTTTAGAGACTTAAATTTGGCATGTCCAAAAGATAATTTTCCACTTCCCAACATTGACATGATCATGGATATGACAGCAGGATATGAGATGTATTCACTAATGGACGGTTTTTCTGGCTATAATCAAATCAAAATTGCGCCAGAGGACCAAGAGAAAATTTATTTTACTTGTGCATGGGGTACATTCTGCTAGAATGTTATGCCTTTTGGTCTAAAAAATGCTGGAGCTACTTATCAAAGAGCTATCACTACTATATTTCATGAAATGATGCATAGGACAATGGAGGACTACGTGGATGACACACTCGCTAAATGTATAGATAGAAATACACATCTCACTAATTTAGGTCCCATACTAGATCGTATGGAAAAATTTAGGCTGTGTCTTAACCCCAAGAAATGTGTATTTGGGGTTACTTTAGGAAAATTACTGGGCTATATCATCTCTGCAAAGGGAATCAAGGTGGATCTAGAAAAGGTACAAGCTATTATAGAAATGCCTCCACCTCACAATATCAGACAAATAAGAGGTCTTCAAGGTCGGCTCCAATCTATCAGGCGTTTCATATTGCAACTAGCTGACAAGTCACAACCATTCACCAAAACTCTGCATAAAGGTGTGACTTATGAATGGAACAAGGAATGTGAACAAGGCTTTCAATAGATCAAACAATATCTATCTAACCTGCCTGTGTTGATGCCTCCTATTCAAGGGAAGCCCTTGATATTATATATCTCAGCCATATAATCATCTATGGGTGCTCTATTGGCCCAAGAAGATCAAAATAATAAAGAAAGAGTCATTTATTACATCAGTAGAACATTGGTCTCTTATGAAATGAATTATTTCGTGATTGAGAAAGCTTGCTTAGAAATGGTGTTTGCTTCCCAAAAGTTACGACACTACATGTTGGCTCACACTACAAGGTTAATCACAAAAATTGATCCATTGAAATACTTACTTAGTAAAGCTACCCTCACAAGTAGACTAGCTAAATGGGTCATGCTCCTTAGTGAGTTTGATATTGAATATGTTGAGAGAAAATCTATCAAAGGACAGGCGATTGCAGATCAGTTGGCAGAAACACCTCTAGTAGATCATCAACCATTGCACATTGAATTTCTATATGAGTCCATCATGCTTCTCACACATCAGACATGGACAATGTTTTTTGATGGATCATTTCACCCAACAGGGATCCAGAGCTGGAATTTTGTTTATTACACCTCAGCGATATTCCTTACCAAAGGCATACAAAATGATGTTTCCTTGTATCAATAATACTACTTAGTATGAAGCTTTGACCAATGGAATAAAGATCACTATTGAATGGTGAGTTGATGAGCTTAAAGTATTTTGAGACTCACAACTAGTTATCAATCAAGTGAATGACATCTATCAGATGAAAGATGAAAAGATAGTGCCCTATAAAAAGATGGTTGACAGCCTTAAGAAATACTTTGCACATGTTACTTTTCAGCAAATTTCTAGGGCAGCTAATAAAGTAGCTGATGCAATGGCTACTCTAGCTTCTATGTTACAAATGCCAGAGAGTGATTTCAGACATGAGTTCCTAGTGGAGACATTATGCTACCCTGCCTATGACTCTCCTGACTCCTAGATGATCTCTTCAGTCATTGGACATGATTCATCCCGCTACCACCACATCTACTCTTACCTCCATGACCAAATCATTCCTGACACATATACTAGAAATGGAAAATGTCACCTAATCCACAGTGCTTCATGGTATGTCATTGTAGCAAATGACTTGTATAGATGAGGTCTAGACGATACCCTCCTTAGGTGTCTAGAACCTGATGAGTCCAAACATGTGTTAGAAGAGGTACATGAAGGCATTTGTGGTTCTCACTCAAATGGTATGACACTGGATTGTAAACTTATTAGAGCTGCTTACTATTGGCTTGATATGGAGAAGAAAGCTACACAGTTTGCTAAGTCTTGCAAACAATTTCAAGTACATGGTAATCTGATTCATGCTCTAGCCAAGGAGCTTATTCCTTCCATCACTTTCTGGCCATTTCAACAGTGGGCTTTCGACTTAGTGGGTTAGATATATCCATCTTCCTCTAAAGGACATAAATACTTCGTTACTGCTACATATTATTTTACTAAATGGGTTGAGGCAGTACCTCTTAGTGTAGCTAATGGCAAGTCTGTAGATATGTTCATACTAAACTACATTATCTATAGATATGGTGTACCCTCCTCTATTATCACTGAAAATGGGGGACAATTCAAGAACAAATATCTGACAAACTTGTGCACTAAGTTCAATATTATTCACCACTAGTGGTCTATTTATTATCCTTAGGGAAATGGATAGGCTGAAGCTTCCAACAAGACAATTCGCAAGATTCTGCACCAAACATGTTGGTTGTATTCCTTGTCTTGGAAGTTTTCCTGGTTCCCTATTCTTCTCTCTATGATCTGGTGTTTTTAATCAACTATCTCTCATTCCTTTTGGCCTTACTTGTTTCAAGTTTTCAGGTTTTCAAGTCTGAACTCATCTCAATTTGCAAAAAACCCTAAAAACCCTAGGCCTTCTAAGTGTTAAGTGTTGAAAACAAACCCTAAGTCATTTTTTTTGTGTTTCACCATTGCTTTTTCATTTCACTTAGACCATGTGTTTTAATCTAATCACCTTGTCGTGTTACTCCAAGCGAATATTCCTTAATCTTTCTCGCCTTGGAAATTTGCTTTGGTCGCATGGTCTCGTTTAAGTTTAGTATATTCCTTTGGCATTACGAGACTCTGTGATTTCTTCATGTTGGGTAGTCGCTAGATAACTATGTCATAAAGCATTATGCAGAAGGGACCCACTGCTTAGTCGGGTAATCGCAGGAAATTCTCAACAGTTATTAAAATGTCTTCAGACTTCGCGATTAATTCATGTCACTTTATCGCCAAATGAATCCAAAGTTAAAAGTCATGCAAAGCCTTCAGTTGCATGGTCTTGAGAAGGAGCGGCGGTTAAGATATTTTGACTGAGACTTCACGACTGACCGCTTGAGGTTTACAGTAAAGCGTAGTCAGGTTGTCACCATAACAGAATGATGACTCAGTTCTCCATTATGCAGTAAGTGAATAAATGATGGTGTGACATGTTTCATAAGGTGAGTGGATGTTAAATTTTTATCACATGGTCACCAGAAAGAGAAAATGGACTCAACGACAATGAGACTAAGTGCTTTCCCTTCAGTCGTGATGTCTGAGAAAGATTTAAGGGTATGCAAAAAAATTTGGCAATTAAGCGATGGCTGTAGGATAAAGAGATCAAGGGATCTAACGGTGATCGTAAATTCTAAGAAGAAAAGTGCCCAAAAGTAAAAGTCCTCCTGACTTGGTGATTAAGGTATGTCGCACAGTCATTAGAAATGGAAAAGGGGCACATATAACTGTTATGATAAAATTTAACACTCAAATTTTAGGTTCCGCGATCAGGCGACTAGGTGTTGTCGCATAGTCTTGAAATGAAATGAAAAAATTTGGCGACAAGGAGATAACTGTAAAGGGTTAAAGGAAATGGTTAGTCGCAAGGTCTCAGAAGAAATAAAGAGTTAAGGTTAATTATGCGCGACTATGATTTCTGTAGGGTCGCGTGATCGCCAGATGGTGACTCGGGTCAGCCAAAGGAAGGAAAGTATATTGTCGCCATGTTTTGAGATAAACCATGGGTTAGTGATAGAGGCATGTGACAAAGAGACTATATGTAGTCACACAGTCGCCTGATCCCAAAATCTAAAAAATGGTGGCAGTTTTTGATGTGATAGCATGAATCATTTGATAACCAATCACTGGCTTGTATTTTGATTGTTGTGCAAAAAGAGTAGCTGAGATGTAAGAAAGTTAGTGAATCACAGTGTGACATGTCAGCTCTTTTGAATTTTGTAAGATTGTTCCAAGGATTCAATTTTAAAAATTTGATTTCCTGTCAAGCTCATGGAACTACGGCTAGGTTTTCATTCAAGTTAACAGTATGTCAAATTAATGACAGAACTGATGTTTCCAAATTATGAGCTGTGTACTCTAAATGATGGATATAAGGAGTTGATGGTGCATTCATTTTCATTCACTGTGCTTTCATATTTTAGAGCCCAAGTTGTTAATTTTTCAGAAAGAAGAGATATTTTGCTCAGTTTGCAGTGTTTCCAGAGTTGATCAAAAGGTTCTAAATCTCAGACAATTGTTCACAAGATGGTCAGCTAATCTCTGAGATAGATTTGTTTCAATATCAGTAAGGAGCTGGAGATTCAAGGTATTGCAAATATGAGTGGGGTTATGAGTGTTTCTTCGACAAGTGGAGGAAGTGAAGAAGAGAAAAAGGGAAAGGCGAGTTTTTTTGATGAATTCCTCCACCTCCTGCCTGGTTCAACACATAATAAGAAGGCTAATGCTAATGTCCTCATTGATGAGTATAAAGACATTCAAGATGCTATGAATCCAGGGACAACAGATTTTTCCCTTTTCAATTATTTCTATAAGAATTATGATAAGCCTTTCCCAGTATCAAACCCTTGGACCTGTGCTTTAGCCAGGTTACTTGTTCCTGATGTCTTCCTAGATATAGACTTATTCTTAGACCTAGCCAATCACTATGATGTTTTGACAAAGACAATCAGGAGGGATGATGGCACTGCTCTGTTAATTTTAAATAGAAATTCATTCATGCAAGCCTTCAGCTTATTCACCACCATGTCCACCAAAATTGACATGACAAAGAAGAAACAGAGGTATACTTCTAAACCTGGTATTGCTAAAGGCTTATTGCAGAAACACATGTTGAAAGAAGTGAGAAAGTAATTAGATCTTATGGTTGAGCAAAGCCCATATTATTACAAGGATCTACACTTCTACATCAAGTATATCTCCTATGCCCTATGTAGAGTGCTAGGGATAGATGGAGATGCAGAGAAAATCAATGCTAGTATTCTGATGATGGTGCTAAACTTACAAGACGTGCATTCAAGCACCAGTTATGATTATATAGAACACATCATAGATGAAATGAATGAGGGTTTCATTGCAACCCAGAAGAGAATCAAGAACCCAAAGGAGAAGGAGGCTAAACTTTTGCATTACTCAGTTCTTATGCATCTCCTTTTGTACTTCAATTTTGTAATCATGGATGTTAATAATTTGACTCCTCAGAGATTCTATCAATCAGCACCAAATCCTATCCAATTTTGGGTGAGGGTTTGGAATTACACTTCTAGGGAGTGTGATTACTGTGCCTTTCAGAATTGGATTGTGTATCCAATAGTACAGAGTTTGGGAACAAGCAGAACAAGAGTCCCATTGAAGGTTATACAACTTCTCAGGCCCTGTGATTATATAGATAATTGGCCTGGAAAGCATAATTGGGGTGATTTCTTCTTGGAGGAGAATTATACCATTATCAGGGTATATGGGTGTATTCGCCCACCTCATTTATTACCATATCATGTTCTTGCAAGAGTGGCTGCAATGGAATTCATATGGCAATTGTTGTTAACAGACAATGAGCACTTTGCACTACACAAGGGGACTATAACCCCTAGGAAATTAAATATTTTCAACTTTACAATTGGCAAGGGTGCTATTGATGCAGTGGGTCAATGGTTGGAAAAATATAGGATGGGGGAAGCCCCTTATAGGTACATTGATCCAGAGGGTTTCATGTCAGGGGTTAGGAAATTGTACACGCCTACAATCCCCAATACAAATGTCCACTGTGAGTGCATAGAAGAAGATGCAACAAGGAACATCTTATATGAAGATGATACTCATACCAGAAGACTAAGAATCTAGGAGTTGCTAAAGCAGGAGAAACAAATAAAGAGAAATGGGTTGTCTTTTGGGGGTTTTTACCCTTACCTCCCATATTTTGATAGAATTATGGCCATGATAGACAACTATTATGTGCTTATAGAGCAACTGGATACAGTGCTTGACAAAAAAGGTGCTCAGACACTTGATCATTTAGAGTCTGAATATGATAGTGGTAGTGACAGTGATTATGCACGTCCTACTATGTATCCTTCACCACAACAAGCATCAGAGAAAGATATAGCTGAAATACCACAGTTGCAGGGAGGAAAAGGTCACATTATAGATTTGACAGTTGCTACCCAGCCAAATGATGTAGAGGAACCTGCCGCGAAGAGGTAGAAATTTGAAGTAGGGCAGCCTTCAGTGGAAGGACAAAGCAAGAAAAAAGATAAGGCTAAGGTCTTAGTACCTGGTGGTAGGTTATATAATCATAACCTAAGAAAGGCAATCAGGGAAGGCAAGAAGAAACAGCCTGACCTAGATGACAATGTTGAGCTGCCGCTGAAAGCTTGTGTTGATGAAATATTGCTTCATCAACAAAAATTTCTAAGTGATGACAGCTTTGTTAAAACAGAGGAGTTTAAAGACTTCCTAAGATGCCATAAGACAGAGCAGATTAGATCCCAGTTGACAGTAGATGGGAAAGAAACAATAACAAATGAAGCCCTAGTGGCTTTACATAATTGTGATCCTGAAAATGAGGATATTTCACTCGAGGATGCCAGGAAGATGGTGCTGGGAAGTGGAATACTGTTGGCTGAGGGATGGGATTTGGCATCTACCTTCATCATAGACCAAATTAGAAAATAGCCAGATCTCAAAATGGCTAGTGAGGTCCAGATGGGAGATGTGATAAAAGGATTTGGGTATAGCCCAAAATCCCAGGCTTTTGCAATGTGGAGCCTAAGCCCAAAAGACCAAAAGCCCCAACTAGTAAATATTCAAGAAAATATGGTGGGAAATCAAATGGTGTGGTCTGTACAGAATACAGGGGATTTGGAAATCTCCCAAATCATGACACATTGGGCTCACTTGAATGAAGACAAGACTAAACAATTGTCTGAAAGGTGTAGCACATTGTTGAAAGAAATAAGTGCATTGTCTAAGGACAGGGATATGTGTCATATACAATTGCACCAGCAGGATCAGGCAATCAAGAAATTACTGAAAGAGTTGGAAGAAAAGTCTGAGGTGGTATATGTACCTACACAACCACCACCAATGCAAATTGAAGATAAGCCTAAATCAGAGGAGGCTATGGAACAAGAGGTAGATGAAGAAAAGGGAAATGCAATTTCTTTGAGGGCATTGAAGGGCATACTACAACTTAGAATTGAGATTCTAAAGGATAAAATTGATGTTGTACTCAATGCATACAATAAGTTACCAGCTTTGCATACTAAGGTAATGGGGTACCTTTCTATTCTAAACCCTTACTTTACTAAGTGGTCTGCTAGGGTAAAATTATTTCAAAAGTTATCATCTTTACAAGCCATAAGACCAGATTTTCCTGAAATAGTAACTGAAATTGAAGATGAGATCAAAAGAGTCAATATTGCTCTCTCATTCTTTAAAGGAAAATTAAACCAGATAGAGGTTAAGCTAAGCCTCTTTTCAAATGATTTTAATAAGTTTGTTCCTTTCTTAAGGGGAGATAATGACCAAGTAAAGGCTGTAGATGCCTGGAAGAATGAATTTGACAGCAAGATGCCTAGTGATGAGGCATTTCTCTTGGGAAAAGACATTGATATTGAAGGATTCAATAAAATATTGGATGAAGCTTTTAAAGCAGAGACTAACATCAACAAATTCCTACTTGATGTCAAGAATATCACTAATGCTAGATGGGACAGACAAAAGGTGCAAGTACAGAGTACTCAAGACTTTAAGTGGCTATTGGACGATGAAGTGAAAGCATGGGAAGTGATGACTACACCCAAGAAAAAGAAGCCAGTTGTAGAAGAAGAAATCCTAGATGAAGATTAAATGTGAACACTTGGCACTATACTATTCAAGACAAGAGGGATAGTTATTACAAAAGGAGAATGTAGGTGAGTATGCAAGCACATCTATTTGGACTCAACATAAATACTACCAACTACCATCTATGCAAATCTGATTGCATTCGCTAGATCGGGAGAAGAACCAAGAATATCTGTTTCTATCTTTTTGACATGGTCATTCCACCACTTCTTTTCTTTCTTTCTTTTTGTCTCTCTTGTAACTTTAGGGTTAGGTTTTCTATGACCATCTGAAGCTTGTTTCATCCTTAAGGGATTCCAAGGTGGTCAAAAACCTATATATAGAAAAGAGTTGTAATTGTAAAGGGTCCTTTTTTGATGTTGGAATTTTTCAGAAAGGAGAAGAAATATATTGTAGAATTCAGATGTTCTAAACTTCTGTCTATCTTTTGAAGTTACAAGATATTTTATGTATAGAAGTTGGATCATATAAATAAAATACGATGCAATTTTACTCTTTTCAATTTTTGTCTCTTTATTCTCTATGTATGCTCTTTTATGTTTAAGTTTGCAAGGCATTCTGAAGCATTTTGGTTATTAGGTAACTATCTAATTGCTTGCAAGTTTCTTTTAAGGAAAGAACTAAGTTTTGTGAGTAGTTTCAGGGAGCATACTGCTTTGTTTAAAGATTTGATACAAACGTTTAGAGGTAACATGGTAATTTGTAAGGCAACTTATCTGAATTTCATGTGGGTTGTAAGGCAGCTTACTGTGTTTTGTTTCTATGAGATCTTAGTTTATTTGACTCTGTAGCCCAAAGGATAGGCACTGGTTCAAAAATTAGTCTGATAATTTATCATTGTCCAAGTCATTTCAAGGTATCAAAACCAAATTTAATCAAAATATTCTTGTTACTAAGAACAAACAAACCAAACTCAGTAAGGACCTATGTCAGCAGGACAGTGTCCATTTTAGTGATTCCTTGGAGAGTGAATCATTAGGTTATCCCTCCTACAATAAAAGGAAGAAGGATGAAAATCCTTATATACTGGTTTTTACTATATTTAAGACCATAAGTTTGTATGATTAAATCTTGCATTTGGTTATTCTTGGTCATTTGCAAGGTGATTTATCAGTTGGTTTAACAAAGATACATAGAAAATCAGTGTCTACATTAATACATACTGTGTAAACAGAAATCATAAGAGGTAAAACCTGCCTGAGTATATGTGGAACTCAAAAATGAAGAAGGACCTTATTTAGTCCTTAGCAATTAGGCTTTTCTTGTCTCTGAATCAGTATTAGAAGGCATGGTGTTCAAGTAGTCATTTTAAACACTGTGATTCATACAAGAAAAATCCCTAACAAATTGGTGACTCCACTGGGGATAGTTATTTAAAAGATCATTTTTAAAGTTCTCCCAGAATCTGGTTGCAAACAAGTATTCATAAGTACCAGAGAAAGAGTTTGGTCCATCCGAGTCGCCTAACAAATTGGTGACTCTACTGGGGAATAGAGATTGTAAAGTCTTGTGGAAATATTCAAAAATCTCTGGTGTGTCAAGGTTTATTTTTTTTACAAAGTCCCGGTTGTTGTTGTCATATTGTCCCTTGATAGCTATTCATTCATCCCGAAATATTGGGTGGCGACTCTAAAAGGAAAAATCTCTGAGATTAGTGCAAAGTTAATAAATGTCTTATAGAATGAATACTAGGTCAAGAGTAAGAACTGACCTAGAAAGGGTATTACATGAAGTAATCCCATCATCTTCAAGGGTTGGATCCTCTTGGAGGAAAAAGAGAAATCAAGTTGATATGGATGAAACTCCTTTAAAAGGTGAAGAAACAAATATCAGGAAAGATAGGAATATTACTCAGCACTCTCATGATGGAAATACTTCAAATTATGAGGAGGCTGCTGAAAGAGTACTAGATACACCCACAGTCACTTCTACTTCAAATGAAAAAGAAGAGATTACTACACCTAGTTCAGATTCAGAAGATGCCCCTTCTGATATGCTGGCCAATGAAGAGAAGTTTATTTTGAAGTAGCTTGCCCTAGTTCAACAAATGAAAAAGGAAAGAGAAATAAGAAAGAAAACAAATGATCATAAGGCCCTTGATAACAATATAAAAAGACTTCCAAAACACCTAACTATGAAAGAAACAGAGAAGTCTTAGAAAAACAAAGAAATACCATTCACTCATAAAGCTTCTATCTTACAAATAAATAAGGGTAAACAAAAGATGGGTGAACATGGTGATCAAGAACCTAAATTTCAGAAGCCTTTGGTTGAACAAATGTCTAAATTAGAAATTGATTTATAAAAATTGAGAATTGAAAAAGAAACCATGGAAAAAATGTTGGAAAAGGCCCAAATGGAAGCTGCTACAATTGAAATGAAGAAAAAGATTGATTTTTTGCAATCTTCAAAGTATAATCAAGCTGGACCAGAGAATAATACAGCTTCTAGAGGAAAAGCTACTATGGCTAAAGAAGATGATAGTTTTCAAAGGAAAGCACTACAAAATGAGAGGTACAAACAGTTTGATTTTGTTGGTATCCCTGGGTACCCAATGCTTTTCCTAAAGATCTGGGTGATATAGGAGAAAAGCTCCCAAAATTTGCTGGTAATAATGTGATTTACTATGAAACACATTTAAGGAAGTTCATTGACTTTGTTGATGACTTGAATATTACCGATGAAGATATACTAATGAAGCTATTTGTTCAGTCCCTTGTTGAAGATGCAAGAGAATGGTTTAGAAGCCTTGCTAATGGCTCTGTTGTTTCTATGGATGAGTTGATTGAGTTATTTAAAGATCAGTATGGAGACAA
>MU224235.1:2518084-2530183 GCA_018584345.1 Thuja plicata
GAAGCCTGAGCAGCCTCATATCTAGTCTCTATTTGTGATCTCACCAGTGCCTCTCATAACTCTGGATCTCTCGGTCTCGCTTAGATATCCATGTCTCCTAAATAATCACCTGCATATGGAGGTCATCACTCTCCCTCTATGACTGCCTAGCTCTCTCTCAAACCCTTCGGAGTGTCTCCTACAATTGTGCTACCTGTCTGCCTATTGGTGGATCAGTCGGAACAACATCAGCCATGATAGTATCATCTCCCTTCTCAATAGCTCTGTCCTGACTGCCACTAGGCCTAGCACCTGCATCTGATCCCATCGGTCTAATGGGAATATCAGTCTAAGATGTCCTCGGTCCTACAACCCTCTCCTGCTACTATAAGGGTGGTTGTTGTACCTGTGGTTGATGTACCTGTGGAGGCACCTACTACTGTGGTGGTGGCCGTACTGCCTGCTGTACATGAGGTATCAGACCAATAGGAGCTGTATATCTGGGGAATGGATGGGCTAACATATGATCTTTGTATGCAGGTGTCATACCTACATTTGTCACTGTTGCCATATAATCCCACCTAGCTAGTGGTACTCAGGAATCTATCATACTGTAGCCCTTATCGAGCTATCTCTACCAACCCTTCTTCATCTCATCGATGAGTCAAGAATATGTACAAAACTCCTGAGACACATCCTATGGTCTCCCAAACTGGCGCAATACCCATGTGAGCAAGAAGTGCTCAATGATAGTGATGGTATGTCCAATCAAAGGACATGAACAGAACATATATGATAACTCATGATGAGCATCATCCCTTACCTCAGTGGCTATCGAAGGCCACCATATGACTGTGGCCATATCATCTATCTGCAACCTCCACTACTCTATCTTACCCAGCGTAGGCTGGGTTATCAGACCTATGTACCTATATATGTACAGCTCTAAAGGCTACTGTGTGTCATGGAATATTGGCTTGCACATGGGAAGGTACTCCCAGGCCTAGATCTGAAGGACGATGACTCCCACCGCCATGGTAATTGCACCTTGATACATGATCTCGTGCATCTCATGAAACATCTGAGCAAGCATACACTAGCCCCATCCAAAAGTAACTGTAGGAGCAGCCAACATCCTCTGTAACATGCCTCCCCAACTGCACTCTAGCCTATGTTGACCACAATCAGGAACCAAGTGGCAACTCAGGAACAACGCCAACACAACCGCCAGTGGGTGATCTCTGCCATAGTCGCGAATCAACTCCTCCCACGAGATAGCCCGACCCATCACCAAATAATCCCAGAAAACTTCTCTCAAAGCCGCAATACCTACTCTAGGCTACATGTCATACTCCATGTGAGCTCCATGGAAAGGCACTCTCAAAATCCTATAAATATCCTTGCAAGTAACTGTCATCTCCCCCTGTGGTAAGTGAAAGGTGTTCATCTCCAAATGGAAATACTCAACCAGGGCACCCAGTAAACTATGATTTACCCAAATATCAGGTACATCATGAAGGTATGATAATCCTATCCCATCAATGTGGGCACCATCAGCATCTGATAGCCTCTAAAGTATCTCACCCATGACAGGATGATGTGATCAGAAACTGATGTCAGGGAGGTCAACCTGCAAAGCAAGCGACGAAATTGGATCAGTACCTCAACATGATAATTTTTCAAAGCAAAGATAGTAAATACAACTATGGACCTATCCTAAACATAGTTTTGAGATATTGCAACTGGCTAACTCTGCAACATAGAAAAATGACAACTTTTGAATTTTGGCAAGTTTCTCGTGTGAGGAAACTCTTTTCCCACGCGAGCTTTCTAATTCATGCGAGATGAGATGTCTTCCCGCGTGAGATTTTAGAAATCTCATGCAGTGCAAGCGTGCTCTTTGCGTGAGCGCAGGGAGGTGACCCACGCAAGGATCCCCTGACCCATGCGAGGAATCAGATTCCTCGCACGAAAGGAGACCTAGGCCGGCGCAAGGAAACTGTTTCCTCGCACGAGATTTGATGCAACAAACTTTAAAAAGGCCTAAAATGTGCTAAAATGATATAAGTTGATAAATTTGTTTGAAATATAGGATAATGTTGTGATTACTTATAGGTGTGTCATACTCTGGTGGCCCGTTGTGTCTTCAGGAGCGCTCAAATCGGTGTGTGCATAGGAATACTATCAATGTCAGCTGGAGCCCTCACCATCGCTAAAGTCAAAGGTGAATATTGATTTGAAAATGACCCCTCTGGGCCTTATATAGCCTTTGACCTAATTTTACAAAGTGCTCTATTTTTCGTGAAAATTGCGCTCTTGGCTAAATGGACTGTTCTGAATCCATTTTCATGATTGAGCTCAAAATCTGACGCTCCTAAGTAGCTCAAAATCACGTTTTAAAATTTTGGGACCAATGCGATCGAACGCTTATGTAGTCAACTTTCTGACATCACTTTCTTGTCAAAATCATCTCTAGTCATCATTTTATCGGCTTCTACATTCTTTTCATCAAAGTCAACTCTAGTCAATTCTAGTCAACTATGGTCAAACCTAGTCAGTAGGGCTCCCTGATCAGTCCAAATCGATTCTTTCTTCTCTTGATCTATCTCTGGATTTTTCTGGATCTTCATTCTTGCTTTTCTCTGTGATTTCTCGCTCTCATCATTATGGTGTTTCATCTTTCGATTTTGCTCCCAAGGGGGCAGGATGATTGCATCATTAAATCTTTTCACATCATTCTTGAATCAGTCTGATTTGAATCAAAAGTCCCCATCGCTAGGAGCATCTCATCACTTGGGGCATATTCAATTTTTTGTACCTTATGGTCAAAATTGGATATTCCATTATCTTGAATCTCTAGGGGCATCTTGATGTCTCGCATCTTGTCATCTTTCCATCTATCTTTCTAGGTATCTGAGCAATCTAACTCGGATCCTCAAGGATCAAGCTTCATTCTGAAGATGATTCTTTAAATCTCATTAGGTATTGGGGCAATCTAACCCCAATTCCTGAAATTTATGCTTCATTCTAAAGATGGCTCTCAAAAGATCTTTAGATCGTTATCTAGGCAACCTAACCTGGATCTCGGAAGGCTAATCTTCGTATTGGGGAAATCTAACCCTAATTCTAGAGATATTCCTAGATCTTCATTAGCTATCAGTGGACATTGGGGCAATCTAACCCTGATTCTGATCTTCTCTCGGTTGATTCTTCTTCTCGATCTGATCGGTGTCTTGGCAACCTAACCTAGACTTTTGAAATCTTCATCTTCACATCAGACTATTCTTTGAATCAATGCGCTGCTTGCACATCAATTCAAAGAGGGGCAAAATGTAACACCCCAAAATTGGCACATTATAATCTTAATCAATTTTGGTGCGTTCCTTCAATTTTCTCATCATCGAAGTCCTATTGTACTAGGCAAATTCTTCTCCTAATTGACTTTAATTGACTTAGTCTCAAATGCAGAAAACCTAAATTTGCATTAATCTGACATCATATTTAATTCCTAAATTATCAAAGTTTATTAGCTAAAAATCCCTATGATTAATTGATTTAATTCTAAAGTCCTAAGTGCTTTTAAATTAAATTAATTCCACCCCCTTTAGGTAATACGCATCAAAAGGAATTGAATAGTTATTTAATTGATTGAATGGATAATCATCAAAAAGAATTCCATAATTCAATATGAAAGGTCACTCATGTGGCAATAATCCACTCTTTCAATTAAATAATTCTTGCATTTTTGTCTCAAATGGAAGTGAAGAGGCAAACATTTCTTTTCAAGAAACTCTTCACCCTCTTTCCATGGTTTTCTATATATTAGACCTCTTTTTCTTCATTTGGGAGGATGATTTTGGAGAGCATCAAATTTATAGTGAAATTTTCATTGATTATTTCATGATTTTGAGCTTAATTGCATAATTAGATTAATTTAAATTTGGATTAATGATATGTTTATTTTAATGCAATTCATTTACATATCTAACATCTCAATTTCATCATCTTTCAAGCTTTCATAGATTAGTTGCAATTTCATTTCATAGATTAGTTGCAATTTCATTACTAGATTAATTGCAATTTGATTTCATAGATTAATTGCATTTCATTTCATAGATTAATGGCAATTTCATTACTTCTCATGCTTTAGAAATCCTCCATGTTAGCAATGGTCAGGTTGTTGGCTCTCATTCTGAGAGTAAATTTGACATCTCCAACTGATTAGGCTTCAATCAAATTTGCAAGATGAACAATTCATGTTTATCTTTGTGAATTGAACGAGTTTGTAAGGACTATATTGAGTATGTGCCTAATTTAGAGGTCACATTCAAGCACACACAAAACCGTCTATGCCATTATCTCTAATTGGCTGGGTAAACTACAAGAACAACCTTGTTTCACTCATGTAGTCACACAAATGTTCACGACCATGCCGAACCAAAGTGTCCCTAAGGTTCACTAAGAACCATTGGGAAGAAATATTTTGAGGCCCATATCTTAGAGCTCGTGCGAGGTATCGAAAAAATGTCAGTTTCTAAAGGACTATTTTATGGGGGCCTACAATAACCTATCATTTATGGAGGCCTACAATAACCTATCTCAGTTTTGGGATATTGAACTTTATTTTAACTTTGTAATGCAATCTTTGTTTATGTCAAAACTTGTAATGTGGCTCAGTCAAAATGAGAAACACTGTGTATCTTTCAAAATGCTCATCGTGTCCTCGAACCATCTATGCCAAACCCTAGAAACAAGCTTCTTTTTTCCACGAAGTCAGTAGAATGTTCACAACCATGCCAGATTGAAGCATCCCTAAGGTGCACTAAGAACCTTTGGGAAGTGATCTTTTGAGGCCCATATTTTGGAGCTCGTGTAAGGTATCAAAAAAGAGTCAGTTGGTATAGGACCAAGTTACATAGGCCTACAATACCATATCTCAATTTTGGGAGTCTCACCTTTTATTTAATTTGGCAACGTAATGACGATTTGTGTCAAAAATTACAATGTGGCTCAGTTGAAATGAGAAACACTGCATATCTTTCAAACCATTCATCATGGCCTTGAACCATCTAAACCATTAGTTTCGGTTGGCTGGGTAAATTACATTGACAACCCTATTTCACCCACAAAGTCACTCAAACATTTGCGACCATGCCAGACTAATGTGTCCCTAAGGTGCACTAAGCACCATTTGGAAGCGATATTTTGAGGCCCATATCTCAGAGCTCGTACGAGATATTGGTAGACCATCAACTACTAAAGGATTTTGTTACAAAGACATACAATAAAATATCTTAGTAGGTGATTCTGAGATAGGAGCAAGGAACTAGGTTGGTACTATTTCCCAACTAGGTAGTGCAACAAGGACCCAATCCACTTTCTACTATCATGATAATTCTCATGGCATATGATATGATCATCAAGCATCAGGAACAAGAAAAATGAGGTAGATCACTATTGGAAATAGTCACCAAATAATTTCCAAATATCAAATACTAACTTCTTGCATAGTCTTTCATCAAATTTTAGACTGGTTCATAGGAAAAAAATTAATGTTCTTTTGGGACAGTCAGCTGATCCACTTCCCTCTCACTAACTTGGTGTAACAAAAATAAAATCAAGGTCTTTAGGGTCCTATACAATAGACCAAAAATACAATTCAAGCAATTAGGGCTTCCACAAATTCTAAATGTGTAATTTTCTCTTGTTTCCACATGGACTATGAGTACAATAAAACCATTGATGTATCTGAATTTCCAAAGATCAAACTTGACACATGTGGTGCAGGAGCACCTAACTTTCCCTCAAGTCTCTATGAGGATAGATATGGATCTTTTGTGTTTTTAAGTTTCAAGGATGTAAATAAGGTCTTGTGAGACTATTTTTGATTTAATAAGGTCATTAGAAC
Organism: Thuja plicata; assembly: GCA_018584345.1. Classification (NCBI taxonomy): domain Eukaryota; kingdom Viridiplantae; phylum Streptophyta; class Pinopsida; order Cupressales; family Cupressaceae; genus Thuja; species Thuja plicata. Next base: position 2,523,972 of record MU224235.1, read on the forward strand.
CATTACATGTTAGATCCGGTCATTGTTGGGTCAAATTGTCAAAGTTAATAAAAAAATGTCAAAATTGTAAAAGTTGCCATTATGTGGAAATAAGAATAAAATGGCCAAATTTGATGTCTAATGTCATGTATAGGTATTTTATACCCATTTGGATCTACTTTGATGAGTTGTGGATCATAGAAGGGTTAAGGACTAAAATGCTATCAAGTTGTCAATAACACATAAAGACAGTTATATTAGTGCCTCTAATGGTCATGAGGAGTTATAATTCACTTTTGGTTGGTTTATAAGGTTTCTTGGTTTTATCAATTCTTGTACAACCTTGGTGGAGAGGTTAATGGTCAAAATATTGTGAAAAGAATCAATAAAATTTGAGATTTCTACACTTTTTTTGAGTTTTCACCACGTAACAGTTTGAAAATGCTCCCTTTTCACCATTGAAACTCATTGATATGCCTTTGGATTTGATTGGGAATTGAAGGGGAATGAATCTTATTTTATTTCCATTTTGTTTCATTCAATTTTAGCAGTATTGTTAAAGATATACTGATTTTGGTAAAACTATCAATAACCCTATCTAGAATAACCTGAGAGTGAAGAAAATGCATTATGTGTTATTTCCACATTGAATAAAACTACAAAAATGTGTGGAAAGATGTGCATTAGTATTATATTTAATTTTTTATTAGTTTCACATCTCCATGCAGACTTTGGATCGTGTTAGAAAAGACACAAAACCTATTTATTTTTGTATCAGTCCATGATTGCCAATAAATTGGAGTTGTGGCAAGGGTATGAATGCCAAGTACTATCCTTGGAAGGTTTGTGAAGGTGTAGTTGGGTATATGGGAGAAAATATGCATGTTCCAACTCATGGTGGGTATATATATATCCATCTAACAATCAAATACTCTTGACTGTCCTAAGCCTTATGTTGAGATTGTCGCAGTTTGCCAGTGGGTTGCGTCACTGCTCTTGCAGACTTGGAAGTGGGTTTGATGGTTGGATCTAATGTCAAAAATGCAATGGAATTTTTTTCCATCCTCTTTGCCAATATTTTGGAAATTTTAAAAAAATAAGAATCCATAGAAGTAGGACTATCCCTGCACATGTTGACTATCCTATGGTTGCTTATTTGTCACTGTAAATAATGCTAAGACAACAGAGTGTTATTTTGTATCCTAGGGTGGATGGAGGGGTTAAGATTTGTATTTTTACTATGGAAGAGAAAGTAATTTATGTTTAGTGTAGTACCCTCAGGTTTGTGTGTGCCTGATTGGCATTGGGATTTGTGTCTACATGCTACTAGGAGTCCTAATTGGGAAAGGAATTATGGAAGTAAGATTTTGTGAGTTGGTGTGATTCAAGGGTTTGAAGACCTCAAGATAGATTTGGGAAAGATGAGTATGCCAAAGTTTACGTATATCTATGGTTTTACATGATTTGGGAGTAGGAGTGAGTCTTTGGGGTATTGAAGCAACTTAAGGGGCTAGTAGCATAGTGAGGGCTTGGGGGTTTGTTACCTATTGAATAGGTGAGTTGGGAGGAAGATCTCCCTAGTAGGTTGAGATTGGTGGATGCTCCACATCAACAAGATCCACCAAAAATGCAACACATGAACCTTAATCAACAATATCAATCCTCCATACACTCAAAGCATTTGAAATAGTGACAACATACAACTTTGGAATGTGATTATAGCAGTGAACTTTGGACAGTTAGGTCCTAATGAAGTACAACGAATGTTATTGAGGTTCTATCTCTATTTTATTTTGATTCCAAGGATCCTAACCTACCATGAACACACACCATATGAAATCAAGAGAGAACTACAAAAAAAACAAATAACTATACTAATTTTCAACCACTATCACTGTGATTGTGATTTTAGTAGTGAATAGGACAGTCACAACTACTAGCATGTAACCAATGCAAAAAATGGTATCTCTTTTTTGTCCTTGTGTTTTATGGATCCTAGCCCTCCTATGGACACATGACATATGAATGCAACCTTGTCTCAATGAATTTTAAGTGTTTTATAAACTTGTCTTGGACTGTTACAGTGACTGTGACTGAGTTCCTTCACTAGATAGTCAAGAGATGAGGACTTGTCTTCGCACAAAAGTTTTTTTTCAAATGTTATTTTTTCTTGGTTAGGGTTCCAAAATGAGTCCCAACACTTATCCAACATTACATCCTCCAACATTCCATCCACCACTTCATGCAAACTCAAAAAATCTCTTCTTTTGAATAATAGATGAAGATATGAGTCACTTTAACATCTCAAACCCATTTGAAACCTTTCCCACACATCCAGCAACTTGGAGGCAAGAAAGAACATACAAAAACCTAGAGGTAGCAATATTTCAAGGCCCATATCTTGAAGCTCATGTGAGGTATCAAAAAATTGTTAGGTGCCACAAGTATGTGTTACCATGTTATGGAGGCCTAAAATAACCTATCTTAGTTTTGGGAGATTCGACTTCATTTTAATTTGGCAATGCAATCTTTGTTTATGTCAAAACTTGCAATGTGGCTCAGTTGAAATGAGAAACACAGTGTAACTTTCAAAATATTCATCATGGGATCAAACTGCTTTCACCATTAGCTACAATTGGTTGGGTAAACCCTAGGAACAACCTCTTTTTTCCATGAAGTCGCTTGAATGTTTGTGACCATGCCAAACCAAAGTGTCCCTAAGGTGCGCTAACCACCATTGGGTATGTCACTGAGCATTCTGATGTGTCGAGAGGATAAGTGGGACCATTCCTAGGGTAAACTAGCCCAACTAGACGTGATGGAAGTGTCAATTCATGCCCACAATGAATAGAACATAATATGGGCTACTTGGTGACTTTTCACTAAGTGCATCTGACAGATTTTGCATCAATAGAAAAGTTGTTGTCATGCAAAAATGACTCCGAGTCTTCAAAAACCAAGACACGTTATTTTAGGGGGCCTAACACAACCCCATAGGTTTAAATGGATTTTTCATAGGTGTCATGTTTTAAAAGAAAGTGTAGTTCAAAGTTTGACAATTTTTTGCACTTAGGAAACCTAAGGGACATCGTCAGTAGACTATGTCGATGAGCTATTTTGGAGTTCTGAGAGGCAAAGTGGGACTATGAATATGGTAAAGCTACCCAACCAGACATGATGGAAGTGTTGATTCGTTCTCATGATAAATAGAAATTTTTCTTCTCCAAGTTGGTTTCACAATGGACATTGTCGGTAGGGTATGGTAGTAAGCGTTCTAGCATGTAGAGAAGAAAAATGGAACCATGCCTAGGGTAAAACTACCCAACCAGATGTGATGGAAGTGTCAGTTTGTGCCCACAAAAAACATAAGTGTTTTTTCTCCAAGTTAGTTACACAAGGGACATTGTCCGTAGGGTATGTGCTGGCATGCCGAGAGGCAAAGTGGGACCATGCCTAGGGTAAACCTGCCCAATCGGACATGATGGAAGTGTCAGTTCATGCAAAAAATGAACAAAAATATTGCTACCCTAAGTGCATTTGAGGGCTAATTAAGACTATTTTACAAAGCACCTACCCTCTAAACACTCGCCCAAACCAACAAAATTACTCCAGTAGCCTAGGAAAAGTTCAAATAGACAATATTGTCAATTTTTATATGTTGAAACATGTCAAAAGGTATCGAAAGAGGTAGATATATCAAATTTATCATTCCCAATGCACATTCCAACAATGAAATTTAGCGGTTTTGATGGCACTTGTAATGAGAAAATTGAATCATATTTAAATTGTAAATTTGTACATTTCAAAGTATGAATACATACGGACAATGAACAAATAGGATCACATTTAAATTGTAAATATGTACATTTTAAAGTATCAAGACATACACACAATGAACTAGTTTGATCACATTTCAATTGCAAATAACTAAGTTTTTAAGTATAAAGATATGCACACAATAAATAATTTGGATCAAATATAAGGTTTCATATATATCAAAATGAAAAATAATCATGTACATATCAAAAAATGGCATAGATTCCAAATAAATAATAGTTACGAAAATGTGGCATGCACCATGTCAAGGTTGATTTATACAATACAAATTTTGAACATATACAGGTCATTCAATGACCACAACTAGATCTATATGTCTCTATCAATATCTATGACTGTGTTCGATCATCAAAATTAAGCCTCTTTGAAGTAGTGTATGGCTCACTAGGTGTCTGCACAAGAACAATTCAAATGCTAAAACATATATATTTTCTCAAAATAATATCAAAATAACTAAATATTGGATTGTAATTTGTTGGCAATGTAATTGTTGATTACCTCATCTCTTTCTTTTGCACTTGGGTTGTTTAGTAAAGTTGATGGCCTCCCTGGGCGAATGACACTCCTTATGAGGAAAGGTAGAGGATCCACAGGAATATGTGAAGGGGGCTATAATAGCTAAAATGCAATTAATACAAGTTAATAACATATATGCCATAAAACACTAAAAATGCATGAACTAAAAAACAAATGCCTACCAGAGCCTCAAATGGATATCCTATCTTTGTAGGAGGGATACCTAATGATGAATAGGCTACAATATTTTCTTGTATGGTAAGTGATAAAATATGTTTGTCATAGAGGGAGGAATTAGGCATTTCTAACAAACAAGAAAGAAATCCAAAATGAGTTGACAAGAGGGTTTCAACTAAGATGAAAAAATAACTAAATACTAGATTGTAATTTATTGGTAGTTGAATTGTTGATTACCTCATCTCTTTCTTTTGCACTTGGGACGTATAGTAAAGTTGATGGCCTCCTTTGTGGGAAAATGAGACTCCTTATGATAAAAGGTAGAGGATGCATGGGAAGTCATGAAGGGGTCTATAATAGGTAAACCAAAATTATATAAGTTAATAACATATATGTCAAGAAACAATAAAAAACTAAAAATACATGGACTAAAAAACAAATGCATATGAGAGCCTTAGATGGATCTCCTATACTGGTAGGAGGCACAACCATTGATGAATCAACTATGATCATTTCATGTATGGTAAGTGATAAAATATGTTATAGTCATAGATGGACGAACTAGGAATTTCTAAATAACAAGAAAGAAATCCAAAATGAGTTGACAAGAGGGTTTCAACTAAGAATACATGTGACTAATTGAATGTTTGATAATGATAACTTGAAGATGATGCAAGACATTAAATTAGTTAATGGTTTGTATTGTCATTGATGTCAACTTGATATCATCTATATGGTCATATACATAATGCCAAAGACTTCAGAGAATCAATGGAACAAAAGTTATGCTCTCAGCAATGCATAAAAGTCAAGTATTCACCAAGTGACAGACTACACCAGCGGAGTGCACACCATCGGTAAAGACAGAGATAAAGTCACAATGATGCCCGACGAGCAGAAGATAGTGTTTCCTGATGAAGCAAAATCATAGGATGCCCGATGAGCTAAAGACATTGTCTCCCGACGAGCAAGATCCAATGATGCCCGATGGGCGGAGATCCCGAAGCTACCTAAATTTGTACTGACGGGACTAGTAGTTTTCACTAGCGATGAACTGTAGAACTGACTGACAGAATAGAGAGATCATAAAATGACAAAATATCTAGTTGGCAGAGCTTAAGGATAGACTTAACTAGTTGTTTTATTTTTTTTATTCGACCGTAGTTAAGTAAGTGATTTAAAGATGATTTATACAGCTGGCAATAAGTTAACTACGAGATAAATTTGGAGTTAAAGCCTTAAATCAATTTGGCTGGATTATTTTTCACACCAAGAATCAAGAATCAAGAACCAAGAATTAAGGAATATCATGTCTATATAAGAGACAAGAATAATTCATTTCCGATAGCAATTAGATACATGGGGGAGTGAATTGATAGAAGATGCTGAAGAGAAACTAATGAAGGTTAAACTTCATATAGTCCTGATCAATCAAGCTAAGGGAGAGCTAAAGAATTCTGCAGACACCAACACATAGTGAAGCACAACATCACACAGCAGAAAGAATGAAGAACAAAGGAATATAATTGATACATTGATCAGAAAGGTATTGTACATAAATAGATCTAAATATCTGCAATTCAAAGTTGCATTAGAAATAGGTCATTGTGTTTCAGTTTAACCATTGAAGCATTAAGTCTCTTAACAGAGAAAGACTTAACAGTCTTTTGTAATTGAGGTATATCCTAACAGATTACCAGAAG
>MU224235.1:2534093-2548041 GCA_018584345.1 Thuja plicata
TATTGCACATGCAGTAGGGATTGTTGCTAGATTTTTTGCTAACCCCAGGGAATCACATATGACTGCTGTGAAAAGAATCCTAAGATATCTGAAGAATACTGAGGAATTTGTCTTATGGTATAGAAGAAAAGGCAACTTTGAACTAAAAGTGTTTACCAACACTGATTGGGATGGAAATCTTGATGACCGGAAGAGCACAACTGGAGGAGCATTCTATATGGGTGATATACTTGTCACATGGATTAGCAAGAAGCAAGGATGCATCTCTCAGTCTACTATAGAAGCAGAATATGTTGCTGCTACTACAAACTGCTCAAACATTGCATGGATCAAACAGTTGCTGGAAGGTATGCATATGAAGATCACAGAACCAGTAGTTATTTATTGTGACAACACTAGTGCAATAAATATTTCCAAGAATCTAGTCATGCATGCAAATACTAAAAACATTTCCATCAAGTATCATTACTTAAGAGAACAAGTTCAAGAAAAAGAGGTGATACTTGAATATGTGCAATCAAAAGAACAATTGGCTGATATCTGCACCAAGCCACTGCCCAAGGATACATTTGAGTACCAGAGGAAAAGACTAGGGGTCAAGCCCATGTCTAAAAGTCAGTAAAAGGACTAAAAGCTACATCAGCCATATATTATCAGAATATCATTCATGATTGATGCAAGCAGAAGCTGAAGTTCAAAGCTACATCTATATACAAAAAGGTATATATCAGAACCAAGCACTAGAGCAAATTGTTATATGATGGATAAGGGAAATTCAAGGAATATATTATGGATAGAAGACATTGTTTGACAAAATGTCAGATATTTGTGAAAATATTTGTTTGGCATTAATGTCAAAGGGAGAGAATGTATTCATATTATCATCATAAACTATTCATTATCAGATTACTCCAAACAAGGAGAGATCATATCCATAGGGAGAGTATTTGTATAAAAGTTGCATATACAAGACAGAGACATCAAAGAAGAAGAGAGAAGAATTGACACCAACAGAGGTCACACCACATCAGAAGAAGAAACAAAGAAAGCTGCAAGAATCAAATCTAAGCTTACACAGAGCTTACCGGCGGTTAGACATTTTTTTTGGTTATCAAAACAAATTGTTTGGTAATTTGATGAATCTCAAATTGTATTTTAAATTGTATTAGAAATAGTATAGTGTGATAATATAATATGTTTCCATCAATTCCAAAGGGAGAGATTGATGACATGTGACTAATTAAATGTTTGATAATGATAAGTTGAAGATGATGTAAGACATTAAATCAGTTAATGGTTTGTATTGTCATTGATGTCAACTTGATATCATCTGTATGGTCATATACATAATGCCAAAGACTTCAGAGAATCAATGGAACATAATTTATGCTCTCAGCAATGCATAAAATTCAAGTATTCACCAAGTGACAAACTACACCAGCGGAGTGCACACCATCGGTAAAGACAGAGATAAAGTCATAGTGATGCCCGATGAGCAGAAGACAGTGTTGCCCGATGAAGAAAAATCACAGGATGCCCGATGAGCTAAAAATAGTGTTTCCCGATTAGCAAGATCCAATGATGTCCGATGGATGGAGATCTCAAAACTAACTGAAGTTGTACTAACGGAACTGGCAGTTGTCAGTGGTGACGAACTACAGAATTGACCGACAGAACAGAGAGATCGGAAAATGACAAAATATCTAGCTGGCAGAGCTTAAGGATAGACTTAACTAGTTGTTTTATTTTTTTTATTTGACCACAGTTAAGTAAGTGATTTAAAGATGATTTATACAGCTGGCAAGAAGTTAACTACGAGATAAATCTAGAGTTAAAGCCTTAAATCAATTTGGCTGGATTGTTTTTCATGCCAAGAATCAAGAATCAAGAACCCAGAATTAAGGAATATCATGTCTATATAAGAGACAAGAATAATTCATTTCTGGTAGCAATCAGATACACGGGGGAGTGAATTGATAGAAGATGCTAAAGAGAAACTAATGAAGGTTAAACTTCATACAGTCCTGATCAATCAAGCTAAAGGAGAGCTAAAGAATTCTACAGACACCGACACAAAGTAAAGAACAACATCATAGAAAAGAAAGAATGAAGAACAAAGGAATAGAATTTATACATTGATCAGAAAGGTATTGTATGTAAATAGATCTAAATATCTGCAATTCAAAGTTGCATTAGAAATAGGTCATTGTGTTTCAGTTTAACCATTGAAGCATTAAGTGTCTTAACAGAGCAAGACTTAACAGTCTTTTGTAATTGAGGTATATCCTAACAGATTACCAGAAGGTTGACTCATGATAGTAGCATCAGTCTTACCTAAAGCCTATTGACACTCTAAGATGGAGCTTGATTCAAGGATGGTAGTAAGATTAGCATAAAGCCTATTGACAGTCTAGAGGTTGATTCAAGGATGGTAGTGTAGATGCCAGATACTTAGTGACAATCTATGTATAAAAATTCTCTAACAAGGTCGCACTTAACAGTGTGTTTATAACCTTTAACATGGTTGGCACCTAATAGGGCTCACTTTAGAAGAGTGAAAATTTGGGGTACCGGTCCCAATGGTTTTTCCCTTAATAGGGTTTCCACGTTAAAATCCTTGTGTTATATGTGTATGGTTTATTACTTTATTGTTTTACATTTCACATATGCATTTATGGATTGACTGGTATACTCTGTATATTTACTAAGTATCGGTAAATGAGTTTTACTGCTTATTGGTTATCAAGGAGAAGAAGGACAGACAAGGTAAACCAATAGACAGTCATTTGTTTCAAGCATTTCAAAGGCATACATCTTGTAGGGACTTAATAATCTAAGGTGTATTAATTGATGGATTGAAGTTAATCATAATAATTTTTTGTATAGGTGCATTCATCAATATCTACATGTACATGTTTAATCATAATAAATTTGTGTTAACCAACTGATGGTAATGGTGATGAAGACTAAGTTCAAAATGATACAAGCATGTAGAATGGTTAGATCAGTTGTTGTTTTGTCATTGATGTCAAGCAATTGATTTATGGTTTATGTTAAGTTTCCATATCAATCGAAGAGGAATTTAATTGGGTAGATAATAAAGATCAGGCAATGATGAGGAACTACTGGTATATTTTTTTACTTAACATTTGATGTTTTTAAGTCAGTATAGCAAACAGGTCAAGTCCGTAAAGGGAATAACCTAGTTATTGAGAAGTGAAGTAATAGTCAGTCAAGAAAAGAAAACAAAGTCACTGAGTAAAGTTGACAATCGAGCAAGGTAAATTACCGAGAAAGGTTGGTACCCAAGAAAAGTCAGACACTAAGTGAAGATAGTCAATGAAGTCACCGAGCATGGAACATAGCTTGAATAGAGATTGGATTCAAGGAGCAGAACAAATTCAATGCAAAGACACAGAGATCAAGAAGATTCTAAGGATGAATGAGAAGTTTGTTACAAGATCTACGGTCATGAAAAGTCAAGTTCAAAATTTGAGATGAAGATTAAGCGGAAAAAAGAAAGTTGTGATTTCCAAGAAAAGTGCAAGTCACAAGGCAAGGTTAACCACCTAACTGAGTTGCAAATACATTGTATTAGTTTATTTTAGATGATCTAACAGCTGAGTGCAATTGAAGGGAAACCTAATCATTACGATTAAGAGGAAAAAGAAAGGCTTATATATTTATGAGTCTGTATGTTTATACAAAGATGCTGGCAAATTGAATAGTTGAAGAGCTACCGAGAAGACTAGTGAAAGAGTTGGAGAACCAGTCCAAAAAAGAGACTGATGATTTTCTGGTGCCAATAAGTTTCAGAGAGCGAACAAGGCATATGATCAAGGAAAGTATAGTTGTAGAAGCACAAGTCAACTTAGTACATTGTTGCTTACTAATATTTGTAACAAAAAATATCTCATCCGAGTGGACCTAACAAGTCCTTTTGTAAATCCTTGGGAAAGGTAACATTCTAGGATGAATGTTTAATCCCTCTAAACAAACCACTCCTAATAGGGTGAAGATATTAATAGTTCTAAGGTTGTAAGAAACAATAATGGAAGAGCAAAGGAACTTAACCGGCCAATCCAAGAGAGCTAGGTAAGGGAGAAATGTTACCATTAGAAACCAAACTCAAGATCATTCACCAAGAGCGAAAGGCAAAGGAGACAAGATATTTTATAAGGGGAGAAGAAAATTAAAACCCCTTTGTGATATTATGAATGAGTCCATAGCCTAAAGAGAGAAAACAGAGAGAGAGAGAAAGAGAGAAAGATGCACATTATAATAACTTCATCCTTCATCCTTTCATTGTGAGAAATGAGAGAAGAGCATCTCTTAAATATAGATGAGAGAGAGGATTTAGAATGTAAACCCCAAGTCTATGAATGCCACCATTCATCAGTGTGTGTGACAAGTGTCGATATCCTCTTAAAGAGGAATAAACTAATTTTATTATTAAAGGAATTACATAAAATGATTTTTCCTCCCACTTGGATAAAATAGATTTTAGGATACCTTGGCTTATCCAAATTTAAATAAAAAACCAAGGAAAGATTATTAATTCTAAAAATCCCTTTAATCTTTACTTGGGGTGTTTACAACAAGGTATATGAAACCCAATTTTTAAAAAAATCTGAAACTTGATCTTGTATTGTCTTCAATTTTGCAAGTGGCCTTCTAGAAACGTAATGTACAAGAATATGGTAGAGCCAAGAAAAGTAGATGGGTCCTTTAAATGTATTCAAGTGGAAGTATATGCACATCTGTGATTAGTCTTGTGATTAATAGGACATGTGTAAATGAATTGATGTCTTTGGAAGGTCCATGATGTATCACCTAAATCAAAGAATAGAAAAAAACACAAGTAGATTAGTTGGGATCTACCCTTGATACAAATTAGTACACTTTTGAAAAGAAACTCATAATATAAAAATAATTCAACAGTAGAGAATTTTTGAAAACTGAAGAATGAGAGTAATCATTAGCAATCATAAAAATGTGTAATGTAGCTAACATGATATCAAGATAAACTAAATGCTCAAAGTTTCAAAAAGAACAAATTAGGTACGAAATTATTTATCAATGATCTCATGAAAGAAATATACTAATACACAAATAACCAAAAACAAGGTCAACTAGTGAAACATGCATCAACAATGCGTCAATCATATGGATATAGATAATCCACTAATGATTCATCTCAATGTAAGTGAATGGGTCATGACTCCATCACCTACATGACCCATAATTGATGGAAGTGCTCCAAGGTTTGCTTTGCACTTTCTCAACTTAGGAATCTGCTTGTCCTAGTCTACTTAGGATTCCTATTTCTCTTTTATAACCCTAATAGTCTCAATTATCCAAGCCTAAGACTATTCTAACTCCATTCTATGAGTTAGCTCCCTTGTGCTTAACCTTGAAGGATTTCCAACATTAAAATTACTCTTTGTCACTATACTCTCCTCTTGGAAGATTCCAAGCTCAAACTACTCAAAACTTGCTCATCAGTACTGAAAAGGATATGTTCATCACGAAGAAAACCATTTGACATCCTATCCATCCCATTTTAATTGGTCTTCAAATTCAAAACAATCAAGTTCCAAATTCACACTGCTTTTGGTCCTAATAGGCCTAGCAGCCCAATTAGCCCTATCCAGAAGGTTTTTCTGGATTCTTTCTCAAAAATATCAAAAAAACCTAAAAAAAACATAGGATTCAGACACCCTTTTCCAAGACATTAGATATTTTCAAGTTTTTGGATCCCTAAGTCCTATGTACACTACTGTCCTGAAATATATGTCAAATAGGGCTATTTTTGTGCATGGGTTACAGTCACCTGATTTCTATATATAAATCTATCCAGATGGATTGATAAGGACCTCATGTCATAGACAGGGTTCAATTAGACCATAATTCTTCTAAACCTTCACTTGGTTTTCTTCTCCCAAACATACCCTTGTAATGGCATCCAAATCTTTCATTGTTATACACCTAGTCAGACAAGCATTGCTTGCCTAGGGCATAAATTTAAAAATATCTACTCAAGTCCTCACAACTGCTCCTAGCATATTTACATTGTAAATAAGCTCCCCTAACATATTCATCCACAACCAGAAGTTTCCCACAATTGTATTCTATGGGGGAGACATAAAACTAAAAACTACTATGTGTACCCCAACAACTGTGCTAGTTCCTAAACAATTTACAAAAGCAATCTAAACTACTCTACTTGATCACTGAACCAAAAAAATATTAAAACTTCCTAATAAAAATAGATCCAACATTAGATTGGTCAGTTCAATCCATTAGAGCACTCATTAACTCAAAACACTTCAACTGTTGCAGAAAACCAAAAACCAGAGCTCTATTGCTATTCAAAAACTTGATTACAATCCTCTATGCTCAGGAAATGAGCCTTGGAGTATCATAAGATGCCTATTCCATCATTTTAGGCCACTACCATTGATTTCCTTCCTTCATTTTGAAAGGAATCAAAAATTTGTCTATGTTGCATGCAACATTTGCAATCTTGCAAAATGTTGTCATGACAACATTTAGCATCTTTTGCATAAATGCTCATAACTAACTTTTAGGACCTCAATCCTTCTTCATTCAATGAAAGCACATCATTAAAAAATTTTTAGAAACTTTCCACTTCTCCTCTAAGTCTAGGATACATTTAGACTCATTTTCCCTAATCTAAGTCGAAACAAGCATTAAATCAAAACTAACTAAACTAGATTGGATTAGTACTAATTACTAGACCCTCTAGTCACACACCTTGCTAGACCTTCTAAGGTCAAAAGTAAATCACTAACTTGGATAGAGTCAGTTGCAAACCAAAATTGATTAAGCATTGGGAGTTTTCCTAGGTACTCCTACACCATCCTCCCCAAATGAAAAAGCTTCAATCCACCCTTAGAAATTGAGTAAGTTGGAATCAATGCCCAACTTTTTGAACTCTGTTTCCTTTATCCAAACTGCATCTACCATCTACAAGTATTATTAACTATGAGATTGCTAAGTGTTCTTGGTATTCCTTCTTTCTTGTCTTCTTGTAGACTCTAGAATCCATTATGTGTTATGTCTTCTTGATTGGTGCAGATGGCAAGTTGAGCTCCTCCACCTTCTGTATAACTTCAGTCAAACTCTGATCTATATCAGGGATTGGGCCTTTATATAAACCCAATTTTGCAACATTAAACACTGGAGATAGATCCATATCCTCTGTAAGTTCCACCTTGTAGGCATTTTCTCCATATTTGGCCAATATGGTACATGGGCCAATTCTTCTCCTTTGAAGCTTATGTGGTGTTCCTTTTTGTAATCTTGCTTTGTTGAGGTGAACCATCACTATATCCCCAATGTTGAATTGGACATTTCTTTTCCTCTATCCACTTTGCTCTTAAGCTTCTCTGTATTTTCAATGAGTGTCTTCCTCACTGTCTCATGTACTTCTTGCATAGAATGTGCAAAGTCATCTGCATATCCACTTCCCTTGGCTCCATCCTTTAAATTTTTGAGCTCATATATGCCTCTTGGATGAAGGCCATAAACTATTTCAAAAGGACTCTTACCAGTAGTCCTATTCACTATGTCATTGTAGGCATATTTTGCTTTCCCAATGAGATGGTCCCAAGTTTTACCATACTCCTTTTTTAAACACCTTATGATATTTCAAAGACTCCTATTTACTACCTCTATTTGGCCATCAGACTAAGGATGGTATACAAATCCAAAAGACAAGTTGATTCCGAACTTCTTCCAGAGAGTCTTCCAAAAATGACTCATAAACTTTGTGTCTCTATCTCACACTATGCTCAATGGAAAACCATGTATTCTGAATACCTCCTTGAATAATAAGGAATCTATCTGACTTACATCATGTGTTCTCTTGCAGGGTACAAAGTGTGCCATCTTACTAAATTTGTCTACAAGAACATAAATCCTATCAATTCCCTATTTTGTCTTGGGCAATCCCACTACAAAATCCATGCTCAGACATTCCAATGGTCTAGTTGAAATGGGTAGAGGCTGGTATAGACTTGCATTAGTAGATGTACCTTTTTCCTTTTGATAGATAATACAACCTTCTACATATTTCTTAACATCCAAATTTATCTTGGGCCAAAAGTAAAATCTTTAAACTAATTCTTGTGTCTTATTAACACCAAAATGACCACTAAGTACACCATTGTGTTACTTTTGGATTAAATTCTCCCTTATAGACCCCCTAGGGACACACAATTGACTCCCTTTAAACAATAGAACACTATGTAAGGTATATTTAGAGAATTGACTATGAAAGTGATTCTTATATTCTTGGCATACCTTGTAAATTTCTGCAAAGTCTTCATCTTCTCCATATAGGTCTTTGAAGTTGTCTATCCCCATGCTCTGTAGTTTTATCTCTTGAATGGTCAGAGCTCTTTAGATTAAGGGATCTGCTATCTTATTCTGCAACCCCTTCTTGTGTTTGATGTTGAAGGTGTAGGCTTGTAGGTACTCAACCCACTTCATATGCTTGTGACTGAGTTTATCTTGAGAGTTCAAGAAACTTAAGACTTGATTTTCTGAATAGACTATGAAATCCTTTGGAAGAAAATAATGCCTCCACTTTCTTAGTGTTTGGACTAGAGCATACATCTCTAGGTCATAAGAAGAGTATTTCTTCTTAGCTTCACTTAGTTTCTCAGAGTGAAAGGCCACTGGTCTTATATCTTGACTCAAGATTGTACCAATGGCTACATTGTTGGCATCACACTCAACTCTGAATAGCTTTTCAAAGCTTGGAAAATTAGGATTGGCTGGGTAGAAATCTTTTTATTTAACAACTCAAACCCATGGTTAGCTTTTTCATTCCATACAAATTTAGTTTTCATCCCATCCTTGATAGTATCAAGCATAGGAGCACAAATTGCACTGAATTATTTGATAAAATTTCTATATTACTGTGATAAGCCATGAAAAATTCTTACCTTAGTGCTTGTTCTTGGAGTAGGCCAATTGAGGATGGATTCCACTTTGCTTGGATCCATCTTTAGGTTGCCTTGAGATAACACAAATCCAAGTTACACTAGCTCGTGTTTCATGAATTCACATTTCTCCAAGTTGATCATCAACTTTTCTTCATGTAGCTTCTTGAAAACTGTTTGTAGATTTATGAGGTGTTCTTCTCTTGTCTTACTATAGATGATTATATCATCCAAGTAGATTAACACAAATTTTCCTATGTAGTCTTTTAGGACTTCATTCATGAGTCTCAAGAATGTGGATGGGGCATTGGATAACCCAAATGACATGAAAATATATTCATATATTCCTTCTATGGTCTTGAAGGTTGTTTTCCATTCATCCCCCTCATTGACTCTGATTTGGTGGTATCCACTCTTCAAGTCAATCTTTGTGAAAAAAAATAGCTTCACCTAGACAGTCCATTAGGTATTCTATCCTAGGGATAGGGAACCTATACCTAATGTTTATTCTATTTATTTATATGGAGTCAGTACATAACCTCCATGTTCCTCCATTTTTAGGGGCTAAGCCAGTGGGTACAACATAAGGGCTAATGCTTTTCCTAATCAAACCTTGGCTTACGAGTTCTTGAATCTGTCTAGCTATCTCCTCATTTTGTTTAGGAGTCATCTTATATGAAGCCTTATTGGGAAGGGTATCTCCAGGGATAAGGTCTATTTTGTGGCTTAAAGACCTCTTAGGTGGTAGGGATGATGGTTTTCCATCACTGACAATGCCTTCATACTTCTGTAGCAGTTCTTGCACTTCTTTTGGCAACTCTGTCTTCTTGACTACTCTGTCTGTACTTTCTTTCTTTGGTTTCAACACCTATGAAAAACTAACTCCCTCTCCTTCTTATAAGGATTCTAAGAACTCTTTCTCAGTCACCATGAGAACATTAGGGCTAGATGACTTCATTTCTGCAACCTTCAATAGTGACTGTATTTGAATGTCACATTGTCCTTTTTGAAAGAATATGAATTTTTTGCAACATCATGCATCGCCTGTCTGTCAGAATTCCATGGCCTACCTAGGATAAGGTGACATTCATCCATAGGTAGCACATCACACAATACTTTATCCTTATACCTCCCAATTGAAAACTCCACCCAAGCTTGTTCATTGACAAAGACATGTTGCCCTTTGTTTAGCTAGGTGACTTTATAATGATTGGTGTGGGGTATCCTTTTCATTTTCAACTTGCTGACTACTTCCTCTAACACTATATTGTCACTAGACCCTGATTCTATGATGACTCTACACACCTTTCCCATCATTTTACACTTTACTCTAAACAGTGACCTCCTCTGAATAGACTCTTCTTTTACTAGCTCCTTAATCAAAGTTCTCCTCATCATTAAATTCTCACCTTCCTCTAACTCTAAATAAATCTCAGGTTGTTTGTTTCCACCACTAGTCTTTTTTTGGACATAATTCACCCTTTTATCATTTCTTTGAGAAGTAGTACCCTTCTCTAGACATATGTATGCAAGATGTCCCATCTGGTTACAGTGGTAACACTTCATGTTAGAAAAGTAGTTACCCCTACCTTGGTTGTTGTTTCTTCCTCTGCCACTAGAGTTCCTTCCTCTATTTGAACTCCCTCTATTGGATTTTCCTTCTTATTGTTCAACAAATTTAGTCTCCCCTTGATTCTTTGGTTCAAAAATCCTTCCACCATATCCACCTCTTTTTCCTCTAGTGTCTCTTCCTCTACCTCTTCCTCTGGTAGTACTAGAGTCTTTTTTCTTCCTAAGCTTCTCTTCAACTTTGATGGCAATTTGGTGGCACTTCTGAATGGTGTCTGGACTCAAAAGACTCATCTCATCTTGTATGGTCCACTTTAGTCCAATAAGGCATCTTGCTACCTTAACCTTCTCATCCTCTACAACTCTAGATCTCATGAAAAGTCTCTAAAACTCTTTAGTATAGGAGTTTACATCTAGGTCCTTCTCTCTAAAACCTCATCTTCTCTTATGCAATTGTATTTCATAATCCTCAAGGATATAAGCATCTCTGACCTTTGCAACCATAGCCTTCCATGAAGCAATGGGCCTCTTTCCTTCCTTCTCCCTTTCATCTTGGATAAATTTACACCAAGTGAATGCAGACCCTCTAAGTCTAGATTTAGAAACCTTCACATTTTGAGCCTCAGTGATTCCATCACACTCAAAATGGTTTTCTAGTCATTGTATCTAATCTAGAACTATCTCTGGTTCCATCTTTCTAGTAAAGATTGGAAATCCTTTTAGTGCTTTGCCACTCATAGCCTTTATAGCTTTCAAGAATGGCTCCTCATAAAGGATAGGGTCTTCTTCAGGAACTTCATCATCAATGGCAATATCCTTTCCTTTCCCTTTGACCTTATCCTTCACTTCATCTTCTTTCACATCAACTTCATCTACCTTTTTCTCTAATTGAGACAATCTGTATCAGAGTATCCTATTCTCCACTTCTTTATCATCTACCTTTTTAGCCAACTCAGCATTGGTCACCATTGTTGACTCTCCTACTGACTCTTTTGGTTGGAACATTAACCACAAGCCTGATCAAATATGCTTTGATACCAATCTGATGGAAGTGCTCCAAGGTTTTCTTGGCACTTGCTCAACTTAGGACTCTGCTTGTCCTAGTCTACTTAGGATTCCTATTTCTCTTCTAGAACCCTAATAGTATCAAGTATCCAAGCCTAAGACTATTCTAACTCCATTCTATGAGTTAGTTCCCTTGTGCTTAACCTTGAAGGATTTCCAACATTAAAATCACTCCTTGTCATTATACTCTCCTCTTGGAAGATTCCAATCTCAAACTACTCAAAACTTGCTCACCAATGCTGCAAAGGATTTGTTCATCACTAATACATCTATTTGACATCTTATCCATCCTGTTTGAATGGGTCTTCAAACTCAAAACAATTGAGTTCTGAATTCACACTATTTTGGTCTTAATAGGCCTAGTAGCCCAATTAGCCCTATCCAAAGGGTTTTTTTCTAGATTATTTCTCAAAACTATTAAACAACCCTAAAAAAAATTTAGGATTTAGACACCCTTTTCCCAGACCTTAGAGATTTTCAAGGTTTTAGATCCCTTAGTCCTTCGTACACTACTATCCTGAAATATATGTCAAATAGGGCTATTTTTGTGTATGGGTTACAGTCATCTAATTTCTATCTAGAAATCTATCCAGATGGATTGATAAGGACCTCATCTCACAAATAGGGTTCAATTAGACCCTAATTATTCCAAAAATTCACTTGGTTTTATTTTCCCATACATACCCTTGCAATGACACCCAAATCTTTCTCTGTTATAAACTTAACCGAACAGTTATTGCTTGCCTAGGGCATAACTTTAAAAATAGCTACTCAAATCCTCACAACTCCTCCTAGCATATTTACACTCTACATAAGCTCCCCTAAAATTTTCATCCACAACCAAAATTTTCCCATTGTTGGATTCTATGGGGGAGCCATAAAACTAAAAACTACTTTGTATACCCCAGCAACTATTATAGTTCCTAAATAATTTACAAAATCAATCTAAACTACTCTTGGAAACTTGATCACTGAACAAAAAACTACTAAAACTTCCTACTCACCACAGATCCAACATTAGATTGGTTAGTTCAATCCATTAAAGCACTCATTACCTTAAACACTTCAACTGTTGCAGAAAACCAAAAACTAGAGTTCTATTGCTAGTCAAAAACTTGATTGCAATCCTCTCTGCTTGGGAAATGAGACTTGGAGTATCTTAAGATGCCTTTTCCATCATTTTAGGCCACTAGCATTGATTTCCTTCCTCCATTTTGAAAGGAATCAAAAATTTGTCTATGTTGCATGCAACATTTGCAATCTTGTGAAATGTTGTCATGACAACATTTAGCATCTTTTGCATAAATGATCATAACTAACTTTTAGGACATCAATCCTTCTTCATTCAATGAATACACATCATTAAATAATTTTTAGGCACTTTCCACTTATACTCTAAGTCTAGGATACATTTAGACTCATTTTCCCTAATCTAAGCCAAAACAAGCATTAAAACAAAACTAACTAAACTAGATTGGATTAGTACTAATTACTAGTCCATCTAGTCACACACCTTGCTAGACCTTCTAAGGTCAAAACTAAATCAATGACTTGGCTAGAGTCAGTTACAAGCCAAAATTGATTAAGCATTGGGAGTTTGCCTAGGTGCTCCTCCACCAACAATCTAAGCAATGAAGAGTGCAGTGCATTATCATGTTAGCATAGAAATAAATATGAGAGACACAATGATAAAATTAGAAGAATATGAGACTCAAGCACCAAATTAATGTAAGACCCTGATTTGCCAAGCATGTTTACCATTGTGAACCATAAGACATGAATATGAGAAGTAATAACATATTGCCTACCAAATATATGAGAAAACCAAAAAAATTCAAGAAGGATTTCAAGAACAATATCCTCACCAAATAAAAAGAATGGAACAAGTTGATAAATATTAGCTGAAGTAAGCACATCCAATGCAACTTACAAATAGAACAAGTTGATAAGAATAAAATAAAGTAAGTGCAACCCAATGCAACTTACAAATGGAACACGTTGATAAACATCAACTAATGTAAGTGCAACCCAGTGCAACTTACAAATGGAACAAGTTGATAAACACCAATTGAAGTAAGTGCAACCCAGTGCAACTTACAAATAGAACAAGTTGATAAATATCAACTAAAGTAGGTGCAACCCAATGCAACTTACAAATGGAATGATGGATCAAATGGAGCTCATAAAAGATGCAACAATAGATCATTTAATATCCGAGAGCAATTAATGCTAAATAATGAACTAATCCACTAGAAGGAAATGTTAACTAGAAAAAATTAAAATTGAGCAACATTAATGTTATGGATATTAGTTAGAAAACTCCATATATATATATATATATA
>MU224235.1:2583255-2603972 GCA_018584345.1 Thuja plicata
TTAATTGAAATTAACTTAATTGGAAGAATTTAATTAGTAAGTTTAAATATTTGAATTTAAACTATAGGAAATTGAATTTAATTAATTAATTAATGGTAATTAATCAATTAAGGTTAATTAATTAAATCAAATTAATTCTTTAATTAATTTTGGGAATTTGATTAGATGATTTGGGGAATGAATTTAGAAGAAAATAGATGATTAATTAATGATTAAAAACCATTAATTAATAGATGAAAATTAGTGTTTTTAATGTAAAGTCGCAAGCCTGTCCATTTTCGGGTGTCTACACAATTACATACTACATGTTTAAATGTAAATGTACACAGTAAAATGAGTTTTAAATAAATTGAAAATTATATGTACATTTTTATGTATATACATACATGTTCACACACACACACACACACACACACATATCTGTGTGTGTGTGTGTGTGTGTGTGTGTGTATGTATGTGTGTGTGTGTGTGTGTATATGTACACACAAATATATTTATATACACACATAAATGTATGTATATATATATACATATACATATACATGTATATATATACACATCAATACATGTATGTATACATATATGTATATATACTAAAAATACATAAAATAATATATATTTAATGTTGTCTATGTACATAAAATAACATGTAAAATACCTGAATATAGAGAAATTTGCGAATTAGAAACCCAACACTTTAGCTTTCTATGAAACCCCACTGTCCAAATGAAAGCTATTAGTGAACAAATTTTCCTTCTTGACGCTGAATAAATAAATGACTCTTTTAACCCAAAAATACAAGAAAAATACACTAACAGTTGATGAGTCACTCACAACTACACTCTCTGTTTCAAAGGAGAAGCTACCTTATACAAATATTTATCTTCAATAGCTTTTATTAAGAAAGAATTCAATTTAGGACACACTTTTAACCAGAAAGCATGAAAGGCTTTAATTAACATTCATCGTAAATCGATGACTAAAAACTTTGAGACATTTAAAAGAGAATCAAGATAATCCAAGACAACTCACTCAAATTATGAAAGAAAGCTATTTGAGAATGGCTCATTCAAATGATATCAAATCTTGGGTGCTAGCAAGAAGTTGAGTCCACTTTTTGGCCAAAACGTGGAACTATTTTTCCTGTGTTTTCAAATTCATCTTGTTTGACATGAATATTTGAAGCACTTAGATATTGAATCTTAAAAAAAATTAATAATAGAAGTTGTATTACTTGAAGTCCATTTTCCAAATATGTAATTTATTTTAATACCCAGATGATAAAAGTTTATTTTCAATAGGCATTACTAAAACCCACATTTTAAAAGTCACTGTTTCAGGACCATACTATGCCTATGTATGGAAAGTAAAATTTGACCTAAATGAAATTATTTCTCTCAATCCTTTTGGGAAATGGTATGTAACACATTTAAGATTGATGAAAATATTTTTTTGTAATTTTTTGTTGAATATATTTTTTTTACTAATTTTTTGTTAGGCATGATTGTTGTTTTTAAAATTTCTCATGTACGACAAATATAATTTGACCAAAACTTATGATTTTTTCAATTTTTTTTAAAGTGTGAAGAATTATCTCTAGTTTGATGTCATATAATTGTTTTTGCGAGAAACTTTCAAATAAAAAAGTTATTAAAATAACAAAATAGCCTGTTATCTTTAGTTTGTGGACCTGTTTCAGTGGAAATTCATTGAAAAATAGAAATTTTGATCAAATTTAAAAATAAATTATATATTTGGAATCTACACAGTCTGATCTATAATGGGTTTTTATTTTGTCAGAATATTCTTCTGAAAACGTCTTTAGATATATGTCTAAAGTCCTTACTTTGTATGGACACTAGCAGAGGCTTCAAGTTGCAGGTCAAACTAGGTCCAAGGCTATGGTTCGGCTACCCAATCCTCTTTCCAAACCAAAAGCCAACAGTAAAAATGGGCTTGAAATTTAAAATTTTAGAAACGAGATCTTGTATAATAAATGTTACCCCATTTACCTTTATTTAAATTCACAATGTATAAATGAATTGATGGAAGGTTTTCTTTAAAAAAAAATATTTTTTCAAAATGGGAACCCATTTCATTTTTCAAAACAGGACCCTATTTTGAAATGGGATCCCATTTGTTTTTTGAAACAGGGTCCTGTTTTGAAACGGGGCCCTGTTTCTAAAATTTTAGGCTTGGGACCCCCAAGCTAATTGAGACCCCATTCATTCTAAGTGGGAACCCATTTCGTTGAGTGTGATTTCATGAATTTGGCTAAGTATGAAAGTTCCACCTCAAGTGGACTCATCTTCTTGCTTCAACCCTCTTGTAAAAGATAACTGATAAAACATTAAGATATACATACAGATTAAAGCAGTATATTCATTCAACTCTAACTAAAATTAAAATCATACACTTCACCAGATCAATTGATCAATGAAAGTACCAAAATTTTCTTATAAAACCAACTAATAGTATATTTGTATATCCAAAATTTCATAGTATAACCACAACAAAATAACTAAAACAAACAGATAGTATTGTAAAGTTTTTCACCAGAGAACTGACCCTCATTTGGTCATCAAAATTCAAATATATAGCCACGCAGGGCTAATTCAATTTTTAAAACTTATTGTCCAAAGAGATAGAAAATACTTTCGGCGAACTTGCAAAAATAAAGCAGTTATCTAGAAACCTAATTGACCGATTAGTTAATTCTAGCTCCATCATTCCCAACAACATTAGTGACATCTTTTGTTGCGTTCCATTCCTCAAATGCAGCCAAGAAATTCTCCCTTGATTCTTGATTTGGTGTAGTAACTGTCCCGAACCTTTGTCCGCAAATATTCTTGAAGTTTTATATCTAGTGATATTTGTTTTCAAAAACATTCATTTGTTCATAGCCATAGACAACTATTGATTATACATGAGCTATAATAGAAAAATCCTTCATCTCGACCTCTTCAGAAGCTTTCATATTTATTATCTTTTTTTTGTAAGAGGCAAGTACTTTGGTCATGGCACTCCCAGTCCCAATTTCATATCCAATTATTTTTCCCATACATTCATTTAGGGTATGCATAATTTCTATTGCACGGATCTGGTCTTCAATGATCTAGGTAGATTATTCAATGGCTTGTTCATATAATGCACCTCCCTATTCTATGTTCACCTTAGCAACGAACAATGAGTTCTCTTCGACCCTTGGTACTACTTTCTCTAAGAGAAACTTGTTTATACCTTAGGCATAAACTTCTTCCATGTTTTTTTTTCAGCCTCCAATTGGTCCTTTTCCTTTTTCCATAATTCAACATCCTCCTCTACTGCTTTGATCAATCTATTAGATTTTTCCACCAAAATATTAAAATCATTAGTGAATTTGGTGATTTCTTTAGTGACCTTATCAATCTAGATGAAGAAGGATTTAGATATGGACCTATCCTTATGGACTTGATTGAGGAATTTCTGATTTTCTAGAGACTTGACATCCAGGTTAAGAGGTATCTTGGAAAAGGGTTGAGGAAGTGGGCCTTGAATTTGTTGTATAGATTTTTTCAGTTCACATAGGGCCTACTTCAGTTTCATTTTGTCTTTAGAGTCTTTCAATACCCAATGATTGATTTTCTTGTTTGTCGAGTTCAATATTTTCAAGTTAGCAGCTCTAGTAGCCATGCCCAAGTCTAACTTTTCTATATTGAAATCCTTCTCTGTCACTTCATCACTAGTTTTGTCATAATTTTGTTTATAAAAATCTCTACGATCAATTGTCCTATTTTAGAGTCAATGAACAACATAGCCTCTACTTTGGGCTTCTTCATTCTTAGATTCTTTCCCAATTATTTTTTGACCAAATCCCCAACTGGAGTTGAGACCTGTACAATGTTTCTCTTTTTGCTGACTAATAACTCTAGCCAGTTCAGAGTCTGTGGTGAAGAAGTCTCTATAGAGGTTTGTGTTCCAGGGCTTCTCAAAATTGTCAGGTCCTGCTGACCTGCTTTTGTTGATTCATTTCCTGGTGAACTGATCAGTGTATTATTCATTTGGACTTCCTTTGAGGTTGCAAATAACCTTCCTCCTCTAGATCTATTACAATGTAGGGGATATTATCTTTCTTTTCCCTCCTTTTTCTCCTGGTTCTTATGACTCTCACATATTATTCAATGATTGGTTTCTTCTCTTCTGGATGGACTTCTGCTCCAAAGTTTAATTCATCGATGCTTTATTTTTGCTTTCGTGTGATTACCTTTGGTGCACCTTTCTTCTGATTATGCTATCGTAGTTTCTAGTAAATAGAAATGACAAGAAATGAGATAAATTGGCTTGAGTTTCCATTTCGGTAATCATGACACCTTGCCATGATTTGATTA
Source organism: Thuja plicata (assembly GCA_018584345.1). Classification (NCBI taxonomy): domain Eukaryota; kingdom Viridiplantae; phylum Streptophyta; class Pinopsida; order Cupressales; family Cupressaceae; genus Thuja; species Thuja plicata. Next base: position 2,587,623 of record MU224235.1, read on the forward strand.
TTCCCGCCCCCATTTGTTGAATCTGTCCAATCACATTTACTTTATTCCTGCATGAAAAGTACCTTTGCTGAGTTGGCCTTCAATCCAACATCTTTTCAATTTCTTTTCACAAAATTTCAAGATTTGGAATGAGTCACAAATATTTGGTTATTTATTGCACATTGAATATTGAACCTTGAACTATGTGAAGCCAGGTTTAAAATTCAAAAATCATAATGCTTTGATCACTCGACAGACTTATAGCTAAGACAATACTTATGCATGACGCATGAAGGATATTGAATTATGAACCAAAAAGGGAGATGTTCAAGATTCAAGATGAGAAAAGCTCGGGACACCAGAGCAAATGAAGATGTGGGGCAAAGACTATTGGAAAGCGGTTGTATTTTTAATTTTTAACTTTGAACTAATGAAAGGATGGTTCAAAGTTCACAATTCAATATTTTCAAGAAAAAGGTACACATTACTCACAAAACTACTCGCTGACTGAGAGAAAGGGAAACACGGAGTAACATGGGGATTGTAATTTGAATCTTGAACTTTGAACTGCAAAGTTCAAGATTCAATATTTAATATGCATTTGACAAAATACATGCTACTTAGCAAATTTTACAAGGAAACATTTTTGACCAAAAATAGGTGGCTCTGACTGTGGATTAGGACCATGAGGGACTAAATAATGAACCCAAAGTCTTTGGTTTTGCACAAAACTAAGCTGACTAACAAGCAGACACTAAAACCTACAACACAAAAAAACTTATGTACATAGAAAAGACTTGTTACTAACAACTCATAAAGCTTGAGATCTTTCCCATTAAAGGACAAGGGCATTTTGGTTCTATCAGCATACCTCAATTTGAAAGAATTAGGGCCAAGCTCTTGGCTGATCTCAAAGGGGCCCTTCCACAATGATTCAAATTTTTCGTGTGTGCCTCAAGGTTCCCGCCTCTTATCCCACAGTAAAACTTTGTCTCCTATCATGAATTTCTAGGGCTGGGATTTTCTATCAAATATTTTCTTTACCCCAGCCTGGTGACTGGTAATATGATCAATAATATTTTCTCACTCCTCTTTGATTTTTCATAAATACATGATCCTCTTTTCTAAATCACTTTGGAACTTTTAGTCTTCAATCACGTTCTGAAACTTAGCTTATGCCAACTCCAAGGGAAGATAAATTTGAGCTTCCATTCCACATACTAATTCAAAAGGAGATATCCCTATGGATCTCTTTGGTGATGTGTGATTGACCCACAAAGCTTCATACAATATTTTGTGCCAGTCTCTGGCATTGTCGTTAACCAACTTTGTCATTATGGCAATCAAGTTCTTGTTTGTAGATTATGCCTGACCATTACCTTGGGGAAAATAATCTGAGGAGTGTGATAGTTGAATCCCATTATCATAACAAAACAACCACATCTCATGAGAAGATAAATTTTGCACATTATCTACCACTATCTTGGTGGGAACCCCAAATCTTACTAAAATATTTTCCTTTAGAAATGAACACACTACCTCTGAGGTAGTTTTCCTCACAAGCATAGCTTCTACCCATTTTGTAAAGTAGTTCATAGTATTCAAAATACGGGTGTTGCTTGCACTTGATGGAGGATGTATTGGATGTACAAAAGCTAGGCCCCACTGCTTGAATGGTTCTTCAATGACTACAGGTCTTAATGGTAAAGCAACTAAATGTGGTTGTCCAAAAAATTAACTTACACTTCTCACATTGTGCCACCCATTTGTATGCTTCTTTGAACATCCTAGGACAATAGTAGAAATTCCTTAATATTTTGAAAGTTGTTACTGTAGATGAAATATTTCCACCACAAGCTTCATTATGGAAAGATTGAAGCAACTTATTTTGTTGATCCTCATCTACACACCTGAGAAACATCCCATCTAAGCCTCTTTTGTATAATATATCATCAACTATAACATATTTGGCCTCTTTACATATTAAATTTATCTATTTCATTGTTGTTAGATGGTCAAGACATTCTCCATAAGTCAAATAATAAGATACATTTGAGAACCATGCATCTTTCAGTCCTATAAACAGGGAAAAGGGAATCTTATCACCAAATTCTTCATCATTTTCTACAGTTAATTTAGAGAGGCCTTGACCTCTTACCAACTTCGTAGGTTTGATTTCCAAATAAAACCCTTGTACCTTTGCAACCCAAGTTTCTCTATTATTCATAGACACCTCCTTTTGAGTTAGAATACTCTTAACAACTGTATTCAAAACATAAACTATAGAATGAGAATGAAGAATATAGTACCAGAATTGTTTAACAACTTTTATCACTGCGAAGGCTTTCTTTTTTGAAGGAGAGTATTTTAATTCATGTTTCTTTCATGACATACTCATAAAAGAAATGGGAAGGTCTTCACCAGATTCATTCTTTTGTAACAAAACACTTGACATTGTGTGCTCCAAAGCATAACAGTGTATACAAAATCCTTTTGGAAATCTAGATGTGCAAGAACTGGAGCCTAAGCAATTTTATTCTTAATTTCATTAAAAGACCTTTTGGCTTCATCATTCCATCTAAAAGTTTGTTTCTCACTCAACAAACTTACCATGGGTTTGGTTGTTTCTAAGAAATCTAGCACAAATCTCCTCAAGAAGTTGATTTGTCTAAAGAAAGACCGTATTCTATTTCTCTTGGAAGGTAAACATAATTACTAGATCGCTAGATTGCTTGCACCTTTCTAGGTCAATCTTAATTCCTTCCTTCAACACTATATGACCTAGCAATTTTCCTTCAGTTACACAAAAGATAGACTTTTTTGGATTGAGTGATATTCCTTGATCTCTACACTCCTGAAGAATGAGTCTCAAATATTTTGAATGTTTCTTTCTTTTAGGGGAGAAAATAATAATATTTTCAAGGTATACTACAATTAATTTATTCATCAAATGACCAAAAGAGGAATTCATGGCCTGTTGAAAGGTGGCACCTGCATTGATTAGGCTGAATGACATTTGACTATACGCAAACATATGCGAAGGAGTGGTGAACATTGTTTTATGCTGGTCATTAGGAGCTACACTAATCTAGTTGTAACTAGAAAAACCATCTAGCATAGACATCATCTCAGAACTCACTACCATCTGTAAAATGTGGTCCATGTTCGGCAGGGCAAAATTATCTTTCAGATTATATTGAATCAGATTTCTAAAATCAAAATAGATTGGAATCGCTCTATTTTTCTTACAAACTAGCACTATGTTCGCCACCCAAGTAGAATGATGAATCGGGTAAATTATTCTAGCATTAATCATCTTATCCACCTCTCTAAAAAATGACATATGCTACTCTGGGATTGTAATTTCTCAACTTTTTCCTGAAAGGTTTGACTCCAGGTTTTAGGGGAATATGATGTTGAAATTGTCCATTTCTGAAATCCTTCAGGTCTTCATACAACCATGCAAACAAATTTTTGTACTCTTTTAATAATTTTGTGAATATTTTTTTCTCCTCGGGACTACAACATGTGCTCAAATTCACAAATCTAGGATCTTCATTACCCCCAATATTTACTCTTTCAAAATTGCTAGATTGTTTGTTGTTGGTTTCATTAACCTAACTGATAAAACAATCGTTGTGATCAAACAAACTCTCCATTGTCAAAAGACCTTTTGGGATGTTATTTCCTTTCAGTTGTACAATATCTTCTTTTCTATCAAATCCTTCATCAACACAAAATTCTTGACATTTAAATCTAGTCCTTTGAAGAACACTGAAGAGAACTTCTCAATACCTTGCAGAAATGTCAACACATGAGCATCATCACTGAAGACTTGCTAGGAATTAGCATTATCAGGTATGCTATCCCGATGAACAAGCTCTATAGTGTAGTGATTATTGTCAAAATCTGGATGAGGAATTAATAGTGCTACAGAATCAGCAAAAAAATTAGCTCTAGAATTCAATTCTCTAGGTACTACTTCAAATGAAAATGCTTCAAACCCTTTGATTTCTTCCCAGACTCTATTCTAGTAGTGCTTCATCCTTTCATTCCTTACTGCATACATCCCTCTCACCTGCTTCATGATCAACCTGTTGGCAAGTTGAATCTGAGGGAGAATATGAGTTATTTTGTGTTGTCATTATGGCAACAAAGTCATATAAAGTTTTGACAACAAACTTTGATGTGAAAATTGACTAAGTATAGAAAAAAGACAAGGTAGAGATATGCAGTTGATTAGAACACCAATGCACGTGTGTGCGATCAAGTCAGGACATGCACCTTTATATTTAAGCCTTATGATATATGAATATGCTAAGTCTATACACGCATGGTATGGAATGATAGTACGGAAAAGTTACAATGAGTTCAGTATCACCTGCAGTTCAAAAAACAGAGTATGAAGCCGAATTCAGATTTTGGATGAGTGTACAATACTTTATTGTGTAAAGGTCAAACACCTATTGTAATATGTTTTTTGTTATTTCTTTATCACTATTTTTAACATGCTTAATCCAATTAGTTTGGAAGCATTGTGTATATTGTTATTGGGTCAACTAAGATCTTGTTTTCGGTCGCGTATATTGAGTATGTATATATACTTAATATGCATTTTTGTAATAATCATAGTAGTCAAGAATATGCAGAGCAGAGACAAAGAAGAGTAGTACGAACTAGTTAGAATGAGATAAAGTATTTTAAGAGATCAAAGCATCAACGCATAAAAGGAACTGATTAGACAACCATGTCACCCTTGCGGTTCAATTTTTTAGATATAGTGCATATCTATCTTTAGGTGGTTGTGGCCTTCTTTTATTGAGTAGTGAGCTCTTGGACAGTGAGTCCTCACCCCTAACAGGGTTTTTTTAAAGACTCCTAACAGGGTCATTGTTCTTGATTTGTAAAGACTACTTCTAACAGGGGCAAAGGAACCTTAACAAGTTCATTATACTAGTACAATCATTTTTGGGTACTAATTCCCACCTAGGTTTTCCTCTGATCAAGGTTTCCCCGTATATATATCTTGTGTTATGTGTTATTGTGTTATGCTTCATATGTTATCTATTTGATTTATGTTCAAGTTGATGAAATAGAATAATTAGTTAAACACTGATTCACCCCCCCTCTCAGTGTTTCCAACAATTGGTATTAGAGCTCTGGTCCTCTGAAAGAAAGTTTAACCACTTAAGGAGATCATGGATTCAACAAAAGCAAAACATCTAAAAATAAATCTTGTAGCAGCCCTTGAGGATCTTGACAGATCTGAAAAAGAAAATGAAGAACTAAAACTAAAGGATGATGGCTCCCAAACGCTTATCAATAAATTAAGAAAAGATTTGAAAGATTTCTCCACAAATGACTTTGGAAAAATTGTCAAAAAGATAAATGAAGAGAACATGTCTTTGAAAGATAAGATTGAAGATCTTAATGAACAACTTGTAGATAGCCTAACAACTATTGAAGAAAACACCAAAGAAAGTAAACAATTAGATGATGAACTTATGAAAGAAGACATGAAAATCTTGGAGTTGGAAAACATAAAGAAAAGGATAGAATCTGAATTAACAGAAGAAAAAGACAATATTGATAAACTACACACAAGTTCTGAACTAATTCAATCTCAACTTTATGCACAAAAGATAAAAGGTGACACTACTAGTGTTGGATATAATGTAGCTCAAATTGAAATCAATTCAATGAAAGAAAGAAAGAAAGCACAAGAGACATCTACTGAAGCAAAGAAAATTGAGAATCTTGTAGAGGCTAAAATAGAACCACCTAAAGATGAACTCAAGGAAGTTAAAAAAACATTTTATGCTTGTAACAAGCATGGACACTTGGCAAGAGACTGTAAAGAAGTAAGAACTTTCAATGGCTATTGTTACTCCTGTAATAAATTTGGTCACAGGGCTATTCATTGCAGAACAAGTCACAGAAATCAGTCACGGTAGAATCAAAGAAATCTGAATCAAAACAATCAGAGAAATCAACCTCAGAGAAACTATCAGACCATTGCATGTCAGATATACAATTATAATGGTCATATAGCCAAGCAATGTAGCATGTTAAACAATATCATTAGACCTCCAATCATTTGTCACTCATGTGGCAAAGCTAGACACATCTCAAGGTTCTGTAGATCCAGAACTCAAAAACAAGAGAAGCATAAAGAATCATTATTTGAAGAATCTGGAGAAGTCAAGTTTGTACAAGCTACAAAAAATTTAGGCAAAATATGGGTTGAAGTAAAGAAAGATAATGATGAGAACAAGGTAGTAGATGCATCCTATTTCCCCACTTTTGGTCTTTACAACTCAAGACAAAAATGGATTTTTTATGTGTAGTAGCAGTCATTGAAGTCTCATACAAGTCTGGAGTCTAAGTCTAGAAATCCCCTTAGGATAGAAGGCCTTTATCGGATTTCCCTAACTTGACTTCTCTTTCCTAAGCCAGGGGGGTTCTGAGTCTGAAAATCATGTTTAATCGGGTAGGTTAAGTCCCTAATCCAGTAAAGGCTATGTTTTTAAAGTTTCTAACTTCAAAATTACAAGCAGATAAAATACTTTGCCTCATATCTTCAAGTTGCAGCATTGGCAGGAAATCAAGTTTTGGCTTCCCCATGGCAGAAAATGACATACGGGGTGCACTTTTCGCAATTGATAGACTTAAGAATACCAGAGGTAAATAAAGATGGAAAATGAGGAAGTCGGGAACAAGAAAGCCTTGAGCACTCATATCAAACCTATGGGAAACAAAAGAAGCGATCAAATGAGGAAGGTTTCATGGAATTTGCCATAGGCAGAAAAGCAGAAAATGGCTTCTCCACTGCTCCTACCAGTGGGTTCTGACCCACGAGATGCGTTTTCTGCCAAACTATCAAGGTGAAGAAATTTCAAAGAATAATTCATTCCACAAGAGATATGACATATAAGAAGGCCAATGGAATCAATATATCACTTTGGCATCCCTACAAACCAGAATTCCCCTTTGCCAGATTTTTAGACAAAGAGCACTCCAAAACATTTTTCCGCCCAAAGGAGAAGCAGAAAAGTAATTTTCTGCCGCTTCAGGAAAGTTACCGTTATGGTTACTAAAGTAAAAAAAAATTTTCTAACGACATGTAAAGGAAAGTAATTAATTCAAATAAGGCCATTTTACTTTGTAATGGACTTATTCATTAATGTAAAGGTCTTCTCATTCATGTGGCATAGGAAGTCGGCTGTTAAACGGTAAGAATTCAAAAAGTATAAAATCAGTTGAAGATCTCAAACTGGAATCACCATTGTTCATCAAATTGTTTGAATTTGAAGTAACAAAGACCAGTCACTCATTGTTCCTATTTTCCAAAGAGAAATTCAAATCTCCAAGGTGAATCACACTCACATGGCTTCTAGATTTGTGGGATTTGATGGATTGAACGGCATTACCTCTGAGTGGCATAAAATCTCAGATACCTCACTGAAATTCTTTGACATGCAGAGCTTCCATAACAGATTGAGAGCAGAGCAGATCCACCTTATTACTGAGAATCTTAAGGAGAGTGGGTTAGTTGAAGCCGCCAGTTTTCTTATAGCCATTCAGGCTCCTGAGTTGGTCCAGGAATGTATAGCCTGATACAACCTAGACACCAAGAAAATTCTCCTGCTAGACAACACGATGCTCCTCTCCATTGATAGAGAATCTGTCCAGAATTCTCTTCGCATTCTAGAGCAGGCGAAATACTTTGAGATGACTTATAGCCGGGCTATTTCTAAATATTTAGCGAAGAGACCAGTTTGGAAAAGAGAGATTATGAAGTCATGGTTTAAAGAACCCAAGAGCACCAGGGGCAAGTTGCCCAAAACATTATTTGGTGCAAATCTAAAGCCCGAGATAGTGGACATCCTAGTATTACTCCACTGGATTAGAGGTGAGAGTGAAGCTTTTAATTTCATTGAACAACATTTCTTCCTGTTTCAGATAATTTATTCTCAGCATCATTTCATTGATTGGGCCTTAATGGTAAGTGAGAATCTCTCGGACGCCCTCAATAGAGCCAAGTTCCAGAATGAATTTTACATGTCTTCTATCCTGATATATATTTTTTAGCTATGATTCAAATTTGGCCTAAGCTTCCTAGATTAGAGGAATTCCCAGATGATGTGAAAAGCTATGAGTTTTTCCCTTCTTTGCAACTACAAAATAGCTATGCTGATTATCTCACAGTTAATAATGCCTTTACAATGAGATTGTGCAGGGAGCTATAGGGTTGTCTAGAGAGGATATTTTATCCTAAAGCCATGGATTTTATAAGCCAATTTGGATGCTATTTTATTCAGTTCAGAGATTTCTCATATCTTCATCTTGCAGGTTTTGACGACTTTCCTTTGAAGCTGCCTAGATACCCTTCAGACATGATCATGCTGATCAAAGTAATGAGGCAAGCACTCCAGGTGAACCTAATCTATTCAGAGGCGAAGAAGAAAGGATACGAGTTCCCGATGGCCATCGGAGCCTACAGTTGTGCATCCTGATCAGAGGCAAAGAATGTCCTTAAAACATTCTCAAAGAAGTTCTCTCTGGCAACATATGACATTCTGAGACCACAGTATGATCCTGTTGATTATGCCAGAGATGTCTTGCAAATGAGCCAGGCCATTCATCATGTACTTGATATTGAAGACTATTGGGCCAATTGCAAAGATGAATTAGAGATTAGGGAAAGATTCTACACCCGGTTAACCATTGAACAGATCAAAAAGTTCAATGTTAACATTGCCGTAGAAGGGCTAGAAGATGATGGTAATCATCTGTATGATGACACCTACTTGGAGAAAATAAAGTCCACCCCTATCAGTTCAGAGCCTATGCTAGACTAGGAGGTGAGTGACTTGCAGACCCTAATGGTAGGTATTTTCAAAAGAACAGTTCAGTGGGTTGAGTGGACTATAGACCGTAAGAAAAGGTCAGAGAGGAAACCTCCCACTCAACAAACTTGTGTGAAAGCAACTACGGGTGTCGTAACCACTTCCTCAGTAGCAATCTCTTCAGTTGCAAAGGGATTAATTCAACCATCGGGGGGAGGAGATGAACCTCCTAAAAAAGACTCTCTCTTAGAGAAGACCCGCAGAGAAGGTCCCCTTCAATATGTCAGAGTCACCGAAGAGGCCAACCTGACAAATCAAGTTAAGTCTACAGCCGATCTTCCTAAAGTTATAGAGCCTGAGCAGCCAATTAGTGCCACTACTATAGATATTTCATCCGGGACTTCTGCTCAAGAAACTCCGAAGAGGATGTCCCCTGTTATAGTTGAAGTTGGGGAGGATAGCCCTAGTACTTCTACAGAATCTGATAAAAGAGGTGGGGAGCAATAGGAGGTTACTCAGGTTGTGAAATTGATCTCCTCCTCACCTACTTTAGTGAACCCATTTGCCTCTCATCCCAAAGCTACTCCTCCACTTATTAGGAAGCTATTCATCGAAGAGTTGGTCTCCGCCAACAAGGTCACTAGCGCAGAGTCATGGATAGAAAATACTCTAGAGTGCAAAAGGAAGAGGGTAGAAGAAGCAATTCCCAGCAAGGACACCCTATCATGGGCTTTCTAGCCCAAGGCTACTACAAGAAAGCCAAAGAGTGCAAAGACTATGTCTACTCTAGGTCGTGATCCTGAAACAAGGCACTTCACCATGGAAGTATCCAGGCCTACCAAAGAAGGTAGGCTCGAAGATCTAGCGGCTTCTGACTTTCAGTTGCAATCATTTCATATGGGCTTAGCTTGACATGATACCAAAGTGGATTGGTGGAAGTCCACCAATGTAGTAATAGAGGAGTAGCTAGAAGATCTCAAGACTTCCAAAATTCAGCTTAAAGTGGATGTGGCTTAGCTGACTAAGTTCATTAGATAGCTCTTAACTCCTATTATGAGTGCTCCTAGTACTCAAACTTCCTTTGATCCTAGTGCTGTTGAGAACTAGGCCATCCTAGCTAAGTTGCAAGAGGATCGACATTACGGATAGATCGGTAAGAGGTGGATCAAGAGGCTCAAGTCGGAAGGTCTAGTGATCATTGAGAAGTTAGGTAATGCTATTCTAAGACTAGAAATAGAGAAAAACAACATCGAGAAGAATTTACAAACTCTTGTTGTAGAGAGAGTAAGATGCCAAGAATGCATAGTCATGCTGCATGTGGCGGTAAAAATGAAGACTAAGGAGGCCCTAAAAGCTAAAATCCTACATAAGGGTGATGAGCCCTTGATCGAATGGCTCCAAAGTCTGGAATTCAAAGTCAAGATGATCATTCAGGCCGAGGTAGTACTACAACAAACAGATGTTAAGGTGCAAGAGGAGCAGAGTAAAAATTATAAACTCCTGCTAGGACTTCATGTGGACTCGTAGAATAGTGGTGAAGGCAGAGCAATAGTTGGAGTGGCAAACATGCAGAAGTCACTAACAGACTACTTGCATAATTTGGCAGAGCTATCTTCAACTCATTTAGACAAGGTGCCAGAACTCCTGATATTGAGTGGATGCATCTTTAAGGCTATGGAAGAACTAAAAGACCAGTCAAAAGCAATCAAGATTCTAGCCAAAGAGCATTCCAAATGGCTCAGCCATTACACCAATGTCCATGTCAACAGACATGAAGAGATCATACAGGTCATCACTGCTGTGATTGCCTATAGGGATAAATTAGATAAGGGGAAGGAAGTTGAATCATAAATATATTCTCCTCTTGTGATATTTTTGTCAAAGTTTTGTAACGGATAAACCTTTGGTTATCATTTCTGGTTGGGAAGTTGAACCGTTTTGGTTACTCCTTTTTGTAACGGTTCAATCTGGAACTCTATATGTATTAATCCAAAAATCAATACAAAGGTTGGCTAAATTTTTGTGTGAAGAATATATCATCATTGTTGAGTCAATTGTGTATGTCTGAATGCCATTTCTTTAACTATTCCATTGCATCTCATTTATCTTTCTGTTGAATTCGAATGTCTCATTTGAGTTAGACTCATAATCTGTATTTGAACCGAAGTTTTGTATTATGATTTGATATGGCTAATTTAGGGGAAAATCAATTGCTACTCTAAGTTTTGGGAATGTTCTTATAATATAGATTGACTCATATCATTGCATTGTTAACTTTCAATCCTGCATTTGCATTTTAGTGCTGGTCTATGCATCACCAGTTTTGGGGAGTTAATCTGATCGATAAAGTCTTAGAATTGGTTAGATTTAGAGTTGTAATTACTTTACCTGAGTTATTTTTTGTCTAGATTCAGCTTGGTTTACCTCTCCTGCTCTCGGGTTAAGAGCATACCCCTGTTAGGTTAGGAAAGACTAAAATTCATTGAACATTATTCATATAAGGGAGCTGTACCTTCTAATTCAAAGGGAAAATAGGTTCTTGAGTAACTATTTCCCAATTGTTGTATTTGATTGTTCTTAAACATTATTGGGTATTTTAGAGTTACACTCAAAGAACAATCTATTTACCAACACATCAATAGTTGATGCACCTTCTACATCTGGTTAGATGACCCTCATGGTCATAGGTGGAGCTATTCTAGCTCTAAACCCCTGCATGGCTAGTATACTCACCTCTGAGTATGGGCCTATGGATTCATGTATGTGATCATGAACTGAGGAATTATGCATGCATGCATCACCTATACTTTGAAAAGAACAAATTTTGAAACTCTCAGTGGAAACCGCATACGGTAACAAGCATTAAATGCAGTAAACTCTATATAAGTCGGTCAATGATTGATTATCTTCACTTTTCCATCTTGAGATCATAGAATTCAGAGAGAACAGAAGCATTGAGCATCAAATCATTAAAGGTTAATGATTTGGTTGATTACTGAATGGATTGAAGTAAAAATGGAACCCTAGTAGTCATGCCATTTTAGAATTGCAGTAAAATCCTATTTAATCAATCAACAAGTAAGTATGGAAACCCCTATAGTATTTAACATTGCTGAAAGGAAGAGATTCGTGTTTAAGAAGCATCCATTCAATTCTATACTAGATGATGTTGAAGGGGCATTTTCCGAGACACCGTTAGGAGTCGTGCATATAGAAGACATACATGCATACATCTATTGCAAGAAGGAAACCATTGGGGACAACATCATAGAAACTCTTATGGCATCAATGATGAAACCAGATTATTCATTCAAGGATGAATAAACACATCTTAGTGATAACCCTATCTTTGAGTATTCAAATGAGCATGATTTCTATGAACCAGAATGGGTCAAAATTCTATTGAGTAGGATACATGATGATCTATATTGGATTGGTGAAGTTCCTGTCTTCATTACTACTGACCTAATTCATGATATGATCAGACTTCCTAAGGTGGGACCAGTTCTTCCCACTAGTAAATATGTTAAAAAGTAGGTTGAGCAAGCATTTTTTTCCAGGAGTGATAGGTGTAGGATGCCTGTCGATCCCATTGTGGAAGAAGACATCAAACTTCTCAAAATGATACATGGTTACAAGTTTTAGCATGCAAGCAGGATAAATAGTGTGTCCACAGCTATAGTTCTGGAAGCAATAAGGATGGCTAAAGATAACACTCAGTATAATCTCTGTGAGATATTGCGTGCACAACTGATTGAAAACATTAGAGCTATCAAGCATGAAAAGAGAAAGATATTCAGATTTGGCTCCTTGATTATCTACCTATACTTTCACATTGTTGGTAAAGTTTCTAACCTTCACCTAGACAAGAGAAAACCCATTATGTCTCAGATATCACTAAAGGCTACTTTAGAGAGCAGTGTTAAGGATTCTATGGACATGGACATCAAAACATTCATGATCAAGATGTAGAAAAGGTTCAAAATATCGGAGAAGATAATTGATAAGTATAGAGACACCATATGATTCATGGTGGAAACTAACTTCACATGCATGGAAACACTTGAACCTAGAGCCAAATGGATTCACCCACTTGGTTATGAAGTTGAGGAACATGTGTTGGAAGGATATGCACAAGTTCTTTTGTCTACACCCAAAGATTCAAATGAGCCAAGATGGGGTACATACAGAGAGAAGACAAATCAAGTTGATTCTATCTTATATAGTGCAGATAATAAAAGAAAGGCATCAAGGATTACATCTAATATCCTAAAAGTTCATGGGGTTACACAAGATGACCTAGATAAAGGTAGGGAAGCTAAGATTGCAAAAGAACTCAAGAAAATTCCTGTAGAAGTAAAAATAGAAAAATTTTATGACATTCCCAAGAAGAAGATGAAGAAATTTGATGAAGGTACATCTGTGCCCTCAACTACTATTGACTTGGAATCATCTCCACCATCAGTACCAAGTAAGTTGACCAGAAGGAGGAAGCAAGTTCCCACAGGTCACCCATCCTCAAGGACAACAAGGAGCAAGGTAAAGAACACTCAAGCCCCTCCTGAGGTAGGATTCAGACCTAGTCTAACAGTCCTAAAGAAAAGAATTTTTAATGAAGGAAGACTAGAATCTATTAAGATTGTCTATGAAAAATACCAAGAGATAGACAAATCATAAATTCATTCTATGATTATCTCTCACATGATCAAGTTTAAGAGGACAGTATTGGAACTTAAAAGAGTCATACCAGACAAATTATGGAACATACACTATGTATTGAAAAGGAAAGAAATTGAAGAGGATATGGGGATTAGAGAAGAAACATTATAAATATGATGAGAAAGCTATACTATTGGATTTGGTAAAACCTCATCTCAGAACCAAAACAAGAATACTTCATATCATGAACAAAGAGTATGAACTAGTTGGTGAAGAGACTCAGAAAGCATTTGAGCGAGTATTTTTGGATAGACATATGTATCCATCAATGGCACCTACAGAAAAAGTGACTCCACACCCCCCTAAATAGAGAAAAGAATCTGAGATTCCAAATGCACCTATAATAGGTCCATGAGATTCAACTCCTAAAGCTAGAACACCTTCTGACATAGACAAAGACTTAGAAGAAACCATTGTGATCGATGATGTTAAGATATCCATGACAGCTTCTGAAAATGACATGAACAAATTTGAAAAAGAATTTGTTAGTACTAAAGAGACACAGAAGGTATGCATTGATAATACCTCTTTACAACAAGATGAAGTTCCTTCTAAAAATTCAACAGATACAAATAATGAGGAAGATGATCAATCTAATGAACCACCGGTTATGGAGATACCTATAAAAAGTGAATATTTGGATGACAGTCAGAATACTATACTTACTCCACCCATTAAAACTTTAGTATCATTGTTGTCAAGTCCGACCCTTGACTCAGCAAATCTAGATGCTTGGGAAGAAGAAGATTTGATTAAGATTAGTGTTTTAGCCATGGAGAAAGCCAAAGAGAAACAAGTCATGAGAAACCCTCTCTTTCTAGAGATAGTAAACATTTTGAATGACTTAGTTCCAGAAGACAATAAAATGGCCAAAATTCAATCAGTTGATGATGTTGATAGCATCTTAACAAGCTTCAAATCACACTTCACAAGTCTAGTAGAATCTGCCTCTAAAATTGCAGAAGATGAATACAAGAAGGAAATATTGAATGAATTGACAAATAATTTCTCTCTAGATCTTAATTCCTTGAGGATTGGTCAATAAATCTTGAAATATTTGGTAGCTAAAGGCAGAAATCTGATAACTCACTATATGGAAAGAGTAAAATTTACCTCAGAGCACATCAAGAAGATTGAGGAAGCTGATATTTTGGTTGAAAGTGTAAGAAAATTAGTGGAAAAATCCTTGCAAGACATGAACATCTGCAACAATATCTATCAAGGACAGATAGATAAAATTGATAAAGCCAAGTTGGAGATTAGCAAGATAAGGACAAGGCATAACCAACTGAGAAATGCACTTGTGCCTTCCTTAGCTATTTTGAATGAGAACATCAAATAGATAGATGCTAATATTGTCACTTATGATCAAGGTCTCTACATGGATTTGATAAAAATGGAGAAGCTCACATATTCTCTATGTGCCCATCTTCAGACTCTAGATACACTGAAGGCATTCTGGCAGCGAGAAATAAAAAATCTTCAAATCACTTACCCAGATGTGTACTCAGAGTAAGTACTCAAGGACCTCATTTTTGGCACCTTTTTCATTAATTTCAAAGGGGGAGTAGTGTATATATATGTAAAAGAGCATGATATAGTATATGTAAGGGAGGATGATATACAGTTTTTGGTGTTAGTCAGTTTTGAGTAAATTGGCCACATTCCTTTGTTTCCATTAATGACAAAGGGGGAGATTGTTGGCAAGTTGAATCTCAGGGAAAATATGACTTATTTTGTGTTTTAATTATGGCAACAAAGTCATATAAAGTTTTGACAGCAAACTTTGATGTGAAAATTGACTAAGTATAGAAAAAAGACAAGGCGGAGATATGCATCTAATCAGAGCACCAACATACATGCATGCGATCAAGTTAGGACATGCACCTTTATATTTAAGCCTTATGATATATGAATATTCTAAGTCTATACACACATGGTATAGAATGGTAGTACAAAAAATTTACGAGTTGAGTATCACCTGCAGTTCAGAAAATAGAATATGAAGCCGACTTTAGATATTGGATCAGCGTATAATAATTTATTGTGTAAAGGCCAAGCACCTATTGTAATATGTTTTTTGTTATTTATTTATCACTCTTATAAACATTCTTAAGCCAATTAGTTTGGAAGTGTTTTGTATATTGTTATTGGGCCAACTAAGGTCTTGTTTTCGGTTGTGTCTATTGAGTATGTATCTATACTTAATATGCTTTTTTTGTAATAAGCATAGTAGTCAAGAATATGTAGAGTAGAGAGAAAGAAGACCAGTATGAACTACTCAGTATGAGATAAATTCTTTTAAGAGATAAAAGCATCAGCGCATAAAAGGAACTGATCAGACAGTCATGTCACTTCAGTAGTTCAATTTTCAAATATAGTGCATATCTATCTTTAGGAAGTTGTAGCCTTCTTTTATTGAGCAGTGAGCTCTTGGAGAGTAAGTCCTCACCCCTAATAGGGTTTTTGTAAAGACTCCTAACAGGGTCATTGTACTTGATTTGTAAAGACTACTTCTAACAGAGAAAAGGAACCTTAACAAAATCATTATACTAGTACAATCATTTGTGGGTACTAATTCCCACCGGGGTTTTCCTCTGATCAAGGTTTCCCCATAAACATATATGGTGTTATTTGTGTAATCATCTAAAAATGGTCATCTAGACTATTAGCCCATTTCTAGCATTATTTGCTAAAATCTTCAATTGCTCATTCTTGATCAAATCCTAGCTATGTCATTTATTCGATTATTTTCTATGGGCTAACCATTTTATCCTAAGTCTTTATTTATTTAAAAGGAATT
>MU224235.1:2610090-2642870 GCA_018584345.1 Thuja plicata
AAACTGCTACGAGAATGAAGATAGAAGATAGAAGAAACAGAAGCTATGGCGGCCGATAGGCCAGAGATTGAAAAAGCATGTTGCAAGAAATGATATTCTATTAACAACAATAATGAAATTACAATCTTCTTATGAATTACAAAGCGGACAATCGTTATAAAGGATGCCGAAACCCTAAAAAGGGAAACTAACAGAAATAGAAACTACCTAAGGTTAGCTTAAGCAAACTAGAGTGAATAGGGAAGTTACTAATTAGATCATAATGATTTAAATTAGTAACCCCGATAGACTATTACTCTAACAATAGTTTTGGGGAACTTACAAAAATAAATAGTTATCTAGAAAACTAATTGACTGATCGATCAATTCCATCGCCATGATTCCCAGCAACGTTAGTGACATCTTTTTCTATGCTCCATTCCTCAAATGCAACTGATAAATTCTCCCTCAGTTCTTGATTCGATGTAGTAGCTAACCTAAACCTTTGTCCCCAAATATTCTTGAAGTTTTGTATTTGCTAATATTTCTTTTCAAAAACCTTCATTTTTTGTAGCCATAGACAACTGTTGACTCCACATGAGCTATAATAGAAAAATCCTTCATCTTGATCTCTTTAGAAGCTTTCAGATTTCTTATCTTTTTTTTGTAAGAGGAAAGTACTTTGGTCATGTCACTCCCAGTCCCAATTTCATATCCAATTATTTTTCCCATGCATTTGTTTTGGCTATGTATAATTTCTTTTGCACTGATCTTGGCTTCAATGATTTGGGAAGATTCTTCAATGTCTTGTTTGTATAATGTACCTCCCCATTCTATGTTCACCTTAGCAACGACCAACGATTTCTCTTTGACCCTTAGTAATTCTTTATCTAAGAGAAACTTGTTTATACTGTAAGAATAAACTTCTTCCATTTTTCATGTTTCAGCTTCCAATTGGTCCTCTTCCTTTTTCCATAGTTCAACATCCTCCTCTATTGCTTTGATCAATCTATCAGATTTTTCCATCAAACTATTAAAATCACTAGTGAATTTGGTGATTTATTTAGTGAATTTATCAATCTAGATGAAGAAGGCTTTAGATATGGACCTATCCTTATGGATTTGATCGATGAATTTATTATTTTTACGAGACTTTCCATCCAATTCAAAAGGTACCATGGACAAGGGTTGAGGAACTAGGCCTTGAAGCTGTTGTATATATTTTTCCAATTCCCAAAGGGCCTGCTTCAGTTTCATTTTGTCTTCAACATCTTTCAATACCTGGTGATTAATTTTCTTGTTTGTTGAGCTCAATATTTTCAATTTAGGAGCTCTAGTAGCAATTCCCAAGTCTACCTCTTCTATATTGAAATCCTTGTCTATCATTTTGTCACTGGCTTTGTTAGAATTTGGTTTAAAAATCTCTGTGATCCAATGGTCTATTTTAGAGTCCACATCCAACATAGCCTCTAATTTGGGCTTCTTCACTCTTGGGGTCTTTCCCGCGTATTTGCTGACCAAATCCCCAACTGGAGTTGAGACTGGTACAATGTTTCTCTTCTTGTTGACTGATAACTCTAGCCAGTTTAGAGTTTGTGGTGTAAAAGTCTCTGTAGAGGTTTGTGCTCTAGGGCTTCTCAAAATTGTCAAGTCCTACTCACCTACTTTTGTTGATTCATTTCCTGGTGAACTGATCGGTCTCTTAATAATTTTGGACTTCCTTTGACGTTAAAAATCACCTTCCTCCTCTTGATCTATTACAATGTAGGGGAATTTATCTATCTTTACCCTCCTTTTGCTCCTAGTTCTTGTGCCTCTCGTGGATTGTTCAATGACTAGTTTATTCTCTTCTAGATGGACTTCTCTAGATTTTAATTCACCGATGTTATGTTCTTTCTTTTGTGTGATTACCTTTGCTACATCTTTCTTCTGGTTATGTTATCACAGTTGCTAGTAAAAGAAATGGAAAGAAATGAGATAAATTAATACATACGCTTGAGTTCCCATTTCGGTAATTATGACACCTTGCTATGATTTGATTATTCATGGCACCATTCGCTAAACCTGTCCAATCACATTTAATTCATTTCCATGTGACAATTACCTTTGCTGAGTTGGCCTTCAATCCAACGATTTTTCAAATTCTTTTCACAAAATGGAAAGATTTGGCATGAGTCACAGATATTTGATTATTTATTGCAAATTGAATTTTGAAGCTTGAATTGTGTGAAGCAAGTTTCAAAGTTCAAAAACCATAATGCTTTGATCACGTGAAAAACCTATAGCTAAGACAAGACTTATGCATGACACATGAAAGACATTGAATTATGAACCAAAAAAGGAGACGTTCAAGATTCAAGATGAGAAAAGTCGAGGACACTACAGAAAATGAAGATGCGAGGCAAAGACTACTAGAAAGTGCATGTATTTTGAATTTTGAACTTTGAACTACCGAAAGGATGGTTCAAAGTTCACAATTCAATATTTCGAAGACAAAGATACGCATTACTTACAAAACTACTCGCCGATCGAAAGAAAGGTAAACATGGAGTAACATGGGGATTGTAATTTGTATCTTGAACCTTGAACTGCTAAGTTCAAGATTCAATATTCAATGTGTATTTGACAAAATACATGCTACTTAGCAAATTTTACAAGGGAATCTTTTTTACCAGCAACGAAAGCAATGGTGGGGTTTTGATTGGGTTGTGTTAGGTCTTTTTCTTATAGGCTCTTAATACAATATGAATGTTTCAAACTTATACTTCCAATTTCTAACTCATGCAAGACAAAGCCTAATTGATGAGGACTAATTCCTCCTTCTACTTTGAGATCTACAAGCTCAGGTAGGTGTACCTTCAATAGATTACTGATTCTCAGTAGCTGTAATAGTAGATTAGGGCTTTCACTAATTAGATAATTATCTTTCACTATATCAACTGATAAAACACCTTTCAGATGACAATAATTAACTTAATACAAAGCTTTGCAAGCCAAACTATGATCATAACAATAAAAAACATCAGTGGGATAAGGATTCTCATCCTTCTTCCTTTTGGAGTTCTTTTAACTCAGGAAGGTTAACCTACTGATACGCTCTTTAAGGAATTAATAAAATGAATTGTATTCTCTAATACAATTACTTAAACATATATATTCTTTGTAACTAAAAAGTGAATGATTGATTTCTTTAATATTTGATGATGATTATCTATTTTCCAAACCCTAACCAGTGCCTAATTCTTTGGCAAAGAGTCAATATCAAATATAAACCCACACTAAACTGATTAATGAAACACATGCAATTTAGATAGAATGCCTTATAATCTATCTTTTCATTCCCACATTCCTATATTAGATCCTTACACCAATGTTTAACTCTCTGGAATCACTTATAAGAATTACTCTCTCCTTGAAATAAACTTACAAGTAATTGCACAATCACCTTGTATCTGGTATATTTAAGATGTCTTACAAATTAAACATACAAGAGCTTAAACATGAATATAAAGAGATAAAAAAAGATATAGAATAGAAACTGCAATGTATTTTATTAATATGTTACTGCTTCAATACATTCAAAAAAGACTAAAAGCACAAAGCTCAGACAAAATTGAGAAGTCTGCCTTGTAGTTATATATTTCACCATCCTAACAATTATATTCTATCTTTCTATTTATAGAGTCTTATCCATCTTGGAATCATTAAAGACTAAGGATGAAAAAAGCTTCATATAGCTTAGACCTAACCCTAAAATATACTAGAAGACAAAATACAATAAGACCTTCAAGCAATGGAAAGACAAAATAGAAGTCAATCAGATTTGATCCTTAAATATTTGATAGCTGGCACCTTTATCTGTAGATATTCTGGATAGCCTCAAATAGTTTTTGTGAGATCTAGTGACTGCCAATATAGGCTAACTTACACTATTCTTACTAGTGACTAACCTCCATGTGCTCATAGACCAGGTGCCAGGTGTCTCTTCACTACTCGTCCAATATGTCTAAGTCAACTGTTGCATGCTTCTTTTTCTTGGGCTTGGTGAGAACATCCCATGGTGCAACCTCTACCTCTGTAGGCCAATTAAAGCTTTGAATGCTTTTTAATTGTGCCTTTTTCCTTTTCTATCTGACATTTTTAATGCTCTTGACATTTGTAACAAACTTATTAAAGTTGTTTTTGGCTTTGAATACCTCATCTACAGTCTTATTACACCTTTCCATATCCAATTCACCATTGTCTGACATAAATGACTCTTTATTAGGTAGTAATGTATCAAATTCACCTCTCCATACTTCCACTGCCTTAATCTCATTATATTCTCCCTTTATTGGAGGAATAAATTTATTGTATCCTGAGCCAAACATGTTAACCCTATCCTCAATCTGATTTACCTTGCCCTTGAAGAAAGACAAGGTAACCCCAATTTGCTCAATTTCCTCGACCACTTGTGTCACAATCTTAGGCTAGGAAACTTTCTATAAGCATTGTATACTAGATCAATTTGTTTTTTTAGCACATTGATCCTATGTTTCAAGATGTTTTCCATGGCTTCCAAAGCCTCCTTATTATGATCTTTGTCCTTTTTCTCTATTTCCTTTGAAATATCCCCTGCATCCTCAGTTTGCACTAGGACATCCACAACTTGCTTAGGTGAAGCAGGAATAGTCTCAGGGATTTCTTGTAATTTCAAATTTAATTCTGCCACCAGCTTCTCTATTGCATTGATCTTTATCAAGCATAGTTCTCTATCCTTCACCACAACACTTGCTTCATCAAACAATTTTTGATATCTCTTTGACATCTATTCAACTTTAGCTTCATTTAGATGAGAAAAATGGGTAAGGGCGTGTGATATTTCCAAATCTCCAGTGTCATGGATAGACCATATGATCTTATCCCCATCCATTTTTTCTTGTACATTAATAAGTGATGGCTTTTGTGTCTTGGGATCCAGAGCCCACATGTCTAAATTTTGGGATTGTGCATTATATCCACATCCCCTAATCATTTCTCCCACCTGTGTCTTTGAAGATAATTTTATATCAGGCTGCCTTCTTATCTATTTAATGATAAATCTTGATGCAAGATCCCAGCCAGGCACAAGTAACATCACACTAGACTTAACCAACTGTCTATCTTCCTTAGGTGTCATCATTTCTTATTCAGGATCATAAGCCTGCAAAGCTTGCAACGCTTCATTTGGCACTTGGTCACTCCCTGTTAACTACAGTTGTGATCCCACTTCTTTCTACCTCTTCTAGATCAAAAGGTTTTTGAACTCTTTGGTTTTAATAAAATCATCAACACTAAAAAAAAATTCTTGCTGAAGCTCTCTCTCACCTTGACACAATAAAATGGGTATTTCAACATCTTCTTCTACATCTTTTCTTTTCTTCTTTCCTTCCCTTATTAACATCCTGAGCTGATGATCATAATCTCTATTTCCAGTCATCAAATCACTCACCTTATCTTTTTTCTTCTTCTATGTCTTAACATCAGAAGGCTCCCCTATTTCCACTTTCTATTTCTTTTTGGGAGGTTCACTAGTCACCTCAGCCTCATGTCATTGAGTTAAATCCATTTTTATATTCTCCTTTGTTTGAGGTGGCTGATCCATTGGAGGAGGGATATGCACTGAATAGTTGTTTTCACTATACTCTAAGGAAGATGGCTTGTTAGGACCTCTTTCCTTATCTTTTATCTTCTCCTCAAGTTGGTTACACAATGTGAGATAGGATTCTATCATCTTATCAAGTATTTACAAGTAAGGAACATCTGGGAAGTAACCCTCAGAAGGGATCCCTTTCTTCTTGAGTTTTTTTTCGAGATCCATTATCTCTTGGAACTTATCAACCCTTCTTACAACTTCATCATCCTCTAAGATGTTCCTTGTAAGGTCCTCTTCTACACAATGCTCATGTTGTTTGGTATTTGGAGTGGTTGGTGTCAAGATTTTCTTCCCACTTTGAATAAAACCCTTTGTGTCAACATGCCTATATAAGGCTACATTCATTATGAAATGACCCAACCATCTGTTTACTGAGTCCAAATCCCTCTTTCCAATTGTGAAGTTATAAACTTTAAACTGTCGAGGTGTAAAGGTACCTTTTCTATGTGAAGCCAAATGCTCCTTATCAGTCAACATCATTTGCCATATGAACTCCATAACAGCTATCCTTGGTGGCACACCATCCAATTCTAGAATGCACAGAGTTGTATAGGGTTGGACTGGCCTTGGTAGAATCTCCTAGTTCTCAAATTTTGCAAGTCCATGATATTGAAATTATAAAACAAAATCATATGCATCAATAAAGAATATTGCAAGAATTTAGGGCTAGGTTCTTTTTCTAAATGTCTACAAACCCTTGATGCATTCGGTCAATCACATATTTTATATAGTCATAATCTATGCTAACATGTGGACTCTAGAGATCCAAAACAATTATCAGAATATCAGAAGATATCTTTTCACTTCTCCCATCAACTCCTAAAACTCTACACAGTCCATAGGAAATATATTTCATATAAAAAGATAAATATTTGTAGAAATAGGGTGCAATAGAATTTGGTATGACTGCTATATAATTTTTGGTATTTTTAGGCACATGACCTTGAATGAACTTAGCCACATTGCAGGCTTCCCTAACATACCTAGTTTCCAATTCTTTTAGGTCTATCTCTATAGTGCAGGGGTTATAAATGTTGAAAGCTTTCATAAAAGATCCCTTATCTAGAGTAACTAGGGCTATTCCATCATTCTTCATGATGGTCTTAGAGATGGTATCATATCTAATAGCCAACTCAAGCAACAAATATACATCTACAAAGATGTTTGGTACTATCAATTTGGCTAACCCTGATGTCCATGGGTTTGAAACGAGAATAGGACCATTGCTATTTTTATGAAAGTAATTAAAAAGATGGTATCCAGAAGCATCAGGAGTCTTAGAATCTCTACAATATGAAATATTATCATGAAGGTATTCATCATTTACATTTTTTCTCTGATTAGTCCCTAGTAGCAGAGTCACAAATTCATGAGAGTAATTCCTTTTTCCTTTCTGATCATCTTCAATGTCTCCCCTCTTTTCACTGGTTGAAGTCACACTTACTGCTTGACTCATCTCTTCTACTCTAATATAAACAATGTTGATGAAACTCTTGTTTCTTCACACTACAACCTGGACAATTTTGTTTGTCTAAGAGTGCTAACACTCATGTAATCTTAGCTCTTTATTCTGAAACCCTGGTGAACTAAAATGAGCAACAACAATGCTTATTTATTCCTGATAAATGAATGCATCAGTCTATTCGATATCATGAATTTTTTATTCAGCCACTTTTGTCATTACTCTATGGGCTTTGATATTAATTTCTCTTAGCTATGACACCTGAGGTTGACAGGTGATCAATTTTGAAAAAAGCCAACTGGGGTAATCATGAAATCTTATTATATGCAAAATAAACTCTATGTTTGATATGATTGGCTCACATCATTACAACTCAACATACTTCATACATGTTATCACAATCCTTTTGTTTTAATTGGATGGCAACTGTACATAATGGTGTGAGACAAAAACCCTTATAAATTTACCTTACTTTTACTCCATTTCTCTTTAGCAACCACACGACTGTTCTATCTCCTTGTTGCTAAGATTTAGCCTTAAATCTAGTTTTATCATGAGATTTAACGTGCACCATGTGATCTGAAATCTACCAACGGTTCAGATCTTTCATATTAATCATGCTTTCAACTTTACTTAACCTTATTTATTTTAGAGATTAAATGACTCAAGAAACTTGAAGTCACTGAGAGTTCTGGCTTACCATGAGTTTAGTTAGAGATTACGCGACCATCGTTAGAT
This sequence comes from Thuja plicata, assembly GCA_018584345.1. Classification (NCBI taxonomy): domain Eukaryota; kingdom Viridiplantae; phylum Streptophyta; class Pinopsida; order Cupressales; family Cupressaceae; genus Thuja; species Thuja plicata. The sequence goes on from MU224235.1 coordinate 2,617,944, forward strand.
CCTCTGTAAATCTGACAGTTCGCGTGAAATCTCTCATTAATTTTGTACTTACTACATCTGATCAAAGACAAAAAGACTATCATTAGATCATTTTAATCTAATAGCTCACATTAAATCTCTCAATCTTTATCCTTAACTATAGTTTGTTATGAGACTTTGCAACTGCAAGCTATTGCTAAGTCGCTAGATAGATTTCCTAACCATGGGTTTATTTTGAGACTTCACACAGGTCGCAGATCTCAGAGATGACTTAAAAATGTGTCAACATCTGAATCATTACCTCTGAGTCACTAGACAATCTCTAACTTTTTGAATCCTATCAGCAACTTAACACCAACCACCATATATTTTCTTATCTATGGTTTAGATTTTCCCACTGTAAACTTCACTGAGCCTTAAATTAACCTTTTCTAACCATAGTTCATATGGAGACTTAGTGACTAAATTAATCTAATTTTTTTAAATAAATCATCTAACTCAAGGTTTATTATGAGATTAAACACCAACCTATAGATCTTTCCTTAATCTGAGGGTAGTCGTTGGATCTCTTAAACTTTTACTCATCTATGCTTTTATCTTGCGATTAAATGTTGGCCATAAGATCATCTTGGAATCAGACGATAGTCACTAGATCTCATAAAAATTCACTTAACCCTTTTTTTCTTCAGAGATCTCGTGACTCAATAGATATAACCATGTCTTAACCTTGGTGACTTTGTGAAACTTCACGACCACCGCAGGATCAACTTGAAAATCAACTGCTTGTGTTAAACCTCTCAATCTTGATGTAATTTATGAAATCCTTCCAAGATTATGCACCTTCTCTTGATTCATTCTTCATCTTATAGTCTATGTTAAATCTCAGGAACTTTTACTAATGAGCACTTTCATCTCGCGATTAAACGCCAGCCACAGGATCATCTGAGAATCTACGACTATCATTGACTCTCTTAAGATTTAGCTTAACTCTTGTTTCCTTCTGATATCTTGCGACTGGATGAAAATCAAACCAAGCTTTAACTCTAATTTTTTTGTGAGACTTCAAAACTAAAGAAACTCAAAGTCGCCAGACCATTTATTAACTTTTGGTTTTCATTGGAGACTTTGGGCAAAGCACAGGATCTTGATCTGAATCAACAACCTGCATTAAATCTCTAAATCATTCAAAGCATATTCATTTTCTTATGAGATAACACCACCAAAGCATTGTGTTGAGTGGAAAAACAAAAGGGAATATTCAAAAAGTTTTTAAGAGACTATGCGATTGACTTAAAACATGAAAATATTACATGACTTAAGTGATTTGAAATTTCTAAAAAAGGTAACTGCAAATTAGAAGCCAATTGCAAAGAACTAGGGTTTTTTCTTTGACAAAGATAAAATTGAACTAGAACTAGGGTCTTTGCTTTGAGAAGGATAAAATTGACCTAGAACTAGGTTTTTACACATTTCATTGATTTTATCACTTGGAGATCAACACTTGTAGGGAAATTTTGATAGCACCTTGGATAGGAATTGACATTTATGTAAGAACATCACTGTGAACCCAAACATTTTATAGCAAGATTTCAAAATGGGAAATACAACCAATAGTGTCTCTTTCTAAGGATGCTTAAAATCAAGTTTATAGCAAGAACCATAGATCTCTGGGAGGTAGACCATGCTAACCTACTGCAAAAAGCAAACACACAATAAAAAAAACACTTGTACATATAATACAAAGCTACTGTGCATGAAAATAAATTTTTAATTGAAGAAATCTTTCAAGAATTGTCCATGCACTGGAAATTCAAATACCTCTCCCTCCATATTCCTTAGCACATATGAATCTTTCCCAAAATTTTGAATAACAAAGGGACCTAATCGTAATGATTCAAATTTCTTATGCTTCCCTTTGTCTTCAGCCCTTACATTCCATTGAAGTACTATGTCATTAGGATGGATTTTCCTTTTACTTTCTCTTTTATCAAACAATTATTTCATTTTATGTTGTAACTTAATGTTCTCTTTTTGACTATCTTTTCTGGTTTCATCCAGTTCTGCCAGCTGCATCATTCTATCTTGCATAGGTTCAAAAACATCTAGCTCCTCTTCCTAATAAAACTTATATACTGGAAGAAAATTATTCACGGGCATTCTAGATTGCATACCATATACTAGTTCAAAGGGATACTTACCTATTTCTTTTTTACTGTGATCCTGTCAGCCCATAAAGCAAGTTTTAGTTTTGAATGCCAAGCTCTCTTATTTTTCTCAAGGATCTTTTTTAGGATTTTCAATATACTCTTGTTACTAGATTCTTCTTGGCCATTGGATTGGGGATGATATGGGGAAGAGTATGACATCATAATCCCATATTCATCATAGAAATCCTTAAGTTCATCTGACCTAAAACACATAGCATTGTCCATTACCAATTTTATAGGGACACCAAATCTGGTCATAATATTTTCCATTAGAAAGTCAGTGACCACCTTACTAGTTGACCTCTTTGTAGGAATTTCCTCTATCCATTTTCTAAAATAATCTATAGCAACTAGTATCCAACTATCTCCACCACTAGATTTTTTTGAAAAATCTCCAATGAAGTCAATCCCCCATATGCAAAAAGGTGATTCAACACTTATAGGATTTAATAATAGGGCGCCTGAAAATTTCAATTTGTTTGAAAATCTTTGACAAGGTTCACACTTTCTAATAGAGGAATGAGCATCTTTGAATAATAAAGGCCAATAATAACCATCCCTAAATATTTTATGAGCAGTGGTCTTGGCAGAGTAATGTCCTCCACACACACCAGCATGCATTTCAACCAAGACCTTTTCAGCTTGACTTTGATCTAGATATGGTAAAAGTACACCATTTCTATTTTTCCAATATAGATCTCCTTGTACCAAGGTGTATCTTTGAGCTTGCAACTTGAGACTTATTTTCTGATTATCTATCATAATCTCAGGGAACTTGGCATTTTTGAGATAGTACATGATATCAACATAATAAGGTTTTTTTTTCAATACTAGTCATTATTGAATCTTGTACCTTTGTATTATTTATTTGAACCATTTCCAAATTTTCTTCTGTCATTAATTTTTCTAAGCCTTGTCCTCTTACTAATTTGGTAATGTGGATTTCCAAATTAAACTCTTGAATCCTATTGATCCATTTACACCGCTTACTAATAACTTCTAAATGAGTAAGAATATCCTTAACTGCTGCATGAGGTACATATGCCATCACTTTTGCACAAACCAGATAAGGTCTGAATGACTTTACAACTTTAACCAAAGCATATTCTTGTTTCTCCATCATTTCATAATTCAACTCTGCAGCTTGATGGATTTTCTAAAAAATAAAACAGGATGCTCATATCCCTCCTCATCTTTTTTCAATAAAACAAAAACAATTGTATGAAAAGATGCAAAAGAGAATAATGAGAAAGGCTTATTGTAATCAGGGGATCTCAAAATAGGTGCCTCTTGAACTGCTTTCTTGATTTGTTAAAAGATGATTGTTCTTCTTCACCCCATTGAAACTTTGCATCTTTTTTCAACAATTTAATTATAGGTTTGACAATCTCTACAAAATTAGCAATAAATATTCTTAAAAAATTAATATTTCCTAAGAAAGACTATACACCTTTGATATTTTTTGGATTAGTGACCTTCTGAATGGCTTGTATCTTCTCTGGGTCAATTCTCACTCCAAATTTTGACACTATATGTCCCAACAACTTCCCTTATGTTACTGCAAACTGACATTTTCTGGGATTCAAAGAAATACCATATTCCAAAGCCTTATTAAATAAAATTCTAGGTGTCCACAATGGTCCTCTACTTTCTTGGAATATGTTGTCAAATAATCTTGATATATTACCATGAACAAGTCAATAAATTCTTTGAATGCAACATCCATGGATCTCTTAAATGTTGCCCCTGTATTTATGAGACCAAATGACATTCTAATATACACATATGTACCCCATGGAGTAGAAAATGGTGTTTTAAATTGTTCTGATTCTTTAACTAATACCTGGTTATAGCCTGAAAAACCATCCATCATTGACAATAGCTCGCAACTAGTAACCTTGTATAACATTGCTTCAATGTTAGGTAAAGAGTAATTATCTTTTAGGGATGCAATGTTTAAGTTTCTGAAATCAACACAAAGCCTTATGTCACCATTCTTTTTTTCTCACTGGGACCAAATTAGAGACCTAAGTTGAATCTCTTATGGGATGAATAATCCCCGCATCCTTTAATTTCAACAACTCTTGTTGCATTTTGGGAGCCAAAAATGGGTTGATTGGTCTCTATTTCAGTCATAATGGCTTAGCATTTGATTTCAATGGGATTTCATGTTGAAAAAGGTCTTCCCTATAGGCTTTCAAATCCTCATAAGACCAAGAAACACATGCTTATGTTTCCTTAATAATTTTATCAGATTTGATTTGACATCAGAATCTAACCTCTTTCCAATATACACTATTGGAGGAGTGGTTTCTGATCGTAGATTTACTTTTTCCAAATCCTCAATTTTAGCATTGCTCATTTTTTATGAATGATCATCTTGATTACTGAACAATGCTTCTCATTCTACCAGTCCTTTAGGGATCTAATTAGAACTCAATTGGACAACCTCATTCCCCAAAACAATATCTCTACCATCAATTACCTCAAGTAAAGAGTTACAATCTATATGTTGGTCTTCATAATGGTCAAGGCATTGAATAAATGTAAGAATATCTTGGTCATCCTCACAAACTTGCTAGTTGTAAATATTATCAGAGACAACTAGTATAGTCTTAATTTCCACTATTGATACCCCACTTAAGGTCAAATCACCAGTCTTTAAAGCAACATTAGCTAAAAAAATTTCCATGATGTTTTTTGACCTTTCTATTTAGTTAATATTAAAGGCATCAAAAGATTCAATCTGGTCCCAAATAGAATGTTTGTACATTTTCAATCTATCACATTTTACAAAAAAATTGGATCTAACTTTTGCTACTACTAGCTCAGAATCACCATAAACTTTTGAACATTTAATTCCATGCTTAGCAACAATATTTAACCCCAAAAATAAGGCTTCATATTTAGTAGTATTATTTGTACATTGGAATGATAACAAGAAAGAGTACTTGAATGTTGTACCTGATGGAGAAATAAATAAGAAAATAGCTCCTGATCCTTCTTTGGAACATGCTTCATCAAAATACATCAGCTATAAACCATCATGTTGTGTATTCAACTCCTCAATTAATGGATCAATATTTTTACATTAAAGAATACTTTTCTTGACTCTGAAGTTTTCCATGTCTATTTTTTCACAATAATTAATGTCAGTATTTTCATTTAGCTCAATCATATGGGGGGTCCTACCTTCCTTGGACACCTTGACATTATTACCATAAATGCTGAGAGTAGCAAAAGATAAATCACATTGAATACTTCCACCCATTGAATCAGTCCATTTCCTTGATAGCAACATGCCATAATGAGGTGGGATATCAACCACCAATACACTCATTGTCAATACTATGTTAGGACATATAGCTAACCTATAATGTAAAGCCTCAATAGTACCAACAACAGGGATCTCTCTAGAGTCCATTTCCTAACATCTCCCATGAGGAGTGTCAACTTGTAATCCCATGGATCTCATTATTTCTGCAGGCATAATAGTGTTAGATGCTCCAGAATCTATCATATAGTTTTTAAGCATCTTACCATTAATGACTAGAGTTAAGAAAAAAGGATCAATGATTCCTGAAGCAGTATTTGTATTTAAATAGATCTGAGGGATTTCTGAAATCATTCCCTCTGGCTCTTTTCCTTTGTTGTTAAACTTCTTTTCAGCACCTTCTAGTTTTTGGATTTTTATTAGAGAAACATTGTTTAGCATTGAAAGGAATTTTTCCTTATGTTCCTTAATTGTCATCATTTCTAGAAATGGAAATTTGATAGTTATTTGTGACAGACACTGACCCATATTAATATGGGTGTATTTTACATCAGAGGACTTTGGTTTTTCAACAATGATATTATTATCCTCTACTTGAATGTTCAAAGTTGACTCTTCCTTCTTTGATTTTTTATTTTCAACCTTAGAAGGGGACGAAATTTTTTCTGGCACTTTAGCTTTTCCCTCATGTACAATGTTTGAATCATTTTCTTTGTTTACAATTTTGACCTTTGACTTATTTACATTTTCAACAGGTCCTCTTTTTTGTGTATACTTGGCATATAGTTTATTTTCTTTAATAAAGATGTTAGCCGGTTGGCTACCCACCTCACTCACTAATCTATTCCTCAATTTGTAGTTACTTCTATCCTTAGTTACTAAATCAACAGTGATTCTTGCTCTTTCTTCATCAAAAGGTTTTCTTATTGTTGTAGATTCTTGACTGTTTTGAGCATAACATCTTATATTATCAACCTCTTCATCTTCACTCTCAGACAAAACTTGTTGATGATATACTTCTATTCTACCTTGTGAACCATAAATATCATGGTTCTCAACTTCATTGTCAGAATCTACATTAGGGCATGCATAAGAATTATTCATAGCACATCCATTATGATCACATAATTCACCTTCTTCACCTTCTTTTTCTTCACTAGCATTTATGTCTAGAGCAACAACACAAAAATCAGGATTATGTGGTGCTTAACAAGCTTCACACCAATAAGTATCACTGCACATGTTTACAGAATTTTTGTGTAAAGGATCAGGGGTCCTATTATCAGGCTTATCCTTTCTTGGTGGGATAATAGGTTTTCCATCCTTAAACTAGGTACCATATGGGTGATTTTGTATCCTACTTTGTGGATTATAACTATTTTAGGATGGCCTATTATTTTGTGGATCTTTATAGTCTTTATACTCTGGTTCCTTTTGGTTTCTCCTACTAAAATGTGCATCATCCCTTCTACCCAATTTTCCTGACACTCTTCTATTCATTTCTATATTCACTGTTGTCTTGTATGCATCAGTAAGACTTCTGGAGTTCTTGTCTCTGAGATCATACCCCATTTTAGAATCAAAAGAATTCAGATATGTAGAAATACATACCTTTTCATCAATTTTGATCTTCTAGAAAAGCTTGTGCATGGCTCTTTGGAATCTTGTATTAAATTTAGTGACTTCCTCATTGAAATTTTTCTTTATATTATTGAATTCATTCAACAAGAATCCTTCATTTGTTTTATCAGCATATTGACCTTTAAATAAGTCTATTAATTCATCCATAGATGCCACATAACCATTTGATAGCCCTCTAAACCATTCCCTAGCATCTTCAACTAAGGATTGAACAAAAAGTTTCATTAAGACATCTTCATGATTAATATTCATGTCATCTATGATATCAATAAACTTTCTTAAGTGTACTTCATAAGAAATAACATTATTTCCTGAAAACTTTGGGAGCTTCTCCCCAATATAATTTGGTACTATATTAGGGTAACTAGGAATACCAATGAAAGTAAATTGTTTGTACCTTTCTGGATGTAGTGGTTTCCTTTGAAATCTATCACCATCCTGGAAAGTGACAGCTTTTGCTTTTGAAGTTGTAGCACTTTCAACACCAGCATGAGAATATATAGAAGATTGTAGGAAATCAACCTTCTTCTTCATCTCTAAAGTGGTAGCCTCTGCTTCTTCTTTCTCCAACATTTTGGCCATGGTTTCTTTCTCCATTTTTTATTTCTCAAGATCAATGTCTAATTTAGACATTTGTTCTATCGAAACTTTGTGAGTTTTTGTTTCATCTATTTCACTTCCTGTCACCTTCTTTTTCCCTTTATCTTTAGAATCTTGAGAACCAAAACTTTTGTGAGTGACTGGTGTGTCTCTTGATCTCTATGAGACCTTTCAACATTTTTCATTGGTTGATGTCTTAATGATCTTCTTCTTAATTTTTCAACATTTATTTGATTTTTTTTTCTTTTTTAAATCTTTCTCTCTTTTCTTTTTCTGAATAATGGCCAATTGCCTCATTAAATTCTTTCTTCTTCAGAAAGTTCATCAGAGGGAACTTTAGAATCTAAACTGATAGTATTAGTCCCTTCTCTTTCACTAGAAGTACTACTATTTGCATATGTTTCCAATCCTAGGTCAGGGGATTCTTCATATTCAGATGTGTTTCCCTCATGACTGGATTGGGTTGAATCTTTTCTCCTAGTGTTCTCCTCTTCTTTTCTTGGAGATGAGTTATCTATATTAGCTTGGTTCTTATTTTCTCTCCAAGACATTTTATTCCTAGAAGTAGTAGGAATTCCACTTTCCAACTCAACTTATAGGTGTTCTCTTACTCTTGATCTTGTATTCATATTGAAAAGGATGTGTATTAATATTGAATATTACTTAGCACTGATTACAAAGATTTCCTTTGAGTCGCCACCCAAAACAAGTTGGGAAAATATAACACAACCAAATGTGAATACTATAATAGTGACTTAGATAGGATTACTCAATTGTAAATTAATTCAATTTTTAAAAATAGAGATTGTCTGAAAGTTCCACAAGATTTGTAAATTCCCTAGCAGAGTCACCAATTTGTTAGGTCTTTTTCTTCTAGGCTCTCAATATAGTATGAATGCTTAAAAATTATACTTCCAATTTTTGACTCATTCAAGACAAAGCCTAATTGATGAGTACTAATTCCTCCTTCTACTTTGAGATCCACAAGCTCAGGCGGGTGTACCTTCAATAGATTACTGATTCTTAGTATCTGTAATAGTGGATTAGGGATTTCACTAATTGGCTAATTATCTTTCATTGTATCAACTGATAAAACACCTTGCACATGACAATAATTAACTTATTACAAAAATTTACAAGAAAAATTATGATCATAACAATAACAAACATCAGTGAGATAAGGATTCTCATCCTTCTTCCTTTTGGAGTTCTTTTAACTCGAGAAGGTTAACCTAGTGATTCACTCTTTAAGGAATCAATAAACTGAATTGTATTCTCTAATAATTTTACTTAAACATATATATTCTTTGTAACTGAAAAGTGAATGATTGATTTATTTAATATTTGATGATGATTAACTACTTTCCAAACCCTAACCAGTGCCTAATTCTTGGGCAAATAGTCAATATCAAATATAAATCCACAATAAATTGATTAATGAAAACATATGCAGTTTAGATAGAGTGCCTTACAATGTATCTTTTCATTCCCACACTACTGTATTTGATCCTTAAACCAATGTTTAACTCTCTGGAATCACTTATAAGAACTACTCTCTCCTTGAAAGAAACTTACAAGTAATTGCACAATCGCCTTGTAACTGGTATATTTAAGATGCCTTAAAAATTAAACATACAAGAGCTTAAATAAGAATATAAAGAGACAACAAAATTATAGAACAGAAACTGCATTGTATTTTATTAATATGTTACTGCTTCAATACATTCAAAAAATACTAAAAGCACAAAGCTCAGAAAAAATTGAGAAGTCTGCCTTGTAGTTATATATTTCACCAGCCTTACAATTATGTTCTATCTTTCTATGCCTTGTAGTTATATATTTCACCAACCTTACAATTATGTTCTATCTTTCTATTTATAGAGTCTTAGCCATCTTGGAAACCTTAAAGACTAAGGATGCAACAAGCTTCAGATGGCTTAGACCTAACCCTAAAAGATACTAGAAGACAAAATACAATAAGACCTTCAAGCAGCAGAAAGACAAAATAGGAAGTCAATCAGATTTGATCCTTAAATCTTTGATAGTTGGCACCTTTGTCTATAGATATTCTGGGTAGCCTCAAATAGTTATTGCAAGGTCTAGTGACTGCCAATACAAGCTAACTTACACTAGTCTTACTGATGACTAACCTCCCTATGCTCATAGACCAGGTGCCAGGTGTCTCTTCACTCCTCGTCCAATATGTCTAAGTCAACTGTTGCAGGCTTCTTTTTCTTGGGCTTGGTGAGAACATCCCATGCTACAACCTCTACCTATGTAGGCCAATTAAAGCTCTGATTTATTTGTAATTGTTCCTTTTTCCTTTCCCTTATTAAATTATGTTTCGGCTTTGAATGCCCCATCTAAGGTCTTATTAAACCTTTCCATATCCAATTCACCATTGTCTGACATTAATGCCTCTTTATTAGGCAGTAAAGCATAAAATTCACCTCTCCACACCTCCACTGCCTTAATCTCATTGTCTTGTCCCTTTATTGGAGGAATAAATTTATTGTATCTTGACCCAAACATGTTGACCCTAGCCTCAATCCTATTTACGTTGCCCTTGAAGAAAGACACGATAACCCCAATCTTCTCAATTTCCTCACCCACTTGCGTTACAATCTCAAGGAGATATGTCCTAAGTGGCTGTAGGGTTGCTAACCATTCAAAAAAATCTTTCCTAACTGACCAGTTTCCAAAATTAGGATTAAAAATTAAAACATAATTATTTGCCTCTATTTGCAGGCCAAGCAACTTGTTATAAGCATTGTATACTAGATAAAATTTGTTTTTCAAGACATTGATCCTATGTTGCATTCCAAGGCTTCTAAAGCCTCCTTATTCTACTATTTTTCCTTCTCCTCTGTTTCCTTTGAAATATCCCATGCATCCTTAGTTTGCACTAGGGCATCCACAACTTGCTGAGGTGAAGCAGTAATAGTCTTAGGGATTTCTTGTAATTTCAAATTTAATTCTGCCATCAACTTCTCTAATGCATTGATCTTTATCAAGCATAGTTCTCTATCCTTCACTACAACACTTGCTTCATCAAATAATTTCTTATATCTCTTTGACATCTGTTCAGATTTAGCTTCATTTAGATGAGAAAAATGGGTAAGGGCCTGTGATATTTCCAAATCTCTAGTGTCATGGATAGACCATATGATCTTATCCCCATCCATTTTTTCTTGTACATTAATAAGTGATGAATTTTGTGTCTTGGGAGCCAGAGCCCACATGGCTAAAGTCTAGAATTGTGCATTATATCAACATCCCCTAGTCATTTCTCCCACCTATGTCCCTGAAGACAATTTTATATCAGGCTTCCTTCTTATCTGGTCAATGATAAATGCTGATGCAAGTTCCTAGCCAGGCACAAGTAACATCACACTAGACTTAACCAACTTTCTATCTTCCTCAGGTGTCATCTTTTCTAATTCAAGATCATAAGCCTACAAAGTGTGCAAGGCTTCATTTGGCACTTGGTCACTCCCTGTTAACTACACCTGTGATCCCACTTCTTTCTGCCTCTTCTAGATCAAATTTATTTTAAACACTTCTCTTTTAATAAAATCATCATCACTCAAAAACTTTTCTTTCTAAAGCTTTCTCTCATCTTGACACAGTAAAAGAGGTATTTCAACATCTTCTCTTTTCTTCTTTCCTTCCCTTATTAACATCTTGAGATGATGATCATAAGCTATGTTTCCAGTGATCAAAGCACTCACCTTATATTTTTTCTTCTTATGTGTCTTAACATTAGAAGGCTCCCATGTTTCCACTTTCTATTTCTTTTTGGGAGGTTCACTAGTCACCTCAGCCTCATGTTCTTGAGTTGAATCCATTATTGTATTCTCCTCTATTTGAGGTGGCTGATCCATTGGAGGAGGGCTATGCACTGAATAGCTACTATCACAATACTCTGAAGAAGAGTGCTTGTTAGGACCTCTTTCCTTATCTTCTATCTTCTCCTCAAGTTGGTTACATAATGTGCCATAAGATTCTATCATCTTATCAAGTCTTTACAAGTAAGGAACTGGTGCATAAGAAATTGTGATGGTCTTCAAATCTGCATATTCTTCTACCTTTCTCTATCGACATTCAGTAGAGGTTTGGATTCTTTCCATATTTCCATAAAAATGATGTCCACTCACTAAAATAACATCAACTAACCCTTATATCACATACTTAATCACTAAATCAGTTCACGAACTCAATATATCAACTCGATAACAACTTCATATATTATCTTTTGATTCTCCAAAATAGTAATAATAATATCACTTTATATTACCTTCCATTACTGTCGCTGGATCACACTCACCAATGACACAATACATTCACTGATTCTTCAAACCTTACAACTTCCACAGACCGAAATAGAACTCCGCCAACTCAGTGGTCAGCTCAACACGACCATGCATGGGTTTGTATTTCATTCAACTACTTATATTCTAGCTCATTCTACAAATATATCTTCCCATTACGTGGCCATCATAACACCTTTTCGTGGTTTCTTTGGGCATAGACCAAACTCCATTACAACTCGCGGGCCTAACCAAACACCAGCATACTCATGTAGTTCATGGTTGCCACCTTTTTTCTATTCCAAAATGTTGAGCTCAAGACATCATGTTCTTTGGCTCACTCTAAATGCAAGTGCTCTGCACATAGAGCTCGCAAGTCTGGTTGTTGCTCATGTGGGTGTTCGCAAAGGCCACTGCCTTTCTCGATGACTTCATAACACTTTCTTTAAACCATTTCCTCTACGTTCAAATGCTTATCTTTGGAATCGATACTCTATCCAATCAAATGACCTATAAACAAAACCAAACTATGGATTCGATAGATATCAACCCAAGAAACTTGATTCATGACCAACAACACAATAACAAATCTTTGGTTATTCGAAACTGTTGGAGATTTGCTTCTGTGCAAATAATTGACTATATGTTTGTCATTGATGAAAACATATAGTATATAGTAGTGAACTATATTTAGTTTTTAGTATAGACATATGAAAGCCTTGTGTGGTTGTTTTTATGTTTCAGACATAGTTACTAGACCATATACATTCACATAGAGTCAGATATGCATTTTTAGTTGAGTTATGTTAATTTGTTTTGACAATTACAGTGTCTAAAGATTATCTATGAAGAGCCGATGTAATTACATTGTTTCTTGAGTTGCACCTACCTTAAGGATATGCGTGTTTGTATTCAATTTTAGTTTTGATTTAACGATAATTATCTAAAGGTGCTAAACATGTTCTAATAGAAGTAGGATAATTGAGTCAATTTGGTAGAGCCGACTAGGTGAGCCATCACATCTATTTAGTTTGAGTTGCGTGCTTGATTTGGCCGACTAAAGAAGTATTGAAGGGACTCCTAAAGCTAACTATGATCACATCTTTTGGGGAAGATACTTATAGTAGTTCATTTGATGAACGCTAAGTGTTAATGATAAGAGGAGAGATAGAAAAAGTACAGAACATAATGTCTGTTGTTTTGGGATAGTAAAGACATTTCATTCATCAAGAAAATATCTATGTGAAGAAGAAGTGAAAGCATATAATACACTAGAACTGATCAAGACAGTAGGTCTACTCAAACAGTTCATTTATCAGATATATTGCATATTTATTTTACTGAAGGTTGCAACCTTCATCATTTCAGCAATGAGCTTTTTGGACAGTGAGTCCTCACCCCTAATAGGGTTATTTGTAAATGACTCCTAACAGGGTCCAACCCTTAACCAGGTCACTGTACTTATTGCATTGTAAAGATCAACTCGTAATAGGGTTGTAAGATCTTATAACATGGATTATTATACTCAAGTACAGTTCTTTGTGGGTGCTAATTCCCACCAGGTTTTTTACCTATTTGGTTTCCCCATAACTAAAATTATTGTGTTCTATCTTGTGTTATCTGAATGTGTTAATGCTTAGTGTTATTCTATAATTAATTGGAGAAAAGAATTAAACTAGATGATAAATGATTCACCCCCCTCTCAGTTATCCCTTGGGACTATTCCAACAATTGGTATCAGATCCAAGTGCCTTGGAGAGAAATCCTAACAACTTAAGGTAGATCAAATGTCGTACTTCAGGAAAGAGAGTCCTAGGTTTGATGGAGAGAACTATCTTGACTAGAAGAAAAAAATGATGACACATCTTCAATGCGTTGGTTTTGAGATCTATGAGATTACCACTCATGCAATTGATGTTCCCACCTTGGAAGACCTTGCAGAAGAAGACTCTACAATTAAACAAAAAGAAGTATTTACTCAATTAGTGCCCTATCTGATAGTGAATTTTCTAAGATCAAGAAGGAAGAAAAAGTATATTCAATCTAGAAATACTTAGAAGATATGTTTGAAGGAGACATGCAAGCAAAGAATGCGCGAATAGACATGGAAGAAAAGATACAATAATTTAGAGATGCTACCTGAAGAGAACATTAGAGCTTATAATCAAAGGATTAATGAAGTAGTGGCAGGTATTAGGAACAATGGTGGAGAAATTTTAGAGGATGATATAATGGAAAAAATGATGACCACATTGTTAATAGATTATGAAAGCAATATTAACATTTTGGATGAAACCATGCAATTCTCAAAGGACTTCAAAAGAGAAACCTTGATTGGAAAAATATCTGCATTTGAGATATCAAGATTAAAGACAAAACCTAAAATGGAAACAACCTTCAAAGCCTTAGTCCATGGTAAGAAATCTTTAAGCAGCTCTAATAATAATGAGAAGGAAGAAGTTGATACTGAACTAGACAAAATCATTGCTATGATTGCTAAGAAGGAAAGAAAAGGTAAAGGGAAATATGAAGGACAGCTACCATTCAAATTTTTTTCATGCAACAAAGTTGGCCACTTTGCATCCAAGTGTCCTACAAGAGTCAAGAAGTTCAGATCAGATTACAAGCCCAAATAAACTAAGGAATGCTATCATGCTGAAGATGGTGTAACTGATGATGATTTAGGAGAAGATGAAATAGGATTTGTTTCCATTAAAGACATTGAGAAAATTCTTGAGGAGATGGACATTGAAGATGAAAAAGAAGCACAAGAGTTAGCATTAGTTTCCAAAGCAGACATCAGAACAGACTGGATCATAGACAGTGGGTGTTCACATAACATGACAAGTGACAAAGACATATTTGTACATCTAGATAAGTACAAAGGTGGCATGGTTAGATTTGAAGATAACATTCCCAAATCTATCATAGGTAGAGGATCTATCACCTTAGATGGAAAGAACAAGACAAATGAGGTTCTTTATGTGTATGGTTTGCATCATAACCTACTAAGTGTTGGACAACTGTTAGATAAAGGATATTAGTTTGGAATTCAAGAACAACAAATGTATTATCAACAACAAAGAAGGAGATATAATTGCATCAGGCTCAAAGACCAAAGGTAATGTCTTTCAGCTCAACTCTGAAGTAAGTTGTTTTTTTGCAAAAGCGGATGAAATTTGGCTATGGCACAGGAGACTTTGTCATATCAATTTTGACAACATAGTAAAGATAAGTAATGTAAAGGCAGTAAGAGACCTTCCAAGTATTGCAAGACCAGTTGATACTATGTGCAAGGAATGTGTGATGGGGAAGCATGTGAGGACCTCATTCAGGAGTAAACAGAACTCTGTAGAGAAAAAATTAGATATGATACATACAGACCTATGTGGACCTACTCAGACAAGATCATACTATGGAGAGAGGTATTTCATTTTGTTTGTTGATGATTTCTCAAGAACGATGTGGGTTGCATTCTTAAAAGACAAATCTGAAGCTTTTGAGAAGTTCAAAGTATTCAAAGCTAAGGTTGAAAATGAATCTGGATTAAAAATAAAATGTCTAAGATTAGATAGAGGAGGAGAATTCACCTCTGACCAATTTTATGACTACTGTGAAGAACATGGAATCAAAAGATAGTTAAGTACACCTAGAACCCCTCAGCAGAATGGGATTGAAAAAAGAAGGAACAAGATAATACTTGACACAACACGCACTATCATGATTGAAGGAAAGGTTGCCCATACCTATTGGAGAGATGCGGTCAATACATCAATCTATATTATCAATAGAATCTAGTTAAGGCCAGGGGAAGACAAGACACCTTATGAACTTTGGTTTGGTAATGTACCTATTGTAAAATACTTTAGAATCTTTGGAAGAAAGTGCTACATCAAGAGAGATGACAGTATTGGAAAGTTTGATGCTAGAAGTGATGAAGGTATTTTTCTTGGTTACTCTACTAAAATCAAAGCCTATAGATGTTTTAATCTAATATTGAAGAAGATCATTGAAAGTAATCATGTAAAGATTGATGAGAAGTTTATGATTCAAGAAAGATAATATAAATGTGCTCCCATGATTGAAGGTGTACCCAGACCTATCAGTAAGGACACAGTTATTGAAGAAATGTTTGACTATATTGATGTTTCATGCAACAATCCTAAACCAACTCAAGAAGAATCACATATTATAGATGGGAGTGTCACTCTTAAAAACTCAAAATACACATCCAAATACCAATCTAAGGAAGACATCATTGGAGATCAGAGCGCTAAAGTCTTGACAAGATCCAATGCAAAAGGTTCAACTGTTGATGAAGAGGTATGCTTACTTTCTCATATTTAACCCTTAAGTGTTGAAGAAGCGTGCAATGATTCAGATTGGCAAAGTGCTATGCAAGAAGTGGATTAGATAATGAAGAATGATACATGGGAACTGGTCCCTAAACCTCGTGACAAGAATGTGATTGGAAAAAAGTGGATATTCAAGAATAAGATGAATGAAGAAGGTACAATGGTAAGAAACAAAGCAAGACTGGTATGTAAAGGATATGCTCAGAGAGAAGGAATAGACTACACTAATACATTTTCCCCTATGAGCAAACTGGAAGTTGTGTGTGTGTGTGTGTGTATTTGGGTACCTGATAAGAAAGACACAAACACTCAATAAGTCATTGCATTAGCTCAAAAGGTTAGATAAAACATGTAAAACCCACTAATATCAACCTATTGCCTTCTAAATAAGAAGAGTTTGATTAGTAACATAATATCCCTCAAATTATGCTACAATCAGTGACACATACAACCTAGCATGAAGGATTTTAGTTCAAAAACAAGCTAAAAATATGATAAAGTATGCATTCTAGCTCTAAGAGTTGAAATAAAAACAATGCAAAAGCATGAAATAAGAGATGAAATATAAGTCTAATGTTAATTTAACAACATAACAATGCATTTGAGATATGAGGTGAAGGCTTATTTACTCTAAAAAAATGGCTCCGATTTATAGAAGAATGGGAGAGAGAGAGAGGGGGGAGACAAGGCTCATTAATGAGGTGAGTGCTTCATAAATGAAGGTGTAAGAACAATTAATGCCCAAGGAATTAATGAGGCATGGGAGAGACATAGGCTTAAGGCCTTTTCATTAATGAAGCATTAATGAATTCCTTAAAGAGGTATGGGGAGGATGTAATAAGATGGCTTGAGAAAGTGGACTTGGAGAGAGTCAAGCTTGAGAAAGTTGACTCTCTCAGGTGGGTTGAGTTGCTAATCATTCCCTAATGGAATGTGACAATATTAGGAGGTGGGTTAGGATAGAATTTAGGATTAGGATTAGATTAGGATGGGTGAATGGGTTGAGAAGGGTTAGAACCCAGGGTAGAAGTGTTTGAGATAGGTTAGGTTGGGGTTTAGGGGAATATTAATTAAATGAATTAAAATTATTTAATTCATTCAAAAATAGGAAACTAATTATTTAAACAATTTAATTTGTTTTTAATAATTAGGGGACTATAGCCATTTTAATTAAATTAAATAGGCTAGGGGAATGGGTTACTTTGCAAGTAGGTAATTGATTAAGGGATTTATTTAATTCCTTTATAATTAAATATTATAGCCATGTTTGAATTTGGTTTGATTTAATTGGATTTGATTGATTTAGATTGTATGGCTATAGTAGTTAATATAAAATAGTGATAAAAATCACCTAGGATATTAAATTGATTCAAAGAATTATGCCAAGCAGTAACAGGTTCATTTGGACATAATCGAGGGTATGATCACACTTAGGGAAAATAGGGTCCATAGTTGGAATAGACCAAATTTAGGTGGTTACATTTACCCCTCTTTGAATTGATGTGTGAGTAGCGCATTGATTCAAAGAAAGTTTTTTGATTTTAACTTCGGAAAGATTGAGAATCCCGTTCTTGGTTGTCGAATGAAATGTTGATGAGATCAGTCTCACTCTTGATCAAACCAAACTGATAGAATTGATTTTGAACTTGGTTGTCATCCAAAGATCAATAAAAGATTTTAAAAATACCAATTTTGAACTTGGTTGTCCTTCAAAAATCAGTAAGAAGCTTCCAGGAGCTTAATAAAAATCTTTTAAAAATGAGGAAACATAAGATATCAAGTCATGAGAGCCAAAGCTTTCTATCCAATAATTTTGACTTAGTCAAGGAAACTGTTATGCCCCTAGTTTGTTTGATAACAAAGTCATTTTTAATGCAGTTTTGAGAAAAAAATTAATTGATGAGTGTGATCATGCCCCTTTGGGAATGAAATCGAAGGAAAAGAATAAAATCCCTTATTTGAAAGAATATATCACTTGCAAGAAGCAGTTTAGGTCAAGAAAGAATGGAGTAGAAGAAACGGGAAAATAAGGTGTGTTTAAAAATAAACACATGAGTACCAAGTTAATTATGTGAAAATGTGAGTGAGAATATTGATAAAATTATGTTAGACCAAGATGTATGATGAAATGTGTAGTTTGGACCGATGTGTGAAACAACGGAAGTAAATTCACAATTTTTTGAAACTATCGTAAAAATGGTGCTATGTTGCTAAAAACATCTTAGGAACCTTTGATTTGGTTCCCAATTGATCAGAAAGAGAACAGAAAAGAAGTTGTAGTCATCTGGGAGGAGTTTCAGAACTCTGAAATGTCTCAAAAGACCCATATAAGCCTCCAAAATCACCATTTCACTATTCATTTTTACTTTCCTCCATATAAAATTAGAGAGCTTTGCAGAGAAAATGGTAGTCCCTATAAGGAAGTATCATTTTGAGATGAGCCAACAACACCAGCGTCCAATCGATTACCCACCATCGGTAAGTGCTCGATAAACTGCCCTGTGAATTTTGCAATTTTGAATTGCATGCATTTTTGTGATAGTTATAGCTCTTTGAATTTAGGATCACATCTAGGATTCTAGATCGCATCTTGTGAATCACACATCGCATCCAATTTTTCTTGGATCATATTTGATTTTTTCAGATTCCTGTGTCACATCTGGTATTTCCCGGATCGCATCTCGTTCTTTTGTTTTTGCCCTGTTTTCAAAGAAAATCTATCAGTGGGTCGCATCCTGTTATCTTAGGATCACACCCCACATTTAGGATCGCATCTCGTATTTCGGGGATCACATCTAGTAAATGCGATTGCATCCTACATTTCTAGGATCGCATTTGGTAAGAAACTTGGAATGTTAATGTGTTTGGATCTGTTTGCATCCTGCAAACAGGAAATGACTTAGTTGATTAGGATTTTGTCCTTGATGGTAGATAAGGTACTAATTGATAGCTATTTTTATTCAAAATAGGCCCAGTTTTGAGTAGTCGCTTTTTGTGACACTTATTATGCATGTGTACTTGCATTGTCTGGCCAATTTTTAGATGATGAACAGACTACAGTGATCTGATATGGATTGCGTTCCTTGATAGGTTTACCCGAGATCGGGGTAAACCATGGGTTGTTGACTACTCTTTCCGAGAGATGGAATTCTGAGCACAACACCTTCCACCTACCGACTGGAGAGATCATAGTGACACCTGAGGACGTTTGGAGGATATTACACATACTGATGGTCGGTCATGAGGTACATTTTGAGTCTATAGTAGCCATGGTGATTGGTGTTGCACGGAGATACTTCCAGGATGACACCATAGACTACAGATATATTTTCTAGGACTATATGGTCGATCATTATGATTGATTATCTATTTATTTGGCAGGTCTGGTAGGCGGCATCCTTATGCCAGATAGGGGCCAGCACAATTTTATGGTTGGCTAGATTGATATGATTAAGCAGATGGTGACCCATCATCGGCAATTTTCCTGGGGGAGCTATATTTTAGCACATATGTACAAAGAGCTCCACGAGATCATGTATCACTATACCTACAGTATGACTGTGGAGATTCTTATTCTGCAGATCTGGGCCTGGGAGCACATCCCTATGACACAGCCGATTATTGATAGACAAAGGCCACCTGAGCAGCCCTATGTATATATGTATGCAGGCCTCTTACAATAGCCCCATCTAGGCAAGATTGAGTACTGGCATTGATTATTCGATGATATGATAGAGGTCGTGTGGTGACCATACCTAGACTGTGAGGTGTGGACTTTTGATGCTTGATAGGTACCATATTTGTGTCAAAGCAGATATCTGATTGGCCAAATGAGATATGTTATTGAGCGCTTCATCATTATCAGAGTATTGAGGCAGTATGGTCGGTGACAGGGCCGTAAAGAGGATATTTCAGTGTATGCCCGTACCAGGGAGGAGACACCACTATGGGGGGCACAACTGACTTATGAGACTGCCCATCAGGAGATCTGGGACATAGTTTCTATAGACTAGGATCTTCAATTGGATGTAGAGGATGCAGGTGTATCAGATGGGTATGCTGTTGAGAGACTCTAGTATCCATTCCCTCGATTCACTGTTCCAGAGGAGATCATTCCTCGCATAGAGGAGCCACTTGATTATGATCCTAACGACCGACCCATTAGGGGTAGAGGAGGCAGAGATAGAGCTCCTGGGAGACATGGGGGTTGTGATTGTGGTAGGGATGGTGGCAGGGATTGCAGAAAACCTCCTCTAGATGATGGACATGATGGAGATGATAGGGGTGGTGGAGGAGAGGCTATGGATATAGGTGGTTCCATCGGTAGTGGATAGGGCCAATGACAGAGATTCAGATTTGGGGCCCCTCAAAGAGATACGGGCCCATTTCTTACAGTAGAGCAACAATGTCAGAGGCATCAAGGGGCACCTGAGCAGGAGGCAGGCATAGATGGGGATCCATTATCTAGATGCGAGTAGGAGAGAGAGAAGATCCATGCTAGGATCACAAGTCTAGAGGCTAGAGTTACTACTGTCGATGCTTTACTAGCAGATAGGGATTTACAACTGGAGAGACTGAGGGCAGAGAGGGATGCACAGGCCCGTACGGTAGTCCGTCAAGGATAGAGGGTGACATATTACTACGCTCTATACCACACAGTAGTTCCAGAGGGGCAGAGAGCTCCTTCATTTTCTCGAGTGGCTCAACAGTTAGAGGGGGCCATGTCACCTCCAACAGCGCCTTTTGCACCACCTCCTCCTCGTCCTGACCAGGGAGAGGGGGCAGGACAGAGTTGAGATTTTATTATTATTTGTATGACATGTAGATTTTGAGATTAGATATGTATATCTGGATCCTACTGAGATCCCTTCTTTTGTATTTTTGGATCCTCCTAAGATCCATTCTTTTGTAGATGACATTCATACATACATCTGATTCATTTTTTGGCGTACTGATACTCTTTATGCTCACTGATACTCTTTATGCTTTGATTTGTACCATGTGATGATTTTATATATCTAATGCAGGTTCTTGATTTTGACATGTTTCATGAGTTCTTTTTGCTTTTATAGATGTGGTAAATGTATCTTTTGCAGATGTGATGATATCTTGGTCTCTTGATGAGTTAGTTTTTAGATGATAACATCATTTTATAATTTGGATGTGATGAGTTATTACTGATAGAAATATTTTTTAAATGATACTTATGTGGGAATGCAAATGTATGTCTCTTTTGACTTTTCAGTTGTGCAAAATAGATATATAGATGCATTTAGGATGAGAAAGTAATAATGCAATACATGGATGCTTTATTTTTGTATTTTCATGTTTATGCTTTTCAATGAATGCAAGATGTATGCTATGGATGTGCAACGATATTTGATATCAGTAATATAGATGATGTAATTAACTTGATGTTTAGAAGAAGATAGAAATCATTTTTTAGCACAAAATTCCTTATGTTGTTATTCCTGTTTATAAATGCACCATGCAATCTTTAAATGCAACTATATGCAGACTCTTTAGGACTTGTCACTGACTAGCAAATATTGCAACATTTTTATCATCATTGGGCACTGTTCGAAACAAATATCATTGGATAGTACAACCATCACTAATACCCATTGATATTATGAAAGTATGAATACTATAGTTTTATTGAAATGTCAGAAATAGACTTAGGTACCAAGGCACAGAAGCCAGGATAAAAAAAATAGTCACCTTCCTTTTAATATACCAGATTTTGATTAAGGCAAGATATTGGACCCTCAATGACCTTGAAAATTCATATCCTTGGGTACATTATGATTCATATACCTTAGTGAGGACCTGGTTTAGAAAATAGACAAGGAAATTGTTTCAAACTCGCCATAGTTTACACATAACAAAGATCGAGATATATACGGCTATCCACCCATAGTAACAGCTCTTACCATAAACATCCTAGTCAGGTGAAATTTATAGAATCATTTGGAACAATGACCATATGCAAAAATTTAAGAAAAAATTAAGCCCCCAATCCTTATGACTCTTTGTCTTTGCACAGACATTATTGAGTAACAAAGAAGACATAATAATTTATTAATTGTGAATCAATCCAATAAAATTTATAATTACTTAGATGCCCCTAGTTGAAAACATCATCAGGACATTAAAGAATCAGAATCGAACCATTATCAAACTGTGTGTTTAAGTAATGCTTGTTCATCCATATGTCAAACATAGTAGAGAGTTATCATTCAAAAAATTGGACTATAAGCAATATGGTGTTCCATGTATGTGCAGTGATAGGATCATTCATAATTTTTTTTTGATCCAATATGAATGTAAATGTCGTGTCCGATGTGTGATGTTTAAAAAGTGACATTGTTTTGCATGTATTGAGAAACATTGTGTCTGTGAGGGAAACCGTCCTAGAGAAACCTAGCAACCATGACCGACCAATTGTAGTAGAGATGCCCTAGTGCAGAATGACCTATTCCTAAGACGTAAAGATAGACAAATCCCAAGCGAGGAGAAGATAGTCACGTAGGAAGATGAAGTCAACGTATGAGCATAGGTAAAATCATGAAGGCCTAGTATTAGTAGTGCATTGATAGATGGAGTGCAGAGCACAAGTGATGCCCAATTGCCAGGTTTTCACCACTTGGCAGGATCTTTCTCTTTCTTTTTCTTTTTGCTACCAAGATGCCTGTTTTACTAGGTGCTCATCAAGGCACTATTCTCTTTTTCAATTTTTTTGCTATTTTTTATTTTTTGAATGTTTTTGTGGTATCAAGGTGCCTGTTTACTAGGTTTTCACCAAGGATACCCTTTTTGTAGGGCTTTTTCACTATTTTTGAATTTCTTTAGGATCAATTTTCTGAATGTTTTTGGTATTTTGCAAGAACTTTTTACTGTACATGCTCTACTAGCCAAACATTTAAGCGTAGAACCACTTCAAATGTAGAGTGTTGATAGGATCTGGTAGAACATCACCCTTAGGCATAGCTAACTGATAATCTTCAGTCCCAAAAGTGGCAGTGATAATATAAGGTCCCAGCCAGTTAGGTTTAAATTTTCCTTTCTGCTCCCTGTTAGGTTGATTTTTAGGATTCTCCTTGAGGATGAGATCTCCTACTTCAAATTTGTGTGGCCTCACCTTTTTGTTGTAACCTTTGGACATACATGCCTGATATATTTTGAGGTGATCAAACACTTGTTTCCTGCGCTCATCTAGTAGATCTAAAGAATTTACCCTATCTATGCGGTATTGCTCGTCAGTAACTAGTCCTTGTAAAGATATCCGCAAATATGGGAGTTCAACCTCAATGGGTAATACTTCCTCAGTGCCATAGACTAGAGAAAATGGTGTGGCTCCTGTTGGTATTCTTATGCTTGTTCTGTAGGCCCATAGTGCTGGATTCAGTTGTAGATGCCAGTCTCTGCCAGACTTGCTTACAATTCTGTGTAGAATCTTGAGTATATTCTTGTTTGATGCATCAGCCTGTCCATTACCTTGAGGGTAATATATTGAGGAGTAGTGTTGAGTGATATGGAACTATTCACAAAGGACATCAATGTCTTGATTTCTAAATTGGCCCCCATTGTCTATCACAATTAAAGAGGGTATCCCATATCTACAAATAATGTAGTTCAGTATGAACATAACTACATGTTTGCCAGTGGCTTTGATTAGCGGCACGACCTTGATCCACTTTGTGAAATACTCTATGGCCGTAATGATAAACTTGTGTCCATTTGAAGAGTTGGGATATATTTGTCCAACCAAGTCAAAGGCCCATTGCTCAAATGGCCAGTGTGTTATGAAGGGAATAAGTTCTCTGGCAGGAGCATGGATAAGGTATCCATGTGTCTGGCATTTAAGACAAGCTTTTGAAAATTGAATGGCATCTTTCTCCATGGTAGGCCAATAATAGCCGACTCTAAGTAGTTTCTTAGCTAATGAAAAACCATTCGAGTGTGATCCACATACACCTTCGTGGACATCTTTTAATGCTAGATCAGACTCTTCGAGTTCTAAACACCAAAGAAGTGTACCATCGAGACCACATCGATATAGGTTGTTAGTTATGAGTACGTAATGTGATGCTATCCTAATCAGGGATCTTTTATCATTTCTAGATAGATTGGCGGGAATGGTTTGGTCAGAAAGGTAAGCAATGATACTGGCATACCGAGATTGATCTGGGGTATTCAAGGTACATATTATCTGGTATTCAAGGTTAGCAAAGGCAGGATAGGATATTTCTTCCACCAATAATTCATAGCGGAATTGATGCTCCTCCAGTTGTAACATGGACGCCAAGATAGCCATAGCATCTACAGCTTTGTTCTCTGATCTTGGTGTCTGTTGAAAGGTGATGAAGACAAATTACTTCTTCAGATCATCAACTAATTGCTTGTAGGGAATCAACTTTTCATCTTTTGTTTGTGTATGCAATGAAAATACCTGCAGCTGCACAGCAAGTCAAAACATGCATATACAAGATATACCAAATATTAAAAGCATGCAAGAGACTTGAAATACAACTAAATTCTCACTACAACCTCCGATGAGC
>MU224235.1:2652514-2662715 GCA_018584345.1 Thuja plicata
TTTATTTACCTTTTAAGTGTGATTAGACTGATTTTAGCCAAAAGTAAGGAGAAGCAAGATTTAAATTAAATTAAATTAAATTTAAATGAGGTTTAGAAGAATTTTAGAGAAAATGGAGGGATTAAATAAATAAAATTTATTTAAAAAGAAATATGGAGGAAACATATATTAAAATAAATTTTAATATATTGGGGATAGTATTTAAATTAAATTTAAATACAAGGTGATGAATTTATTTAATAAAATTAAATAAATAGTCGAATATAACAAATATAGTTAATTTATAAGAATTAACTATATTGTTATAGGCAATATTAATTAAATTAATATAGAAATGAAAAAGGACAATTTAGGGTGTCTACAGTTTGATATTCCCCATTGACTTGATTGATAATCAGTCGGGAGTCACCATACACGTGCAACTCTATGATCTTCCATTCCATAGCTAGCTTGAGACCATTAACCAATGCTTCATATTCTAAGATATTGTTGGTACATGGAAACATCAATTTGTAAGATTTGGGAATCTTGTAGCCTTGTGGTGCTATGAAGAGGACCCCTGCTCCAGATCCTTGTTGAGTGAATGAACCATCAAAGTACATTCTCCATGGATGTTCAGTAAGACGCATGATTGTTTCATTAGGAAATTCAATTAGTAGAGGTTCATCATCTTGGAGTGGTGAGTCAGCCAATTGATCTGCTAGTATTTTCCCTTTGATAGCTCATCGTTCCACATATTCAATGTCAAACTCACTTAGAATTAGGACCCATTTCGCCAAATGTCCTATTAATGTTGTTCTGCTCAAAAGATACTTTAGAGGATCAATTTTAGCAATGAGATTTACTATATGAGAGAGCATGTAGTGTCTTAATTTTTGTGATGCGAAGATGACTGCTAAACATTCTTTTTCAATAATGTTATAATTGAGCTCATAGGTGACTAGGGTTCTACTAATGTAGTATATAGCTCATTCTTTCTTTGTGTCATCTTCTTGCACCAGTAATACTCCTAAAGATGTAGTTGTAGCTCAAATGTATAGGAGTAAAGGTTTTCCATGAATAGGAACCATAAGAATAGGTGAAGAAGCCATGTACCCCTTCAATTCTCTGAAGTTTACTTCACAGTGTTCATCCCATTTGAAGGTAACCCCTTTGTGTAGTAGCTTAGTAAAGGGTTGTGCCCTATCTGCAAGTTGGGACATGAACCTCCTGATAGACTAGAGTATCCCTTGTAGCATCCTCATTTGACTGATGTTACATGGAGGATTCATCTCTAGAATAGCCTTTACTTTTGTAGGATCTACCTCAATTCCTTTTGCTAAGAAAATGAATCCTAAGAGCTTTCCTGATTAGACCCCAAAGGCACATTTCTTCGGGTTGAGCCTAAGTTGGAACTATTCCATTCAATCCAATATCTTTCTTAAGTTAGCAATGTGAGTACTTCTTTCTTTGGATTTAGCCAATGTGTCATCAACATAGTCCTCCATGTTCTTGTGCATCATATCATGGAATATTGTTGTCATGGCTCTTTGATATGTTGCACCGACATTCTTTAATCTGAAAGGCATGACATTATAGAAAAAGGTTCCCCATGCACATGTGAATGCGGTTTTCTCTTAATCCTCAAGGGCAATCTTGATTTGATTATAGCCCGAGAATCCATCCATTAATGAATACATCTGAAAGCCCGCTATAAGATCTATGATCATGTCAATGTTTGGTAGAGGGAAGTCATCTTTCGGACATGCTTTGTTGAGGTCTCTAAAGTTCATACAGATCCTGATAGATTTATTAGATTTAGAAATGGGGACCACATTGGAGATCCATGTTGCATAGGCAATGACTCGAATGAATCCAGATTTTAACAACTTTTCTAGCTTTGCTTTTACCAATAATGCAACATGAGGATGCATCTTTCTAAGTTTTTGTTTTACGGGCTTGATCCCAGGAGCTATAGATAAGTGGTGCATGATAAGATTAGGATCTAGCCCTGGCATATCGGTATAAGACCATGCAAAGTTGATCTTCTTCTCCTTCAAGAGCTCTGTGAAGTGTACCTTCTCTTCTTCTGATAGAGATTGTGCCAGATGAACTATTTGAGGATTTTCATCAGTGCCCAAGTTTACTGGCTGTGTGGGTTCGATTAATACCGAAGATCTTTCCTGAAAGTGTTCAGGGAGGATATCAAGAGTCTCATCCTTTGGTGCCTCGTAGAGGTTTTCACCATTGGATACATCTTTTTTCTTTTCTATTTTGGGATCTGATACTGCCACAGAGTGGTTTTCACCATCAGTCCACTTTTTCTTTTTATTTTTCAGTTTGTGACTAAGAAACTTGATATCCTCCCGTGACATGTTCTCGCTCTTTGCATTGGTGGAAGAAGGGTATGGTTCACAAGTGTTAAGATAGCAAGATAAAGAGTGGTCATTAGAAAAGTTGAGGATACAAGTAGGATCTATTTCAGTCCAATCAATTAGGTCTGGATGTACCAATGTTAGGGAGTCAGATTCTAGGAAGGACAACATTTTGTTAGTATCAAAACCATTAACTGACATGACCTGGTCTATTAAGTTAATTTCTTTGAGATTTAGATCAATAAAAGTGAGATATGTTAGGGATTTTTCTTGTATGAACCACAGTGCTTGAAATGACTACTTGAACACTATGCCTTCTAATACTGATTCAGAGACAAGAAAAGCCTAATTGCTAAGGACTGGATAAGGTCCTTCTTCATTTTTGAGCTCCACATATACTCAGGCAAGTTTTACCTCTCAAGATTTCTGTTTACATAGTATTTGTTGATGTGGACACTGATTTGCTATGTATCTTTTGTTAAACCAACTTATCAATCACCTTCCAAATAACCAAGCATAACCAAATGCAAGATATAACCATACAAACCATAGTTGTAAGCATAACAAGAATTAGTGATACAAGGATTTTCATCCTTCTTCCTTTTCTTTATAGGAGGGATAACCTAGTTGATTCACTCTCCAAGGAATCACTAAAATGGACACTGTCCTGCTGACATATGTCCTTAACAAGTTCATTTTTTATCTGTTCTTAGTAACAAAGTATTATGATTGAATTGGTTTTGATATATTGGAATAACTTAGACAAAGATAGATTATCAGACTATTTTCTGGACTAGTGCCTATCCTTTGGGCTATAGAGTCAAAATAAGCAAAGATCTCATAGAAACAAAATACAGCAGATTGCCTTACAACCCACATACAATTCAGGTAAGTTGTCTTACAAGCTACCCTGTCACCTCAAAACTATTGTATCAAATCCTTAATCAAAATAGTATGCTCCTTGAAACTACTTACAAAACTTAGTCTTTTCCTTAAAAGAAACTTGCAAGTAATTAAATAGTTACCTTATAAACAAAATGTTTCATAATACCTTGTAAACTTAACATAGAAGAGCATACACAAAGAATAAAGAGACAGCAATGGAGGAGAGTAAAATTGCACCGTATATTATTTATATGATCTAGCTTTCCATACATGAAAGATTATACAGCCTCAAAAGATAGACAGAAACCAGAATATCTGAATTCTTTGATGTATTATCTCCTTTCCAAAATGTTCCAACATCAAAAGACCCTTAACTATTACAACTCTTTTTCTATATATAGGTTTTAGACCATCTTGGAATCCCTTAAGGATGCAACAAGCTTCGGATGGTCACAAAAACCTAACCCTAAAGTTACAAGAGAGACAAAAGAAAGAGAGAAAAAGCGGTGAAAGGACTGAGTCAAAAAGGTATAAATAGATATTTCTTGTTCTTCTCCCGATCTGGCGACTGCAATCAGATTTGTAGATGGTAGCTGGTAGTATTTATGCTGAGTCTAGATAGTTGTGCTCGCCTACTCACCTACATTCTCCTTTTGTAATAACTGTCCCTTTTGTCTTTGAACAGTGCAGTGCCAAGTGTTCACCTTACTCATCCTCCAAAATTTCTTTTTCTACGACAGGATTCTTTTTCTTTGGTGTGGTCATCACTTCCCAAGCCTTTAGTTCATCATCTGATGGCCACTTGAAATCCTGAGTACTCTGTACCTACACCTTTTTCCTATCCCGAAACTCTGTACAATTGGATATACAATCCAATTCTGGAAGGCACAGTAGTCACACTCCCTAGAAGTGTAATTCCAAACCCTGACCCAAAACTGGATAGGATTTGGTGATGTTTGATAGAATCTCTGAGGAGTCAGATTATGAACATCCATGATCACAAATTTGAAGTATAAGAGAAGGTGCATTAGTATTGAATAATGCAAGAATTTAGGTTCCTTCTCCTTGGGGTTCTTTAATCTCTTCTGGGTTGCAACAAAACCCTCATGCATTTCGTTAATTATATGTTGTATGTAATCATAGTTGGTGCTTGAATACACCTCTTGTACGTCTAGTACCATCATTAAGATTACAACACTGATTTTCTCTGCATCTCCATCTATCCCTAGCACTCTACATAGGGCATACGAACTATACTTAATGTAGAAGTGTAAATCCTTATAAGAATATGGATAAGGTTCTTTCATAGGATCTAAGTAATTTCTCACTTCTTTCAACATGTGCTTCTTCAATAAGCCTTTTGCAATACCAGGCTTGGAACTATACCTCTTCTCCTGCTTTGTCATGTCAATTTTGGTAGACATGGCGCTGAATAAGACAAAGGCTTGCATGAATGAGTTCCTGTTTAAAATTAGCAGGGCAGTGCCATCATCTCTTTTGATGGTCTTTGTCAGGGCATCATAGTGATTTTCTAAGTCAATAAATAGGTCTACATCTAAGAAAACATCAAGAACAAGTAACCTAGCAAGACCACATGTCCAGGAGTTTGAAACTGGGATGGGCTTATCAGAATTTTTATAGAAGTAATTGAAAAGAGAGAAACCTGTTGTCCCTGGAGTCACAGCATCTTGAATATCTTTGTATTCATCCAGGAGGACACTTGCATCGGCCTTCTTATTCTGTGTTGAACCAGGAAGGAGACGGAGAAACTCATCAGAGAAACTTTCTTTTCCTTTTTGTTCCTCTCCACTCCCTCCACTTTTTGAAGCTACACTCATAGCTCCGCTCATCCCTGCAACACGCTGAATCTCCTTTTTTCTTACCGATATTGAAGCAAATCTATTTTTGAGATCAACTAACTACTCTATGCATAATTTTCTGCAATTTAGAACTCTTCTGATGAACTTTGGATACACTGTAAACTAAGCAGAATATCTATTTTTCTGAAAAATTAGCAACTTGGCTCTGAAAACTGAAAGCACGGTGAACGAGAATGAATGCACCATCAACTCCTTATAACTATCATTCAGAGTACGCAGCTCATAATTTAGAGACATCAGTTTTGCCATTAATTTGACATGCTGTGAATTTGAACAGAAAACCTAGCCGTAGTTGCATGAAGTTGACAGGAAATCAAATTTTGAAAGTGAATCCTCGGAGCAATCATATAACGTTTAAGAGAGCTGACATGTTACAATCTAATTTTTTATCCATATTACATCTCAGCTACTCCTTTTCCACAGTAATCAAAATACTAGCCTGTGATTGGTTGCCGAGAGATTTACACTGTCACATCAAAAAACTGCCGCCATTTTTTAGATCTTATAATTAGGTGACTGCACGACTGCATTAAGTCTCTTTGTTGTGGGCCTTTATTATTAACCATGGCTCCATCTCAAGACTTGGCAACAATGTGCTTTCTTAACTTTGGCTGACCCAAGTGATCATCTGGCGATCATGCAACATAACTGAAATCATAGTTGCACAGAGTTAAATGTAACTCACCATTCTTTCTGAGACCTTGTGACTAACCGTTACCATTAACCTTCTCAGTTATCTCCCTGTCACCGACTGTTTAATTTTTTTTTCAAGACTTTGCGACAATGCCTAGTCGCCCAGTAGGGAGATATAAGCCCTGAGCATTCAACTTTACCTTAACATGTTATAAGTGCCCCCTTTTCACTTTTGATGACTGCGTGACATACCCTAATCGCCAAGTCAGGAGGTCTTTTCCCCTGGGCACTTTTCTTCTGAGACTTTGCGACAACCGTTGGATCTTCTGATTCTTTCATTTGACGGCAGTCGCTTAATTGCTCAATGTTTCTTACATGCCCTTAAATCATTTCCAGACATCGCGACAGAAGGAAAAGCACCTTAGTCTTGAAGTTGCTTAAACCATTTTTCCCTTCTCGCGACCATGCAATAATCTTTTAAACATCCACCTATCTTATGACACATGTCAGTCGATCATTTGTTCATTTACTGCATACTAGAGAACTGAGTCATCATCTTGCTCTGGCGACATCCCGACTAAACAATACTGCAAACTTCAAACGGTTAGTCGTGAAGTCTCGTTCAAAATACCTTAACCGCTATTTCATTTTGAGACCACACGACTGAAGGCCTGACTTAACTGTTAGCTTTGGCTTGATTTGGTGATAACGTGACATGAAGTAATCGCGAAGTTTGAAGACATTTTCATGACTGTTAAGAACTTCCCACGATCACCCGACTAAGAAGTGGGTCCCATCTTTATAAAGCTTTATGACATGGTTATCCCGTGACTACCCGACATAAAGAAATCTCTAAGCCTCGTAACACTGAAGGAATATTCTGATTTTGAATGAGACCTTGCGACACAAGGAAAACGCAAAGTTGGGAAGAGCTAAGGAATATTCGCTCGGGGTATCGCGACAAGGCGATTCAATTGAAACACATGCCTTAAGTGAATGGAAAAAGTAACGTTGAAACATAAGACATGACCTAGGGTTTAAATTCATCGTTTAACACTTGGAAAGACTATGGTTTTCAGGGTTTTTACAATTTGAGCAAGGTTTTAGACTTGAAAACCTGAAAGTTGACAGAGGTAAGGGCATAATGAACAAGAGATAGCTGATTTGAACATATCAGGACACAGAGAGTAGGACAAGGAACTAGGAAAACTAGAAAAAACAGGAAATACAACCAACAGTGGCTCTGATGCGGATTGGCTAAACACAGTTTATGACAAAGAACCACAGAATCTCTGGTTGCAGACCACCTTTCTAACAGAGCAAAACCCTAAAATAGGAAGGGAAATATGTACAGAATTTACAGACAAGGGACAAGGAAAGGAGAATATAATACATACTTACTTATGCACTCTGAACCTTTACTCAAAGAAAGGCTTCAAGAACTTCCCATGCACAGGCAACTCAAAGAGATCTCCTTCCATATTCTTCAACAAGTATGAGTCTTTGCCAAATTTTTCTGCAATAATGAACGCTCCTAGCCATAAAGACTCAAACTTCTTATGCTTGCCTTTAGCCTCTACCCTTGCATTCCATTGGAGAACTAAATCATCAATTTGGAACTTTCTCTCAGTAGCCCTCCTGTCAAATAGATATTTCATTTGCTGTTGCAGCTTCACATTTTCTCTCTGACTATTTCTCCTTATTTCATCCAATTCATTCAACTGCATCATTATGTTTTGCATATTGTCAGAGACATCTAAATGTTCCTCTTGTATGTATTGGCAAATGGGCAATACATTGTTAATAGGAAATCTCACTTGTAAACCATACACCAAATCAAAAGGTGATTGACCAGTTGCCTTCTTAAGTGTTATCCTATCAGCCCAAAGAGCTAATCTCAATTTTGTGTGCCAAGTCCTTTTGTTTTGTTCCAGAGTTCTTTTCAATATTTTCAATATGCTTTTATTGCTAGACTCAGCTTGTCCATTAGCCTATGGATGATATGGGGATGAATAAGATATTGTAATCCCATACTGCCCACAGAAGCTTGTCATTTCTTCTGATCTAAAACTCATAGCATTGTCCATTATTAATTTATTGGGCACACCAAATCTGGTCAGAATGTTTTCTAACAAAAATTTAGTAACCACCTTACTAGTTGCTTTCCTTGTGGGGATAGCCTCAATCGATTTAGTAAAGTAATCTGTGACAACTAAAATCCAACTATGCCCTGCACTAGACTTTTCTTGAAATTCACCAATAAAATCAATGCCCCATACAGCAAAAGGAGCCTCAGTGCTCACTGGGTTAAGCAATAGAGCACCTGCAAATTTCAATTTATTGGAGAACTTCTGACATGGCTCACATTTCCTAACATGTGTATAAGTATCTTTGGACAAAGTAGGCCAATAATATCCTGCCCTTAAAATCTTATGGGCAGTGGTCTTAGCAGAAAAATGACCTCCACATTGTCCTTCCTGCATCTCAATTAGGACTTTCCTAGCTTGATATTTGTCAAGGCATAGCAATAGTACACCATTCTTATCTTTCCAGAAAAAATCTCCTTGAATCAAAACATATCTTTGAGCTTGCAACTTCAAACTCCTCTTCTGATTATCTGATAGATAATCAGGACATTTAGCATTTTTGAGGAAGAAGACAATATTAGTGTAATATGGTTGCCTCTCTATACTGGTAATGGCCTAATCATGTGCCTCTGTTTGATTTGATTGCACTAAATCCAGGTTCTCCTCTGTCATAAGTTTGGCCAAGCCTTGACCTCTTACCAATTTGGTGATATTGATTTCTAGATTGAACTCTTGAATTCTTGTAATCCACTTGCACCTCTTGCCAGTAACCTCTGACTAGGTAAGAATATCTTTCACTGCTGAATGTGGAACATAGGCCATGCACCTTAGCACACACCAAGTAGGGCCAAAAAGACTTCACAGCCTTTACCAATGCATAGGCTTTTTTTTCCATTATTTCATAGTTAAGTTTTGCAACCTGCAAGGATTTACTATAAAAGGCTATGGGGTGTTCAAATCCTTGCTCATCTTTCTGAAGAAAAATTGCAACAATTGTATGAAATGATGCAAATGAAAAAAAGGAGAAAGGCTTAGTGTAATATGGAGATTTCAACAATGGAGTTTCCTGCACTACCTTCTTTATCCTTTCAAATGCTTGTTGAGCCTCATCATTCCAAACAAACTTAGTATCCCTTT
Source organism: Thuja plicata (assembly GCA_018584345.1). Taxonomy (NCBI): domain Eukaryota; kingdom Viridiplantae; phylum Streptophyta; class Pinopsida; order Cupressales; family Cupressaceae; genus Thuja; species Thuja plicata. The sequence continues at coordinate 2,661,491 of MU224235.1, forward strand.
TCAACAACTTCACAATGGGCTTGACAATTTCAGAAAAATTGGCTACAAATCTCCTGACAAAATTAATCTTTCCTAAGAAATATTGTACACCTTTTAAGTTTCTTGGAGAAACTACTTTTTGAATTGCCTCTACCCTCTCAGGGTCTATTCTTACCCCTTCTCTGGACACTATATGCCCAAGCAATTTTCCCTGTTTAACTGCAAAATGACATTTCTTAGGGTTTAATGAAACACCATATTCTAATGCTTTATTAAAAATCCTACCCAAATGGTCACAATGATCATTAGCCTTCTTAGAATATGCAGTTAAGTCATCTTGGTAAACAACCATGAACAAATCAATAAACTCCTTGAAAGCAACATCCATGGCTCTCTGAAAAGTTGCACCTGCATTTATAAGACCAAAAGGCATTCTGATGTAAACATATGTTCCCCAAGCAGTAGTAAATGCAGTCTTATATTGCTCTGACTCTTTGACTAAAACTTGGTTGTAACCTGAAAAACCATCCATCATTGACAGTAATTCACAACCAGTCACCTTATGCAACATTGCTTCCATATTAGGCAGTGAATAATTATCTTTCAGAGAAGCAATATTTAGATTCCTGAAATCAACACACAATCTGATGTCACCATTTTTCTTTCTAACTGGCACTAGATTTGATACCCATGTTGAATGTCTAATAGGTTGGATTTTCCCAGCATCTTTGAGTTTCATCAATTCTTGCTGCATTTTAGGGGCCAACAAGGGGTTAATGGGTCTTTGTTTCTGTCCGAATGGCTTGACATCTAATTTCAGAGGAATTTCATGTTGGAAAAGATCCTCTCTATATGCCTTCAAGTCTTCATATGACCAAGAAAAAACATGCTTGTATTTTCTCAATAGCTTGATCAGGTTTATCCTTACATGAGAGTCCAGACCTTTTCCTATATAAAATATCTGAGGATTGTTTTGTGATCCTAAATTGATTTCTTCCAAATCCTCAACATTGGCATTGCTTATCTTTGCTGAATCATTTTGTTTACTAATAAACAATGCTTCAAGTTCAACCAAACCCCTAGGAATCTGATTAGAACTCAATTGAACAACTTCATTTTCAAAGATGTAATCCTTTCCATCATTTGATTCTAATAAGGAACTGCAATCTATGCTCTGGTTTTCATACTGATCTAAACATTGCATGAACCTTAGAATATCTTGATCATCTTGGAACACTTGCCAGTT
>MU224235.1:2668519-2694686 GCA_018584345.1 Thuja plicata
GTGTCATAATTTGGGAGATTTCTAAGTCCCCTATATTTTGTACAGACCACACCATCTGATTACCCACCATATTTTCTTGAATGTTTACTAACTGGGGCTTCTGGTCTTTTGGGCTTAGGCTCCACATGGAAAAATCCTAAGACTTTGGGTTATATCCAAATCCTTTTATCATTTCTCCTACTTGGACCTCACTAACCAATTTAAGATCTGCTTGCTTCCTGATTTGGTCTATAATGAATGCATATGCTAAATCCCATCCTTCAGCCAATAATATCCCACTTCCTAGTACCATCTTCCTGGCATCCTCAGGCGAGATGTCCTCATTTTCAGGATCATAATTTTGTAAGGCCACTAGGGCTTCATTTGTAATTATTTCTTTTCCATCCACAGTTAATTGGGACCTTATTTGCTCTGTTTTGTGCCATCTCAGGAAGTCTTTAAACTCCTCTATTTTTACAAAGCTGTCATCATCTAGGAATTTTTGCTGATGAAGCAATCTTTCATCAACACAGGCCCTGAGTGGTATCTCAACTTCATCTTCTGGGTCAGGCCGTTGCTTCTTGCCTTCCCTGATTGTTTTTCTCAGGTTATGATCATATAACCTGGTGCCAGGTACTAAGGTCTTAGCCTTATCCTTTTTCTTACTTTTTCCTTCCACTGAAGGCTGTCCTAATTCCAATTTCTGCCTCTTTGCAGCCAGTTCTTCTACATCATTTGGCTATGTAGCAACTGTTAGATCTATAATGTGTCCTTCTGCTCCCTGCAACTGTGGGATCTCAGCCATTTCTTGCTCTGAGGCTTGTTGTGGTGGAGGAGATACGGGAGGACATGCGTAATCACTGTCATCACCACTCTCATATTCTGATTCTGAGTGTTCAGGTGACTGAGCACCTTTCTTGTCCAGGACTGTATCTAGCTTCTCTACTAGCACATAATAGTTATCTATCATGGCCTTAATCCTATCAAAATATGGGAGTTCAGGGTAAAAACCCCCAAAAGACAACCCATTTATCTTTATTTATTTCTCCAGCTTTAGAAACTCCTGGATTCTCAGTCTTCTTATGTGGATGTCATCTTCATCCAAGATATTTCTTGTTGAATCTTCTTCTATGCATTCACAATGAACATTGGTATTAGGGATGGTAGGAGTATATAGTTTCCTAACCCCTGCCATGAAGCCCTCTGGGTCAATGTACCTGTAAGGGGCTACCCCCATTCTATACTTCTCCAACCATTGACCCACTTCATCAATAGCATTCTTGCCAATTGTAAAGTTGGAAATTTTAAATTGCCTAGGGGTTATAGTCCCCTTTTTGTGCGGTTCAAAGTGCTCATTGTCTGTTAACATCAATTGCTAAATGAATTCCATAGAAACTACTCTTGCAGGAACATGATATGCTAACAAATGAGGTGGTTGAATACACCCATATACTCTGATAATGGTGAAATTCTCCTCCAAGAAGAAATCACCCCAGTTGTGATTTCCAGGCCAATTATCTGAATACTCACAGGGTCTAAGCAATTGTATGACCTTGAATGGGACTCTAGTCCTCCTTGTCCTCAAACTCTGCACAATTGGATATACAATCCAATTCTGGAAGGCACAGTAGTCCCACTCCCTAGAAGTGTAATTCCAAACCCTGACCCAAAACTGGATAGGATTTGGTGTTGTTTGATAGAATCTTTGAGGAGTCAGATTATGAACATCCATGATCAAAAAATTGAAGTATAAGAGAAGGTGCATTAGGACTGAATAATGAAATAATTTAGGTTCCTTCTCCTTAGGGTTCTTTAATCTCTTCTGGGTTGCAACAAAACCCTCATACATTTCATCAATTATATTTTGTATGTAATCATAGCTGGTGCTTGAATGCACCTCTTGCAGGTCTAGTACCATCATTAAGATGCCAACACTGATTTTCTCTGCATCTCCATCTATTCCTAGCACTCTACATAGGGCATAAGCACTATACTTAATGTAGAAGTGTAGATCCTTATAAGAATATGGATAAGGTTCTTTCATAGGATCTAAGTAATTTCTCACTTCTTTCAACATGTGCTTCTTCAATAAGCCTTTTGCAATACCAGGCTTGGAACTATACCTCTTGTCCTGCTTTGTCATGTCAATTTTGGTAGACATGGTGCTGAATAAGACAAAGGCTTGCATGAATGAGTTCCTATTTAAAATTAGTAGGGCAGTGCCATCATCTCTTTTGATGGTCTTTGTCAGGGCATCATAGTGATTTGCTAATTCAAAAAATAGGTCTACATCTAAGAAAACATCAGGAACAAGTACCCTAGCAAAACCACATGTCCAGGGGTTTGAAACTGGGATGGGCTTATCAGAATTTTTATAGAAGTAATTGAAAAGAGAGAAACCTATTGTCCCTGGAGTCATAGCATCTTGAATATCTTTGTATTCATCCAGGGGGACACTTGCATCGGCCTTCTTATTCTGTGTTGAACCAAGAAGGTGACGGAGAAACTCATCAGAGAAACTTGCTTTTCCTTTCTGTTCCTCTCCACTCCCTCCACTTGTTGAAGCTACACTCACAGCTCCGCTCATCCCTGCAACATGTTGAATCTCCTTTTTTCTTACTGATATTGAAACAAATCTATTTCTGAGATCAACTGACTGCTTTGTGCACAATTTTCTGCAATTTAGAACTCTTCTGATGAACTTTGGATACACTGTAAACTAAGTAGAATATCTCTTTTTCTGAAAACTTAGCAACTTGGCTCTAAAAACTAAAAGCACGGTGAATGAGAATGAATGCACCATCAACTCCCTATAGCCATCATTCAGAGTATGCAGCTCATAATTTGGAAACATCAGTTCTTCCATTAATTTGATATGTTGTGAATTTGAACAGAAAACCTAGCCGTAGTTGCATGAAGTTGACAGGAAATTAAATTTTGAAAGTGAATCCTTGGAGAAATCATATAATGTTTAAGAGAGCTGACATGTCACATTCTGATTTGTTATCTATCTTACATCTCAGCTACTCCTTTTCCACATTAATCAAAATACTAGCCTGTGATTGGTTGCCGAGAGATTTACACTGTCACATCAAAAAACTGCCGCCATTTTTTAGATCTTATAATCAGGCTACTGTGCAACTGCATTAAGTCTCTTTGTCGCGGGCCTTTATTATTAACCATGGCTCCATCTCAAGACTTGGTGACAATGTGCTTTCTTAACTTTGGCTGACCCAAGTGATCATCTGGCGATCACGCGACATAACTGAAATCATAGTTGCGCAGAGTTAACAGTAACTCACCATTCTTTCTGAGACCTCGCGACTAACCGTTACCATTAACCTTCTCAGTTATCTCCTTGTCGCTGAGTGTTTAATTTTTGTTTCAAGACTTCGCGACAATGCCTAGTTGCCCAGTCGGGAGATATAATCCCTGAGCATTCAACTTTACCTTAACATGTTATAAGCGCCCCCTTTTCACTTCTGACGACTGCGCGACATACCCTAATCGACAAGTCAGGAGGTCTTTTCCCCTGGGGCACTTTTCTTCTCAGACTTTGCGACAACCGTTGGATCTTCTAATTCTTTCATCTGATAGCAGTCGCTTAATCACTCAATGTTTCTTACACACCCTTAAATCATTTCCAGACATCGCGATAGAAGGAAAAGCACCTTAGTCTTGAAGTCGCTTAATCCATTTTTCCCTTCTCGCGACCATGCAATAATATTTTAAATGTCCACTCGTCTTATGACACATGTCAGTTGATCATTTTTTCATTTACTACATACTGGAGAACTGAGTCATCATCTTGCTCTGGCGACATCCCGACTAAACAATATTGCAAACTTCAAATGGTTAGTCGCGAAGTCTCAGTCAAAATCCCTTAACCGCTGTTTCATTTTGAGACCACGCGACTGAAGGCCTGACTTAACTGTTAGCTTTGGCTTGATTTGGTGATAACGCGACATGAAGTAATCGCAAAGTTTGAATACATTTTCATGACTGTTAAGAACTTCCCGCGATCACCCGACTAAGCAGTGAGTCCCATCTTTATAAAGCTTTATGACATGGTTATCCTGCGACTACCCGACATAAAGAAATCGCTGAGTCTCGTAACACTAAAGGAATATTCTGATTTTGAATGAGACCTTGCGACACAAGGAAAACGCCAAGTTGGGAAGAGGTAAGGAATATTCGCTCGGGGTATCGCAACAAGGCGATTCAATTGAAACACATGCCTTAAGTGAATGGAAAAAGTAACGTTGAAACATAAGACATGACCTAGGGTTTAAATTCATCATTTAACACTTGGAAAGACTAGGGTTTTTAGGGTTTTTACAATTTGAGCAAGGTTTTAGACTTGAAAACCTGAAAGTTGACAGAGGTAAGGGCATAATGAACAAGAGATAGCTGATTTGAGCATATCAGAACACAGAGAGCAGGACAAGGAACTAGGAAAACTAGAAAAAATAGGAAATACAACCAACAAGATCATCATAAAAAGGGTCATTGTTAGTCATATGTGGACCAAACTCTAGTGACTCGTCAGTAGAGTTCCCATCATCATCTCTTTGTAAAAGGAGGCTTCTTGCTTGTAGCCTATGAAATTCTTCTAGACTTATGTTTTCACTTGTGTATTCATTAATGTTCAAGGGAATAAACTCTTCTTCACCCTAAGGAGGATTAGCATCATTGAGAGGAGTGTCAGATCGCCTACTAGGAGAAAAAGGAGTGGCAAACATGTGAATTGCATCTACTTCAATGTCTTCAGAGGAAATAGATAACTGATCCCATTCATAGTCATGAGAGTCTATGACATCATCATCAGATCTATTTAAGTATTTGGCAATGTTTATCTGATGTACTCGGTTAGCTACTTGTAGATCAAACTATGGTAGATCGAGGACATGTGAAATTGTGACCAATTGCCCCCAGTTAGGATGTAAATTCTGTGGCCGGGGTACCTCTTGAGTGATTGTTTCTAGAGTGTCTCCTAACTCTTGAATGGGAGGTCGTGCTAATAAAGGAGAGTGAAGATCATGTGGTACCTCAAAGCTAGGTATGTAGCATTCACCTTGATAGTTTGGATCTTGTGCACCAATATGTAACAATCTCTCATAGGACCATTGTTCTAGCTCATCTGTTTCATCACTCCCTTTATTTGAGTGTGGACATTCTTTTGGAGTGGGTTCATTAGTTTTAGTATTAAAACCCAGTCCCGTCTTATCTATGGTGTTGTAGAACTCCGTGGGTATAGGCTCAACCAGCCCTCATCTTGTGTCATTTAGAGGTCCCTTTTCTTTGTAACCCATTTGTGTAAGGAAATCATATCCCTTTCCATATTATTCTGGAGATATCTTTACATGTTTGACGTCAGATTCCACTGGTTTTCCTTTGCAAAGCTAATCCAAGACTGTATGTTCTTTTGTGTTATCTGAAGAAGACGTGGATGCTTTTACCATGCCAGCTGCCTTGTGTACTTCTGGTTCTTTGGATGCTGTAGGTGTGAATGTCGGTGAAGGTTTTCCATAAGATCTTGGTGACACCGAAAGTTCTGTCAGTGAGAGAGTTAGGTCTAGCTTATATTCTCCCATACCCATTTCTTGAAGTTTCAAGGTTTTTCTAAAACCTTTCATAACCATGTCTTTGGTAGTTTCAGGAGAAATTGCATCCATAGCCTCTTTGTTGTGTGGAATCATGCTACCTACTTTGATATTGTTGCAACTATAGTTGGCATCAGTAGGAATTGTCACTTCCACCCCATTGTGTTGGAATTTTATGCATTGGTGATAAGTGGATGGTACGGCTTGCATTTCATGAATCCATGGTCTCCCTAGTAGAATATTGTAGGCCAATGGTAGATCCAAAACTTGACATAGGATGTTCCTTTCAATCGGTCTGACTCTAATAGGTAGAATAATAAGACCCTTGGAGGACCTTTCTTCCTCATCATAAGCCTTGATGGTGATCTTATTTCTAGAGTCAATTGTTTTTTCTGAGAGACCCAGTTTCCTGATTAGATCCAGTGTACAAATATTCAATCCTAAGCCTCCATCTATCAACATGCGTCTAACATGGGATTTATGAATAAGGACTTTGATATGGAGGGGTTGATTATGTGGATGGTTCAATGACTTGTCATCCTCTTTAGAAAAGGAGAGGTAGTGGGGTGCTGAGATATGATTGACCATCACTTGAAACTTGTCTATATCTATATCTTTTGGAACATTAGCAGCGTGTAGAGCTTGTTATAGGATTTCCTTGTGCACCATGGATATCTTGAGAAACTCAAAAATAGAAATTTTGGTAGAGGTTCATTGCAATTGGTCCATCAAGTCATATTTTTCTCCAGGGATAGTGACCACGTGTTTTGCTACTGGTTTCAGAATAGTTATAATAGGGACCTTGGATGTAGCCGTGAATGTTGGTTTTGGAGGTCCTTTAATCATGACCTGTGCTTGGCTTTGGGTTATAGCATTTGAGTGGGATGAGGCTCCTTTTATTGTGATTACATTGATGGATTCAGTTTTAATGTCAAGCATGTTGATCACATTGTCATTTTTGGAATAAGTGTAGTGTACCTCATTACCCTTTCCTTTAGATGTTTCTCCTTGATTTTAATTAGGAAAGGGTTTGTTAAATGTTGTGTGATCCTCATTGGTAGTATGTCTGTCTATCTTGATCTTACCTCCTTCAATGAGGTCTTGGATGACATGCTTAAGTTTAAGACACTTATTATTCTTGTGCCATTTGTTTTTGTGAAAGACACAGTAGGAGTTATCATCCCACCACCTGGGTTTGACCATTGGTTCCCATGGTTTAGAATCGGGAATCGTAAGAACTTTTTTATCCACCAATGTTTTCAAAATAGTCTCAAGAGGCTCCCCGAAAGGAGTGAATGTTCTTTGGGGTTTTGAGGTCCATGTTCATTCCTTGTTGTTATCATTGTTCATCTTGAGGACGGGAGGTGTTACCTTCACATCTTTTCTTGCTTGCATGCCATTGGTTAGATTAAATGCCTTAGTTTTAGGACCAATGTTAGAGGTGTCGACCACTCCATCATCAACAACATTCTTGTTTTGCTTCCACCATTTTGGCTTGGAGTTGGAGTTATTGGTCTTTCTTTCATTTTGAAGGGTGATATCTCCCCCTTTGACCATGACTTCCTCAATATGGAGGGCATTTTTAATCATTCTATTGAAGCTTGGAGAGTCTTGCATTTGTAACACATAGTTCAATTTAGGTATTAGATTGTTAATAAAAATTTCCATTTTATCTGTTTCGGGAATGACCCTTAATACCGTGCAAAAATATTCCTCCATCTTTGTAGGAATTGTGTGAATGATTCTCCGGTTCATTGTTTGGTGTTACATAGGTCCATCATAGTTACATCATGTTGGATGTTGTAGGAGTAATGTTGAATGAATCATTGGATCAACTCCTCAAATGTCTTGACCTTAGGGTTCAGTTTTGAGAACCACTCCATGGCATTACCTCCTAGACTTCCTAGAAATAATCGCATGAGGTACATAGGTTCGTGCATGTACTCAATGCTTAGAGCACAAAATTCTCTTACATGGTCATGGGGGCCTGTCTCTCCTGTCTATTTTTCATACTTTGGCCTTGCCACGTTGGGGGGAAATGGGACCATAGTGATACTTTTGTCAAAAGGAAATGGACAAATGGTGTCCAAAGAGTATTTCATTTTAGGTTTCTCCTTCTCTTGTTTTATATTAGTGAGCTCCATTTGCATTAGATTGAGTTTTTTGGTGAGAATAGATATTGGGTTTGGTACCTCCTTCTCCTTGAGTTTTTCCATGTCATAATCTTTAGGTAATTTAACACCGATGGATGCTAGATGGAGGAAGTATTTTTCTTTATCTTCACTGATTATCCATTCCAATAGCTTGTGGATCCTTTTTCTTTGTTTGAGTTTCTCGTATTCATCTTCGGGGATCTCATCCTCACTATCTGAGCCAAATGGATTATGTTCATTCCTGGGTCTTTCTTCCTCTTCTGTGGCTTCATATTTTTCATGTTTTCCATCATTATAATCCTCAAAAGCTTTACGCCACTCGTTAGTGTTGCTACCAATTTGAGGAGAATCTAGATCAAGAAGGGAACTGCAAGAAGTTTCTCCTCAGAAGTTTGGTGTCTTAGGACATACTTTTGATCCTTCAGTTGTGTACTTGTTGTGTCTCTTGTTAACCATGAAGTTGTTTCTCAACTTTGTTTAACATTTCCCAATAGTGCAAGTAAGGATTTCAGATTGTTCAAGTGGGCGTGTCTAGGTAGAGGTAACTATTTATTGTTGGTGGATGTAAATGATTCCAGCATCAAAGGGTTAGAATGCCCTGATAGTGAGCTGGGAACCAATTTGTTGATAGAAAATGGGTAGACCACACGTATTGAATTGATCGTGAAAGACTGACTAAGCATGCAAGGTGGACGTTTTGAAAGTGTTTTGAAAATATGTCAGGGAGATCAGAAGAGACAATAGGAACTAGCTAAAGAGTAAAAAGGGTATCCTAATCAACTGAGACTTCCTAAGAAAAATGCCTATAGATAACTACTGTCCTGAATGCAAGCTCCCAGATGTGAGCTTCTCATGGAACCAGATGAGATCCTAGAATTTGGATGCAACTACTTGCTGGCCAAATGTGATCCAGTGATACCAAATGCGATCCTAAACACTGAATGTGACTTGGGAAATACAGGATGTGATCTTATGATGGTTTTTCCAGTTTCAGTTATTTTTGAAAAGCTTGTTTTCAAAGTGCGTAAAGTTGCTTGTTTCCAAATTGCGTCAAGAGGTGTCGTAAGGTGTGGAAAACACTTGTGCACCAGGGTTTGAAATTTGTTGATTGTTTTGAGGAGCTTATCTTTTTAATGATCTTTTGAACATGTCAAACAGTTTTGCATTGTTAAGAGGGTGAAACAAACACTCATCTTTCCTATTATCTAGGTGGAGGATGAAAATCTTTTCTCATTGACTCAGGTACACACTCAAATGCTAATTATAATACAGCCATCACCAAGCATGCAATGGCTCTAGTCATGATGTTGTATTAGCCGACTCCAAATGCAAGTGAGGGAACAATATGATGAGTGTCTTGGGGCAATTACTTTTTGCCTTGCACAAAGATTATCACCCTTTCAGGGATGAATCCGGAATTCTTTCAGTTGAAGTTGTTGAAGATTATTGGGCAATCTATTTGAAACTGTCCCCCATAGAATTTCACAAGGCAAAATTTAGGCGTATAGCCCTATGAGTACTTGAATATATGTAGTCTCGCAAGAAAGATTCAAGTAGCTCCACTCTACATATACCCAGATATGTTCAAGAAATGATGTCGTAATTCCAAGAACAAAACTAGTTCCATCTTTCGAGGCTTTGGCCTACGAGGAAGTAATTATTTATAGTGAGTTGGAAGGGTCAGCGTAAGACCTGTCCTCACTTTGGTCATTCTTGGGAGATTATTTCCTCAACCGGTAGGCCCTCTACTGTTTAATAAGCATACAAAGGATTGGCAAGCTTTGGATGTCTGGATTTCTAATTCTTCCAAAGAAGAAGAGCATAATCTCCTAATCTAAGTCGTTTTCTCCCAAAACACTCAAAGAAAAGTTCATTCCCTCAAGCTATGTTTAGCTTGATTTAGTTGTTCCTATTTTAAAGAAAACAGGATGCTTGAAAGGGAAAGTTTGCCTTTGTTCAATTAACCACAATGATTTAATGATTTGTGTTCAATTTATGTTCCCAAAAGAATTTATACGATGTTTTGTTCATTGATCCCACATATTTAGTGCTTTGTGTTGTTTATTTACTATTTCCAAATTTAGATGATGTGTTTGCTTGTTTATTTACCCCCAATTTCATCACAAATGATAAGACAATGTCCAACTTTCTGATTTTCCTCAAGAGGAAAAGAGCATATTATCTGGTTGTTTTAGCAAGTGGAGAAATGGTCTTAAGTTTGGAAAGCAAGTAAATAGAAGTCAAGATGGGGGGTTGGCAACCTGTAAAACCACGTTAGTATCTATTGGTGTAAACTCCCACAAAAATCTTCAAAAACACCCTGCAAACACTGGTTAAGCTGCAAATCATCAAAAACACCACTTGTTAAAATGTTAAGGGTTAGGCAAACGAGATGCTCAAACTTTTTAACCAGATGCGATCTTAAAATTTCACTAAATGCGGTGCAGCATACCATATATGAGCTTATTCACCAAATACAATCCCATGCTTACCAAATGCAATTTGAAATTGGAAAGGATCTGAGAAACCCCAGATATGATCTGACTTTTTTGTGGTGCGATGGCGTATCCGAGATGCGATCCTGAATGATTAAAAATGATCCTATAATAGATTTCTCAACATGCAAATTGGTTAAAAAGTGTTAGAAAATGAGGCCAAGCTGAAAATCAGCCCCACGGTGGGAGCCAAAAATATGTGTGTGTGTGTTTGGGTACTTGATAAGAAAGACACAAACACTCAATAAATCATTGCATTAGCTCAAAAGGTTAGATAAAACATGTAAAACCCACTAATATCGACCTATTGCCTTCTAACTAAGAAGAGTTTGATTAGTAACATAATAGCCATCAAATTATGCGACAATCAATGACACATACAACCTAGCATGAAGGATTTTAGTTCAAAAACAAGCTAAAAATATGATAAAGTATGCATTCTAGCTCTAAGAGTTGAAATGAAAACAATGCAAAAGAATGAAATAAGAGATGAAGTATAAGTCTAATGTTAATTTAACATCATAACAATGCATTTGGGATATGAGGTGAAGGCTTATTTACTCTAAAAAATGGCTCCTATTTATAGGAGGGAGAGAGAGAGAGAGAGAGAGAGAGAGAGAGAGAGAGAGCTCATTAATGAGGTGAGGGCTTCATAAATGAAAGTGTAAGAACCATTAATGCCCAAGGCATTAATGAGGCATGGGAGAGACATAGGCTTAAGGCCTTTTCATTAATGAAGCATTAATGAATGCCTTAAAGAGGTATGGGGAGGATGTAAGAAGATGACTTGAGAAAGTGGACTTGGAGAGAGTCAAGCTTGAGAAAGTTGACCCTCCCAAGTGGGTTGAGTTGCTAATCATTCCCTAATGAAATGTGACAACATTAGGAGGTGGGTTAGGATATAATTTAGGATTAGGATTAGATTAGCATGGGTGAATGGGTTGAGAAGGGTTAGAACCCAAGGTAGAATTGTTTGAGATAGGTTAGGTTGGGGTTTAGGGGAATATTAATAAAATGAATTAAACTTATTTTATTCATTCAAAAATAGGAAACTAATTATTTAAACAATTTAATTTTTTTTTAATAATTAGGGGACTGTAGCCATTTTAATTAAATTAAATAGGCTAGGGGAATGGGTTACTTTGCAAGTAGGTAATTGATTAAGGGATTTATTTAATTTCTTTATAATTAAATACTATAGCCATGTTTGAATTTGGTTTGATTTAATTGGATTTGAATTGATTTAGATTGTATGTCTATAGTAGTTAATATAAAATAGTGATAAAAATCACCTAGGACATTAAATTGATTCAAAGAATTATACCAAGCAGTAACAGGGTCATTTGGACATAATCGAGTGTATGATCACACTTAGGGAAAATAGGGTCCATAGTTGTAACATACCAAATTCAGGTGGTTATAGAAGCTATCAAGTTGTTTCTGGCCTATGCCACATTCAAGAACTTTAAAGTATATCAAATGGATGTCAAGTCATCTTTTCAGAATAGTGACTTGAAGGAAGAAGTTTACATAGAACAACCTAAAGGATTTAATCTATCAGACAAACTAGACATGGTATGCAGACTAAAGAAAGCACTTTATTGACTTAAACAGGCCCCAAGAGCATGGTATGAGAGACTTGATGGTTACTTAACAATGATAGGATTCAGAAAAGGAGCAACAGATTGTAACTTATTCATAAGAGACACAGATGAAGCATTACTACTTGTTGCTATTTTTGTTGATGACATTATCTTTGGAGGTAATGACAAGCTTAGTGTAGAATTTTCCAAAGAGATGCAAAGTGAGTTTGAAATGAGCATGATTGAACCTATCAAATATTTTTTGGAATTGAATGTAAAACAAATAGATAAAGGCATATTTATAAATCAGTCTAATTATGTGAAGGAAATATTGAAGACTTTCAAAATGGAAGATTGCAAACCAGTAAGCACCCCCATGATAAGAGGAAGCAAGATTTCTAAAGATGATGATTCCACAGTAGTTGACAAGACACTATACAAGTTTATGATTGAAAAACTCATATATCTTACTCAATCTAGACCAGATATTTCCAATGAAGTTGGAATTGTTGGAAGATTTGTAGCTGAGCCTAAACAAAATCACCTAATGGCAATAAAAAGAATATTCAGATACTTAAAGGGGACTATAGACTATGGTTTATGGCATCCTAACTCAAAAAATATACAACTTCATGTGTATATAGATGCAGATTGGGCAGGTTGTGTTGATGACAGGAAGAGTACCTCAGTAGGAGAAATATTTCTTGGAGACGGGTTGGTTACTTGGAAAAGCAAGAAGCAAAACTGTATCTCTCAGTCGATAGCAGAAGATGAGTATGTTGTAGCAGCACTAAATTGTTCAACAATGGTTTGGATCAAATAGATGATTAAAGACTTTGGTATTCAGATTGATTATCCTATTGTTATTCACTATGATAACACTAGCACTATCAATATGTTAAAGAACCTTGTGATGCACGCAAAGACAAAACACATTGAAATCAAATACCACTTTCTAAGAGAAAAAGTTGTAGACAGAGAAGTAAAGATGGATTATGTGAGTACTAAATATCAGTTAATGGATATTTTTACAAAAAATTTATCAAAAGATACTTTTGAGTATCTCAGGGAGAAGCTGGGAGTAATTCCCTTTCCTGAGTCTGATCAGAATTTGTAGCAAAGAACATCAGTCCTTGGTGACTGATGAATGGTTGACTACTCTACTTCTGGATTAGTACCTATGCTTCATGATGTTTGGCACCCATTTCCATTGATGTCAAAGGGGGAGTATTAGTAAGGGGGAGCATATACTCTGGGGGAGTATATAGTCATTAAAATAAAAACACAGTCAGAAGAGTTGCAGCAGTAAAGAGGAACCCTTGATGAGGATATTGAGAAGATTGAAAAAATAAGGAGGATACTTTGGGTTGATGGTTTTTTTCGTATCATATGTTGCCATCAATGTCAAAGGGGTATATTGTTGGAGATTTTCTTCTGTGCAAATAATTGACTGTATGTTTGTCATTAATGACAACATATAGTATACAGTAGTGAACTGTATTCAATTTTTCAGTATAGACATATGAAAGACTTGCATGGTTGTTTTTATATTTCAGACATAGTTACTACACCATGTACATTCACATAGAGTCAGATATGCAATTTCAGTTGAGTTATGTTAATCTGTTTTGACAGTTACAGTGTCTAAATATTATCTGTGAAGAGCCAACGTAATTACATTATTTTTTGAATTGCGCCTATCTTCGGGATATGAATTTTTGTATTCATGTTTATTTATGAGTTAACAATAATTATCTAAAGTCACTAAACATGTTCTAATAGAAGTGGGATAATTGAGTCAATTTGGTAGAGCCGACTATGTGAATCATCCCGTCTATTCAGTTTGAGTTGCGTGGTTGTAATTAGGTTGCGTGCTTGATTTGGCCGGCGAAAGAAGTATTGAAGGGACTCCTAAAGCCAGCTAAGATCACATCTTTTGGGGAAGATAATTATAGTAGTTCATTTGATGAATGCTAAGTGTGAATGATAAGAGGAGAGACAGAAAAGTACAGAAAAAAAAAATGTCTATTGTTTTGGGATAGTAAAGACATTTCATTCATCAAGAAAAGATCTATGTGAAGAAGAAGTGAAAGCATATAATACACTAGAACTGATCAAGATAACAGGTCTACTCAAATATTTCATTTATTAGATGTAGTGCATATCAGGTTTACTGAAGGTTGCAGCCTTCATCATTTTAGTAGTGAGCTTTTTCGATAGTGAGTCCTCACCCCTAACAGGGTTATTTGTAAAAGACTCCTAATAGGGTCTGACCCTTAACCAGGTCACTATACTTATTGCATTGTAAAGATCAACTCCTAACAAGGTTATAAGATCTTCTAATGGGTATTATTATACTCAAGTATAGTTCTTTTTGGGTGCTAGTTCCCACCGGGGTTTTTACCTATTTGGTTTCCCCGTAACCAAAATTGTTGTGTTCTATCTTATGTTATCTGAATGTCTTAATTCTTAATGTTATTCTATAATTAGTTGGAGAAAATAATTAAAATGTATTATAACTAATTCACCCCCTCCCCTCTCAATTATCCCTTGGGACTATTCTAACAGAAACCTAAAGGCCCGATACAATACCAAAATAATAGATTATTTGTCTTTCAAACCATTTCACTGTCATAAAACCTGATTCACATTATTATGTTCTTTCATCAACATGAGAACAAGAACATATAAAATCCATACACAACTCTCCAAACCCGATTCATGAAGGAAAATAACTCTTTAATTTTAGCTACCATTAATAAGGAGAAACCCAAAACATAGAATCAGTTCTACAACTAAAAACTGATTTGCATGAGAGTATTATCATTAACGATAGAGAGAGATGACTCAAACACAATTAAGAATAACAATGAATCCATTAATACTGTCTAAAATTACAAAAGAATGGCTCTCTGGCTTCTGCTAGAGAGCCATTTGGATTTTACTCTCTCTCCCAACTACTCTTTTTTTTACTCTCTATTCAATCGTACCCTATTCTTCCCCCCAAGATCTATATTATTCGATTACCTGGTTGTCTATTAAAGCCCAACCCTTAATGGTTACAAACTATTTATTGCATAAATTTAGATAATAATGATAAGCTATTAACTCTTTTGGGGTCCTTCACCCATTTAGTGTTTCATGCTTACATTTGTGCATAACTTGAAACCATAATGATGGAAAATTAATTCTTTCAGGGTTGCCTCTGCAACATACTCCTATTTTTGAAACATTTCCAATTCCCATGGAAATGCCTCGGTGAGACTATAACTAAATCTTTGACCTCCAGGTCTTTATCACTGCATCAACGCTTCCTCTATGCACTCGCTTTCCTTTCAACTTTGACTCCTACCAATGGAGTTTATAACGTTGCCTCAATGGTGCTTCCCATTTCACATATCACTCCTCCAAGCTGCTACTACAACCTTTGTCCCTCACTTGGGAATCCTTCATGCATCTCTCCCAAATCTATTGGCGATGCACAAGACCATCCCATGGCCTTCGGTAGACCTCATGTCCACCTCCTACAGCTGACCAGATCAGCACCAAATTTGCAACCGCAAACTTCCTGGTGTAGATCCAATCAACATGCTCAGAATCTTTTGAGCTCTGATACCATTCTGATGCAGAGGAAATCATGATGGTCTTCAAATCTGCATATTCTTGTAGCTTTCTCTATTGTCATTCAGTAGAGGTTCGGATTCTTTCCCTATTTCCATAACAATGATGTCCACTCACTAAAATAACATCAACTAACCCTTATATCCCATACTTAATCATTGAATCAGCTCACCAACTCAATATATCAACTCAATAACAACTTCATATATTATCTTTCAATTTTCCAAAACAGTAATAATAATATCACTTTATATTACTTTCCATTACTATCGCTAGATCACACTCACAAATGACATAATACATTCATAGATTCTTCAAACCTTACAGCTTTCACAGACTAAAATGGAACTCCACCAACTCATCGGTCAGCTCAACACTACCATGCATGGATTTGTATTTCGTTCACCACCTTCTCTAAGGGCTGGCTGCAAACGACATCGCTTTAGAAATGATATCTGATATCATTCAACTACTCTGATTCTAACTCATTCTACAAATAGATCTCCCCATTACATGTCCATCATAACACCTTTCCACAGTTTCTTTGGGCATAGACCAAACTCCATTACAACTCATAGGCCTAACCAAACACCAGCATAAGCATGTAGTTCATGGCCGCCACCTTTTCTCTATTCCCAAATGCTGAGCTCAAGACATCATGTTCTTTGGCTCATTCTAAATGCAAGTGCTCTACACATAGAGCTCACGGGTCTAGTTTCTGGTCATGCGGGTGTTCACAAAGGCTATCACCTTTCTCGATGACTGCATAATGGTTTTTTTAAACTGTTTGCACTACGCTCAAATGCTTAGCTTTGGAATTGATACTCTATCCAATCAAACAACCCATAAATAAAACCAAACTATGGAGTCGATCGATATCAACCCAAGAAACCCAATTCATGACCAACAATACAATAAAAAATCTCTGGTTATTCAAAACCTAAAGGCTCGATACAATACCAAAACAATAGATTATTTGGCTATCAAACCATTTCACTATCATTAGACCCGATTCACATTATTATCTTCTTTCATCAACACAAGAACAAGAACACATAAACTCCAGACACGACTCTCCAAACCTGATTCATAAAGGAAAAGAACTCTTTAATGTCAGCTACCATTAATAAGGATAAACCTAAAACATAGAAACAGTTGTGCAACTAAAAACCGATTTTCATGAGAGTATTATCATTAACGATAGAGAGAGACGACTCAAACACAATTAAGAATAACAATGACTCCATTAATACTATCTGAAATTACAAAAGAATGGATCTCTAGCTACTGCCAGAGAGCCATTTGGATTTTACTCTCTCTTTACTCTCTTTCCCAACTACTCTTTTTTTACTCTCTATTCAATCGTATCCTATTTTTCCCCCCAAGATCTATATTTTTCAATTACATGGCTGTCTATTAAATACCAACCCTTTATGGTTACAAACCTTTTCTTGCATAAATTTAGATAATAATGATAAGCTATTAACACTTTTGGGGTCCTTCACCCATTTAGCATTTTATGCTTACATTTGTGCATAACTTGAAACCATAATGATGGAAAATTAATTCTTTCAGGGTTGCCTCTGCAACACAAACATCTGGGAAGTAACCCTCAAAAGGGATCCCTTTCTTCTTGAGTTTTTGTTCCAGATCCATTAGCTCTTGGAACTTATCAGCCCTTCTTACAACTTCATCATCCTCTAAGATGTTCCTTATAAGGTCCTCTTCTACACAATGCTCATTCTCTTTGGTATTTGGAATGGGTTGTGTCAAGAGTTTCTTTGCACTTTGAATAAAAACCTATGTGTCAAAATACCTGTATAAGGCTACATTCATTCTGAAATGACCCAACCATCTGTTTACTAAGTCCAAAGCCCTCTTGCCAATTGTGAAGTTATAAACTTTAAACTGTCGAGGTGTAAAGGTACCTTTTCTATGTGAAGCTAAATGCTCCTTATCATTCAACACCAGTTTCTAGATGAACTCCATAACATCTATCCTTGGTGGCACACAATATGGAATTATATGTGGTGGTTGGGAGAAACCATAAACCCTTATCAATATAAAATATTTATTATAATAGAAATCTCCCCAGTTATGGTCTCCTGTCCACTTATCAACAAATTGGCAAGGCTTGAGAAGCTGCAATACCTTGATTGGCAATCTTGTCATGTTGACTCCTAAACAACTTAGAATTGGATACACCATCAAATTTTGGAATGCAAAGGATTCATTTTCCCTTGATGTATAATTTCATACCCTCAACCAAAGTTGTATAGGGTTGGACTGGCCTTGGTAGAATCTCCTAGGTCTCAAATTTTGCAAGTCCATGGTATTGAAATTATAAAACAAAATTAAATGCATCAATAAAGAATATTGCAAAAATTTAGGGCTAGGTTCTTTTTTACGAATGTCTATGAACCCTTGATGCATTTGGTCAATCACATACCAGATATAGTCATAATCTGTGCTAACATGTGGACTCTAAAGATCCAAAATAATCATCAGAATATCAGAAGATATCCTGTCACTTCCCCCATCAACTCTTAAAAATCTACACAGTCCATAGGAAATATATTTCATATAAAAAGATAAATCTTTGTAGAAGTAGGGTGCAGTGGAATTTGGTATGGCCACTATATAATTTCTGGTATTTTTAGGCACATGACCTTGAATCAACTTAGCCATAATCCAGGCTTCCCTAACATACCTAGCTGCTTATGCTTTTAGGTCTATCTCTGTAGTGTAGGGGTTATAAATGTTGAAATCTTTCATAAAAGATGCCCTATCTAGAGTAACTAGGCTTGTTCCATCATTCTTCTTGATGGTATTAGAGATGGTATCATATCTACTAGGCAACTCAAGAAACAAATTTACATCTAGAAAGACATCTGGCACTATCAATTTTGGTAACCCTGATGTCCATGGGTTTGAAATGAGGACAAGACCATCGCTGTTTTTATGAAATTAATTAAAAAGATGGTATCTAGAAGCATCAGGGGTCTTAGCATCTCTACAATATGAAATATTATCCCCAAGGTATTCATCATTTAAATTTTTTCCCTGATTAGTCCCGGGTAGTAGAGTCACAAATTAATTAGAGTAATTTCTTTTTCCTTTCTGATCATATTTAGCGTCTCCACTCTTTCCACTAGTTGAAGCCACACTTACTGCTAGACTCATAGCTTCTTCTCTAATCTAAACAATGTTGATCAAAATCTTTTTTCTTCACACTACAACCTAGATAATTCTATTCTTCTAAAAGTGCTAACACTCATGTAATCTTAGCTATATATTCTGAAACTCTAGTGAACTAAAATGAGCAACGACAATGCTTATTTATTCCTGAGAAATCAATGCACCTGTCTATTCGATATCATGAATTTTGTACTTGGTCACTTCTATCATTACTTTATGTGCTTTGATATCAATTTGTCTTAGCCACGGCGCCTGAGGTTGACAGGTGATCAATTTTGAAAAAATCCAACTGGGGTAATCATGAAACCTTATTATATGCAAAATAAACTCTATGCTTAATATGATTGGCTCACATTATTATAGCTCAACAAACTTCATACATGCTATCACAATCCTTTTGTTTTAATTGGCTAGTGACTATACATCATGGCATGAGACAAAAACCCTTATAACGTTACCCTACTTTTACTCTAGTTCTCTTTGGCAACCATGCGACTGTTCTATCTCCTTGTCTGAGAATTAGCCTTACTCTATTTTATCATGAGATTTAACACGCACCATCTGATCTATTCAGATCTTTTATATTAATCATGATTTCAAATTTACTTAAGCTTCTCTCTTTTATAGATTACGTGACTGAAGAAACACGAAGTCGCTGAGAGTTCTGGCTTACCATGAGTTTAGTTAGATATTATGCGACCATCGTTAGATCCTCTTTAAATCTGACAGTTTGCATGAAATATCTCATTCATTTTGTACTTACTGCATCTGATACATGACTTTTATTAGATCATTTTAATCTAACAGCTCACATTAAATCTCTCAAGCTTTATCCTTAACTATAGTTTGTTTTGAGACTTCACGACTACAAGTTATCTCTAAGTTGCTAGATAGATTTCCTAACCACAAGTTTATTTTGAGACTTCACACAAGCCATAGATCTCTGGGATGACTTAAACAAGTTTCAACATCTGAATCATTACCTCTGAGTCATTAGAAAATATCTGACTTTTTTACTTTTATCAGCGACTTAACACCAACCATCAAATCTTTTCTCATCTACGGTTTAGATTTTCCCGCTACAAAATTCACTGAGCCTTAACTTAACCTTTGCTAACCACATCTCATATGGAGACTTAGCAAGTAACTGAATCTCGTTGTCACTAAATAAATCATCTAACTAGAGGTTTATTATGAGATTAAATTCTAGCCTTTAGATCTTTCCTAAATCTGATGGTAGTTGCTGGATCTCTTGAACTTTTACTCATCTGTGCTTTTATCTCACGATTAAATGTTGGCCACAAAATCATCTTTGAATTGACTGGTAGTTTCTAGATCTCATAAAACTTCACTTAACCCTTTTTTTCTTCAGAGATCTCACGACTACACAGATATAACCATGTCTTAACCTTGGTGAGTTTGTGAAACTTCACGGCCACCATAGGATCAACTTGAAAATTAACTGCTTGCGTTATATATCTCAATCTTGATGTACTTTATTAAATCCTTCCAAGATTATGCACCTGCCCTTGATTCATTCTTCATCTTATGGTCTGCATTAAATCTTAGGAACTTTTACTAATCAGGACTTTCATCTCACGATTAAACGCCAACCATAGGATTATTTGAGCATCTACGCCTATCGCTAAATCTCTTAAGATTTATCTTAAATATTGTTTCCTATGAGATCTCGTGACTGAATGAAAATGAAACCAAGATTTAACTCTGATTTATTTGTGATAATTCATGACTAAAGAAACTCAAAGTCACCAGACCATTTCTTAACTTTGGGGTTTCATTGGAGACTTTTTGCCAAGCACAGGATCTGGAACTGAATCAACGGCCTACGTTAAATATCTTTATCCCTCAAAGCATATTCATTTTCTTATAAGATAACGCAACCAAAGCATTATGATAAGTATCAAAACAAAAGGGAATATTCAGACGCGACTAACTTAAAACATCAAAAGATCACATGACTTAAGTGATTTGAAATTTCTGAAAAAGGTAACTACAAATTAGAAGCTAATCATGAAGAACTAGGGTTTTTTCTTTGACAAGGATAAAATTGACCTAGAACTAGGGTTTTTACTTTGACAAGGATAAAATTGACCTAGAACTAGGGTTTTACACATTTCATTGATTTTATCACTTGGAGATCAACATTTGCAGGGAAAATTTGATAGCACCTTGGATAGGAATTGACATTTATGTAAGAACATCACTGGGAACCCAAAAATTTTATATCAACATTTCAAAATTGGAAATACAACCAACAGGTTTAAAAACCCATTGTAAGTACTTTCGACTGAAAGTATTTATTTAAATATTTTTATTATTAATAAAACACTTTTGATAGAAAGTTACGATTTTTTATACTTTCGATCGAAAGTTGTCATATTTTGATTGAAAGTTTTGTGGACTTTCTATCAAAACTACCCAACAAGATTTTCACATTTTGCACTTTTTGAAGGAATTCCTTCCTCCAAAAAAGTGTAACCCACTATTGTGGGTTCACCCATAATTTAGTTGGAAAAGCTAACAATGGAGAGGTTGTTGTGGTATTCGAGGCAGAGATGGAATCATTAACAACCTAAATTCAAAGGCTAAGCCATATGAATGAACGAGGTCTCATGGTACTATTAGGAAATATTCTCCCTGGTGCTAAATGAAAATATTTGAGTTTTTTGTGAACATTGCTTGTTTTGAAAATAGAAATAGACTAAATTTTTATAGAAGTACTATTAGAAGAAAACATGTATTAGATTCAATCCATTTAGATACTTAGGAAGCTCCTATAATACATTTTCAACATTCATAATATTTTGTTTCATTTATAGACGATTATTCCATTAAGGTGTGGATTTATCTTCTCAAGGAAAAATCTGAAGTGTTTTCTTGTTTCAAGAGGTTTAGGGCTTTGCTATAGATTAAAAAGATAAGAAAATAAAATGTCTAAGAGCAGATAATGGAGGTGATTTTTGTTCAGTAGAATTTATCCAATTTTGTAGAGAATATGAAATTGCAAGACAATTGAAGGTTTCCAACACACCACAATAAAATGGTGTTTTTGAACGCATGAACCATATAATTATGGAGCGAGCCAGATGTATGTTGAACACTGCTACTTTGGAGAAATTTTTTTGGGGTTAAGATGTTAACACAATTTTTTTCTTGATTAACAAACCACCCACTACTACTCTTGATAGTAAAATTCCAAAATAAATATGGAAAGGTAAACCATGTGATTACCCATTTCTTCATATTTTTGGTTATGCACATATTCCTAAAGAGATTAGAAATAAATTAGATAAGAAGTCCATAAAATATAAATTTATTGGTTATGTAAAAGGTACAAAGGGGTACAAGTTGTGGGATACTTCTGCCCACAAGATTATAATTAGCTGAGATGTGTTCTTTAATGAAAAGGCAATGAAAAGAGGTGAAGAACAACAAGGCACTGAAGTTATTCTAATAGAGGTGGAAAAAAATGATGATAATATAGATGTACTGGATGAAGAATAACTAGAAGAACATTTAGATGAACAACAACTAGATGAGCCACAGGGTGAAATATGACCCCTTGTAAGAAGATCTAGTAGAGTATCCAAAGCACCTGAAAGGTACTCTCCTACTTGTAATTCTTCTTATGCATTACTAACTAATGTTGGTGAACCCAGTTCATATAAGGAGGTTTGTGAAGCAGAATCTGCAGACAAATGGAGAGCTTCTATGGAAGAGGAGATGGAATCTCTTCATAAGAATCTGACATGGGAGCTTGTTCCATTACCCAAAGGAAGAAAATCTATTGAGAACAAGTAGATCTTCAAGATGAAAATGGATTTAAATGATAATTTGGAGAGATATAAAGCTCGTTTAGTAGCCAAGGGGTATGCTCTAAAATATGGTATTGATTTTGATGGAATTGTTTTGCCTATTGTACAGTTGAGTACCGTCAGAGTTGTTTTAGCCCTTGTTGGTAGTATTTATTTGGAGTTAGAATAGTTAGATCTATTAAATAACCTTCCCACATGGTGATCTCTTTGAGGATATTTATATGAAGTAGCTAGAAGGTTTTAAGGAAAAAGGAAATGAGAATCTTATTTGCAGATTGAAAAAAAATGTTGTATGGTTTAAAATAGGCACCTAGGTGTTGGTACAAATAGTTTGATTCCTCCATGATGAGTATAGATTTTAGTAGATGTGAGGCTGATCATTGTGCCTATCTTCAAAGGTATGATGATGATATTTTTATCATTCTAATTTTGTATGTAGATGATATGTTGATTGCAGGTCCCAGCATGGATAAAATCATCCATTTAGAAACTCAGTTTGCTAGGGAGTTCAACATGAAGGACTTAGGGAGTGCAAATTAGATTCTTGGAAAGAGGATACATAGAGACAAAATTAACAATAAATTATGGTTGTTACATGAGAATTATGTGGAGGAGGTTTTGTAGTGCTTCAATATAAAAATACACAGCCAGTTAGTACTCCATTTCCTTTTCACATTAAGTTTGTTGGAAAGTGACAATGCAAGCAATTGTTAATTTGTCATTGATGTCAAACCTTAACTGGTGAGACTATTGTTATCTGTTTGAGTACCATATCTATTGATTGATGAAGAATATTTAACAAGAAGACCAAGTGAATTGTTGAGTTAAGGAAAATAAAAGGGTACTTGATCAGTTGGCACTCTGGCAAAGTAATTAGTTTTTTATCTTTCAAAGACAGTTTTTTTGGCTGTTTTGTGTTGAGCAAGTTTGGCTTGTGCCGAGAAAATTTGTTTGTGCCGAGTGAATTTGTTTGTGATGAGAAAGTTTGTTCAGTGCTAAGCACCAGTGAAATTTCCGAGTGAAAATAGTGATGTTGGCCGACTTACAGTATTTGGATTAATGATGAGATTTGAGATCTCTGGCCGACATAGTTAATTTTATTGGGATATGTAAAGTTAATTAAAGATTGATCAATGTCATTTAATGTATGGGTAACTGTAATTAATGCATGGTTTCAAGATTTAATTAGAGACTACTTTGGAGAAATAAATGTAATGTAATGATGGAATGATCTATTGGATCTGACCTAATCTAAGATCTACGATCTTGATTAAGTGGAAAAGATTTATCTGACCTAAACAGAGAGGTATATGATAACCTCAAGGGGTTATTCATTATGGATATGCAAGTGTGGATGTACTGACTGGTGTACATATGTATATGCAAGAGGTTTGCATAGTTGATTTACTAATTGGCATGACCTAGCAGAGAAGGATGGATACAGAAGTAGAGAGTTGCATGTGTGATTGCTTGATGGATTTCTAAGCAGATCAAAAGATTGAAATGACAATGCAGGCCATCCAGTTAGTTAACATCAGAGCTGTAATTGGATCCGAATTTGCAAAGTAAGTTGTATGTATCAGATCACAATTGTTGATTACTTTCTAACCATTGTATCAGTTAAAATCCTTTAACAAGGTTGACCTAACATTCATTTGTATAAATCCTCTAACAAGGTGACATTCAGGTGGAATGTTCTAAGTCCTCTAACAAGGCCACTCTTGACAGGGTGATTAAATCCTTTAACCAGGTCACACCTAACAGTGTGTTATTGTAACCTTTAACAGGGTTGGCTCCTCACAGAGCTCACTTCAAAAGAGTGAAAACTTGGTAGCATGTTACTAGCGGTTTTCCCATATTGAGTTTCCACGTTAAATACTTGTGTCAACTTGTGTGAATGTTTATGGTTTTTTTTATTGTTATGTTTCTTCAAGATAATTATATTAGATAGTAAACTGCATGATTAAAGTTGTTGACATATGCTACTACTGTCGAGTAGATCTGAAATACAAAATTTTTTATTTGCTACATCTAGACCTGAGGATAACTGATTCACCCCTCCCCTCTCAGTTATTCTAAATTCATTCTAACAATTGGTATCAGAGCATTGGTCTCCTAAAAACAGTTTGAAGGTACTTGGAGCGAAAAGATCAAGATGTATAAGGAGGTTCCTAAGCTGAACAAAGATAACTTCCCTGCATGGCATAGTTTGATGAAACTACATCTTGACAATATTGGAGATGATGCTAAGCGAATTATTGAAAATGACTATGTATCACCTACCACTCCTCTCAAAGTTGAACAACTAAGAGAAAAGCAAGAGAACAATCAAGCAATGTTGGAGATTGCATCCTCATTGAGCTATTTAGAGTTTGATGATATAAAGAGCTACACAAATGCAAAGCATATGTGGGATAAACTTGCAACTGTCTATGGTGGAGACAAAAATGTGTTGAGAGCTAAATCCAAAAGTCTAAGAGGTAAGTTTGATGAGATGGAAATGCAAGAAGGTGAAAATATTAATCAATATTATGGTAGAGTGAAAGAAGTTGTAAATGCCATTAGAGGAGCTAATGGAACAATAGATGAGAACACTATTATGAGCAAGGTACTGAGAACTTTACTTCCTGTATATGCTATTAGGGTTTCTGCAATTCAAGAACTGAGATGTACTCCTAACAATAATTTGAATCTAGAAAATTTGATAGGCAGACTCACTGCATTTGAAATGTCAAATTATGATAACTACAATCCACAAGGTATTGATTATGCTTTTAGATCATAGTTGGTTCTCAATAAATCTATGAAAGGAAAAAAAAATGTGAACAGTGACAGTGACACTACTGATGATGAGCTTAAAGAACTTGAAGCACTTGTGGCAAAAAGGCTATCCAGAGGAAAATGAAAATATAGAGGTAAAATTCCTATTATTTTTTTTTCATGCAATAAAGTTGGTCATATCGCTGCTAGATGTCTTGATAAGAATGAATTAGATGAAAGAAAGGACAACAAATACAAAGAATACAAAGACAGAAAGGATGACTGAGACTTCAGGAAATATAAGGAATACAAAGACAAAGGTAAGAAATCTTGTTATATTGCTGAAGAGACTTCTGACAATGATACTGAAAATTATGATGACAATGATATAGAATTTGTTTATGTTGCAATGAAAGAAGATTATGATGATGATGAGAAAACTGCATTAATTTCTTATAAGAGTAAAAGTGATCATTGGATCATTGACAGTGGTTGTTCCCATCATATGACTGGTGACAAGGATAAGTTTGAAACCCTAAACCAATGCAAAGGAGGATATGTAAAATTTGGTAATGATGCACCATGTCTTATCAAAGGTAAAGGATTGATTAACTTGACTGACAAAATCAGATGTGATAATGTGTATTGGGTTGATGATCTTAATTACAATTTGCTAAGTGTTGCATAGTTGAACACTTATGGTTATAGAGTTGATTTCCATCACAGAAAAGAAAAGATCAATGATTCTACTGGAGAATTAGTTGGAAGTGGTGATCAGACTAAAGGTAACTTGTTCTATCTGGATTTATCTGAAGAAACATGTTTGTTTGCACAGTACAATGATGTTTGGTTATGGCATAAGAGGTTGTGTCATGTGAACTATGATAACTTGGTAAGCATAAGTAAATTGAAAAAGGTTAGAGGGCTACCTAAGTTAAA
>MU224235.1:2695786-2707854 GCA_018584345.1 Thuja plicata
GACTTGGACACTTGTACCTAGGCTGAAGGATAAAAATGTAATTGGTACAAAGTGGGTATTCAGAAATAAACTGAATGAACATGGAGATGTGACAAGAAACAAAGCTAGATTGGTATGCAAGGGTTATTTACAGGAGGAAGGAATTGACTATGGTGAAACATTCACCCCAGTTGCAAGATTGGAAGGAGTCAGAACCTTACTTGCATATGCAGCCTATAAAGGATTTAAAGTTTATCAGATGGATGTGAAATCTACATTTCTCAATGGTATCTTGGAAGAAGTGTATATTGAGCACGTTGATGGTTTTGTTGACCCAAACAAAAGGAATATGGTTTGCAGATTGCACAAAGCATTACATGGATTGAAGCAAGCGCCAAGAGCATGGTATGAGAGATCGCACAATTATCTGATCAATATTGGATTTGCAAGAACCAATGACAACATCAACCTGTACTTGAAGATAGAGCAAAGAAAAGGCACATTATTAGCTGAAATTTTTGTAGATGACATCATATTTAGTGGACAAGATGTGTTATGCCAAAAATTTGCAACAAAGATGCAAATTGAATTTGAGATGTCTATGTTTGGTGAAATAAAATTATTTGTTGGCTTACAAATTTATCAAATGAAGAATGGTATCTATATCACTCAATCTAAATATATCAAGGAGATACTGAAAACTTTTGGAATGGAAGAGTCTAAAAAAGTAAGTACACCCATGGCTACTAGACAGAAGCTGACAAAAGATGATGACACAAAAGAAGTGAACCAAACACTCTATAGATCAATGATTGGAAACCTACAGTATGTTGTACACAGTAGACCTGACATTTCCCTAGCTGTTGGAATTGTTACAAGGTTTTCTGCTAACCCCATGGAAACTCACATGATGGCAGTAAAAAGGATTCTAAGATATTTAAAAGGAACTGATGACTATGGTCTATACTACAAGAAGAATGAAAAGTTTGAACTTAGAGTTTACACTGACTCTGATTGGGCTAGAAATGTTGATGACAGGAAAAGAACTACTGGTGGAGCATTTCTTTTAGGAAAAAGATTGATCTCATGGATAAGAAAGAAATAGAACTGCACCTCACAATCTACAGCTAAAGCTGAGTATGTGGCAACAACAGTCACTATTCTAACATTGTGTGGTTGAATATACTAATGAAAGGTATAAAGGAAGAAATCACTAAACTAGTTGTCATATATTGTGATAACACAAGTGCCATTAATACTTCTAAAAACCCTTTTATGCACTCGAAGACAAAGCACATAGCTATCAAGTATCATTACTTGAGGGAGCTAGTTTAGAATAAAGAAGTGAGACTGGATCATGTGAACACTAAAGAATAATTAGCAGACATATTCACAAAAGCACCACCCAAGGATGCTCATGAGTATCTACGAGGTAAAATGGGGGTGATTCCCCTAATTGAGGCTAATTAAGTTTTGTATGGTACTGTTGCATCAAATATTACATTCAGAATACTTGATACATTGATGCATAGTAAGTCACACTTTAGGTTGCTGACTAAAGTTGTGAAGTTGGACAAGGACAGAAAAGAATATCAACCATAATCAAGATGATAGGATCAACATGATACTGAAGATCTACATGATAAAGATATTGACGTCTTTGGCATTGTTGTCAAAGAGGGAGAGATTACCTAGATTACCTAGAGGGAGAGATTACATTAAGGAAGAAGTATAAAGAGGGAAAGATTACCTATATAGAGGCATAAGTTACTATTGAAAACATTGAAGTGATTATCTACTCAGAGGGAGTCTACAGATGATTAGACACAGATGATTACAATGTGATTATAGACACAGAGGGAGAACTTTTTACAGATGAGAATCAGAATGAAGCTAAAGACATTAATGAAGATTTGTTCATATCAAGGAACAGAGGTGACTTTTGTTTTGGATTGTATGGTAACTATGTTTGTTAAATCATTGTTTTAATATTTTGTGTTTCCATCAATGCCAAAGAGGGAGACTGTTGGAAAGTGAAATGCAAGCAATTGCTATTTTGTCATTAATGTCAAACCTTAACTGGTGAGACTATTGTTATCTATTTTAGTACCATATCTATTGATTGATGAAGAATATTTAACAAGAAGACCAAGTGAATGGTTGAGTTAAGGCAAATGAAAGGGTACTTGACCAGTTGGCACTCTAGCAAAGTAATTAGTCGTTTATCTTTTAAAGACAATTTTTCTGGTTGTTTTGTGTCGAGCAAGTTTGGCTTGTGCCGAGCAAAGTTGCTTATGCCAAGAAAAGTTGTTTGTGCCAAGTGAAGTTGTTTGTGACGAGCAAGTTTGTTCAGTGCCGAGCACTAGTGAAATTTCTGAGTGAAAATAGTGTTGTTGGCCAACTTATAGTATTTGGATTAATGATGAGATTTGAGATCTCTGGCCAACTTAGTTAATTTTATTGGGATATGTAAAGTTAATTAAAGATTGATCCACATCATTTAATGTATGGGTAACCGTAATTAATGCATGGTTTTAAGATTTAATTAGAGACTACTTCGGAGAAGTAAATGTAATGTAATGATGGAATGATCTGTTGGATCTAACCTGACGTAAGATCTATGATCTTGATTAAGTGACAAATATTTATCTGACCTAGACAAAGAGGTATATGATAACCTCAAGGGGTTATTCATTATGAATATCCAAGTGTAGATGTACTGACTGGTGTACATATGTGTATGCAAGAGGTTTGCATAGTTGATTTACTGATTGGCATGACCTAGCAGAGAAGGCTAAATATAGAAGCAGAGAGTTGCATGTGTGATTGCTTGACAGATTTCCAAGAAGATTAGAAGATTGAAATGACAATGCAGGCCATCCAGTAAGTTAACATTAGAGCTATAATTGGATCTAAATTTGCAAAGTAAGATGTATGTATCAGATCACAACTGCTGATTGCTTTCTAACCATTGTATCAGTTAAAATCCTTTAACAAGGTTGACCTAATAGTCATTTGTATAAATCCTCTAACAAGGTGACATTTAGGTGGAATGTTCTAAGTCCTCTAACAAGGCCACTCGTAATAGGGTGATTAAATCCTTTCACCAGGTCACACCTAACAGTGTGTTATTGTAACCTTTAACAGGGTTGACTCCTCACAGAGCTCACTTCAAAAGAGTGAAAACTTGGTAGCATGTTACTGGTGGTTTTTCCCATCTTGGGTTTCCATGTTAAATACTTATGTCAACTTGTGTGAATGCTTATGGTTTTTTTTACTGTTATGTTTCTACAAGCTAATTACATTAGACAGTAAACACAATGATTAAAGTTGTTGACATATGCTACTGCTACTGAGTAGATCTGAAATATAGAAATTTTTATTTGCTACATCTAGACCTGAGGATAACTGATTCACCCCTCCCCTCTCAGTTATTCTAAATTCATTCTAACAAAGTTGTCTTTAGAACAGTGGCCTAACACAGAAGTAGAGAAGACATAGATGTCTAATGTACTATACTCATCAGTAGTTTGTAGTCATATTTTTTCCATGGTATGCACCAAACTAGACATTATGCAAGTAGTGAGGGTTGTCAGTCGGTACATGGTGAATCCTAGTATAGATCATTGGAAAACTATACAGTGAATTCTTATATATCTAAGAGGGACTTCAAATGCTGTTATATGTTACAGTAGGAGTAGCCTTCAAGTAGATGGGTATGTGGATGCATATTTTGGTGGAGATAGATATAAGAGAAAGTATACTACAAGTTATGTTTTCTCCTTAGCTAGAGATTTTATTAGCTCTATATCAAAGTTACAGATGGTGGTAGCACTATCAATTATTGAAGTTGAATATATAGAAATGACACTAGCTAGCCAGAAGTAAATCTAGCTTCATAAGCTTTTGGATGAGTCACAAGTACAATAGGAAAAAATAGTTTTGAATTGTGATAGTTAAAGTGTTATTCACTTAGCACAAAACTCGGCATATCATTCAAGAACAAGGCATATTGATATTCAATATCGCTTTGTTCATGAAGTGGTGAAAGGAGGAACAATATCTTTGGCCAAGATTCACACTGACCTTTCTCAACGACTTGATTTTATTTATTAGATCTCGAGGCTGATTTATGCATTTAATTTGGATCATGGAATTAATGATGGATCTCCCATTGGGGATTGTGTGGACCTAAATCAAGATCATTTTTTTCTCCAATGCTATATTCTTGTGGATCTTTTATGCTGACTTGTTGGTTGTCTCTTGTATTTATGTAGTTCTTTGTTCTTTGGTTTGGGAGGGAAAATCAGAGGGAAAGATCTGAGTGTTAGATCTAGAAGTTGGGTAGTGAGTCGTATGTCTTGGAAGAAGGCAAATGGACTGATGCTTGCAAAAGATCTGTGATAGATCTTAGTGTGACTCTTTGTAATTGGCCGTAACTGAGAAGGCCTTATAGCCCGACATGTTGCATGTAATTTTTTTTTATGATAATAAATCTCTTATGTTGGCTCCCATCCCTGTGTTGTTTTTTGTTTTTTTTGTTTTTGTTGTTGGTTGCAAGTCCGGAGATCTCATTTGAGATATCTCTGGCCTTGATTGCATTATCTTGACTTTGTCAAATTGATTACTTAGTCCTTCGGAATAGTTTGAAGAAAAGGAACTTCACTGGTGGAACATAGACTGGTTACAAGATGAATCACCTCCTTTGTGATCTTATGTAGTAAATCTAATGAAAGAAAATGATCATGAAATCCTCTTAGAATATACCTTATATTCTCATCCCTGAAGTCACTCGAAAATTCGATAGCATGATGAAAACCCTTTTCTTTTATCTTCTTGTGTTCATCCTTTAGGATTAGTGTATCCATATAACATAATACTTCTTACTTATTACTAATAGCCTCATTATCCAAATATTCCAATTTTCAATGAATATATGCCCCCACATCTTTCATGTGTATTACTCCATAGGGAACGCTAGATAATTCTCCTGCTAGATCGATTTCCATAGATTTTCATGGATGTTTCTAGAATTATAGCCTATGTCTCTCTAAAATCTCTACCAATATAGGTTTATCCATATTAATATATCAATCACTAAACCAGGTAATGTATAAATAACTCAATTGTATTGCACTAAGGGATTCAACACCGAACAAATTCCAATGCTTAAACGACCAGGATTCATCCTTAATCCTTTGCTTTCAATCACACCATTCAATTTTTATCACTTCAATATTCTTAGGTAACAATGATCTTTCTCTACAAAAAATATTTCAATATGTAAGATAAGAAATGAGACAAATAAAATACTATTATCTACCTTTCCATGATAACAATTAATGCTCAATTGATAGGGTTAACTTTTCACTTACTAACATAGCTCTTGTAACTAATACACTATAATATTCAAGTGATACACCAATTATACCATAGTCAACATTTCATAGTTTCATGCATCTAATTATGCAAATACATCTTATGATACTTCTGTTAGGGGTTCAATCATAGATTTTTCAATTTGATCCCCCTAAGCTAAAAGCTAGCTTAGTTTGGTGATGAATTCTGCACACCCGGTGGTGATGTGGATTCCTCTTATGTCTGGCTCACTTCTTTATTCTTCCATGTCTTCTTCATTTCATTTTTGATCTCTTCTACATTAACAATCTTCTTTCCTTTTTCATTACTTGCTTGATTTCCTTGATTTATTGATTTACCGGTCGATTCTTATACCTACAGTTCCTTTCCATATGACCAATCTTATGATAATGAAAACATGTCATACTTGTAGTACTCCATGGACCAGCATTACCTCTTCTTGACCTCAATCTACAATTCATATCCATGTGTCCATAGTTCCACACACCGATAATGTGACATAAAATTGCCTTGTTCTTAGATTAGTTCTTTCCTAATTAACTGGTAACACAAGATTTCTTTCTCTTGATCTGCACTCATCTGCTTTGTGTCCATACTTGTTGCGATTGTAACAATAACCATCAAAGCTACTAGATCTGAATCTACAATCATACGTAATGTTTCCATACTTATTGCAATTATAGGAGTAACTATTAAAGGTGCTAGCATTATTTGAAGGCTTTCTCTTGCATACGTTAGTAGTATGACCAACCTTATGACAGTTTAAACAAACAAGTTTATAATCTTTCTTACTAGAAGTCTTTTGTATATTTATTGGTGGAGTCTTACTTCATTGCTTGACCTCCTTGGTTCCAAAATATTCTCCAACTTCAAAATTAGTTTGACCGGTATAGCCAAGTCTTATGGTATCCTTGCTTCTTCTTTGATTTCTCAATTGTTCATCAAGATTTTTAGTACTCTCATTAAATTTCTTTAGCAGATCATTTTCATATTTTATCTCTCCTTTCAATTTTTCATTCTCCTTCCTCAGATTTTCATTTTCCCTTAGGATTTGCTAGTTTTCTTCACTTGTATCATGAATCCTTTCATACATTGAGGCATTTTCTTGTGTATTCTTGACTAGCTCTTCCTCTTTAGCTTTTAGGGCATCTTCTAAAATTTTCCTAGCTTCCTCTACAGTTCTTCTTGCTTCCAAATCTTCACACATTCTTATTGCGTGACCTTTAATCTCTTTCTTAAGGTTTTGTCTATCTTTGGTTAGCTTCTCATTTATTTTCATCAATTCTGCAATGGCTTCCTCAGCTTCTTGAGATCCATGTTTTGACAAGTGATCAAATTAATCCTAGCTTTCACTCAGTTTCTCATAGATTTCTTTCCTCTTAGTGATGCAAAGGCTAGTGGTGAATAACAATTCTTCAAAGAACCATATCTCATTCCTTCTTGATTTACTACAACTCCTTCAAACTTCAATCAAATATAAGTCAAAGACCCATCCCACTCCATAGACCTATCAGAGGTCAATTAAAACACATTGGATTCCACTAGGCTCCACACCTTGAGTTACATCCACCATCTCAACCCAAATCCCACAATCATACATCATGCTCCACACTAGTGCACCCTTGAACCAATAGGTTTCATAAACCAAAATCATGAACCTTGCTTCTAATGGTCATCCTAAACCCTAATAGGATCCCAACACACCTGCTCCATCTTCAGACCAAGTCATAAACACTTTCTTTTAGGCATTGTGTTCTCCTTCCCCAAAACTGCCCAGTCTAAGATAGTCTTAAAAGAACATCAGAGATAGTTTTTAATTATTTTCACAAAATTGTTCCAAACAACTTTGAAAACACATTGCACATTCAAATTCCCTATTCCAAGCTTGTTAACATATCCCAAAACTAGCCCCTTGTGTTTTGGACCAACCTTCTCAAATTTTCCACTATTCCAAGGTTAGGAGGGCTAATTCCACCACATTTACAAAGAAAATACTCTTGGTTCTTGACACCAGACCTTGAGACCTTCAACAAAGTTATTAAATGACCCCAAACGAAGGATTATGCAATCAATTTGGTGTTATGACCTTCCTAAGTGCAAAATCCCTAATTTGCTCCTTAAAACCCCTAAAATCTAGGGCTCAAACAATGTCTTACTTCCCATCATCATATCAATCAATTGATGGATGATTCACCATCCCATGACCATACTAAAATGGATTCCACCATAAAACCACCCCCTTCAGTGGCTACATCTTCTACTACAATAACCATTCACCATGCTCATTAACCCTTCAACATTGTCCAACTCACCTATCCACCCATAATCTCTTTCAAATAGTCTTCAATCCTGCATTATCAATGTTAGGAAGATATATTACAAGTTTGGATCCATCACCAAGAAATAGTATGTACAAAAAGGGGATGGATCTTACAAATCCATAGTGGAAATCAAAGCCAAACTGAGTACTTCTACAAGATAGTCAACAAAAAATAGAGAAATAGAGTTACAAGTTATTTGAACATGATATAAAACACTTCTTAAATAATTATTCAGCCACACTAAAGCTTATGGATCAATACCACATAAAAGAAACCTTCAAAATCACAAGAATTCAACTTTTTATTGCTTCAGACAATTACAGTCTGTACAAAATGAAATCTGAATCATAACCTCCCTTGCTCTCATGCCTCTCAAGGATTACATATACTCATAATAAAATCCCTTAACTGATCCAAATTGATTGGGATTCATAATCATGCAAAATAAGATATTTTCAAGTTTTTCCCTCCTTTGGAATCTAATTGTTACATTTCAAATCTTTAAATACTAAATTTTTTTTAATTAACTCTCTATATTCTAGGACTTTGAAGTTTGTCCTTGTAGGACCTTAATACAATATTAAGTCCACTAACTCTAGTCTAAGACCTATCCTTAGCCTCCTAGTCTTACTATGCTGACCTACGCATTCAACTCCTTATTACATCAATTTATCACTGTCATGCCTTTATACATTTAGGCTTATTACATAAAATACACAAAATTGACTTCAAGCCATATTACATTCATATATTTATCTTTAGATCATTCATTCTACATGAGCCATCCAAGTGACCCCCTTTCATGTCTTCAATAGATGCCCTTCGCCACACTCCCAAGGATCAAATCAATCCAAGCCCTTGGATTGGTGAGTTTCTTTCTTTTCCTCTAATATGTAGACACTGCTTGTAGATGACCTGCAACACAAATGTAACCTATTTCCTTTATCTTCATGCACCTACAACTAAAAATCATACACCAAGCACTCAAATATTTATCCTTCATATCTATGTTCCCATGATGTCTGCAACATGATCATACATATGGTCAACAATATAATACCCCTAAAAACCTGTCACAAAAGTGTAAAAAATAAAAATTATCCAATCTTTCTCATTCACCAAAAAAAATGTTTGGTACACCACTCCTTCCTTCATTAGGTTCAACAATTCATCTTCATGCTCACACATTTCTTGTAAGATCTCCACACTTGTAGGAAATTCTGACACCAAGGTCTCTTGATGACCATCTGCTCCTACACCTTCATGCCCCTATCCTAGGCATTCTTCCACTACACCACCCTTGCTTTTCCATTCCTCTACTATGGCATCTAACTCATCCCACAAATCCATCTTGTCTTCAAGCCTTTGAATACTTATCTCCTTGTTACCTTCAGTAACTTGTATTTCTTTCCCACAACCAACTCATTGAACCCTCTCAGTGAGTTATCCCTACCGTAGATTCTTCTCGGTAATAAGCCTTTTGACAGGCCACACAACCTTCTTCTTCACCTTCTTATGCCAAATTGTGGCTTCCTTCTTCAACTATGTCCGCAAGAGATTTGACTCTTCACTCTCCAAGGTCCCTGTTATCTTTGAGACCTCTTGCAACTCATCATCTCAATTCCATCCTCTTTGTCATGCAAACACTTCATCTATGGCTTCTTTCATAGCTTTGTCCTCTCTCTTCTCAAAAGTAGCCTTTAATGGACACCTAACTGTCCCAACTTTGATTCCTTCATCCAGAAACTCAACAACTTCATCAACAACTTTTGCAACTAGTTCCTCAATAGCAAGGTCTGAAAACTCTCTCCCATCTTCTTGGGTTCTTCCTTCAAGAGACCCATCTATGTCTATCTGTTGCTCTGCTTGGGAAAATCTATTTCTATCTTCTACTCTTCTTGGGAACACCCTATATGGTCTTCAACTAGTTGTTCAATTCTTTCATCAACATTCTTACCAACCTCCTCTTCTATCCTTTTTGTCATCTTCCCTCCCTTTACTCTTCAAGATTCCATTCCACTCCAAAATACTAACATTTCTTATCACTTTCCAAGACACCTCTTCTTCTTTCAAGAGTTGCAACTCAACTCTTCTTCCTCTATCCAAGAATGTGTAAGTGTTATTTTCCCCATCATGGAGGATACATTTCCTCATCTTCCATGGTCTCCCAAGGATCAAATGACAATCCACTATTGGAGTGATGTCACACCATAGGATGTCATCATATGGCCCAATGCTAAAGTGTACTTGTGCTTGCTCCATCAACTCAAACCGGTCTTCCACATTTATCCCATGTACCCTATATGGCATCTCATGTATTATCCTTGGTAAGTTCAAATTCTTGACCATCTCAATGGAAACAAAATTTGAAAAAACACCATTTGAAACTATAACTGTAAAAACTTTGTTCCTGCAGTTACAATATGTTTTGAATATGCATGGATCCATGATGTACCTATCATCCAAATTTGCATTGATGATCACCATCTTTTTTATATCCCTCTGATGTCAGCAAAAAATTTCTCCACACTTCATCTTCAATCTAGGACTCAATCAAATTACAATCACCACCTTGGAACGCTCCCAAAGGATAATTCAACTCTAAGGATTCTAGGTTTTCAAAATCTCAGATTTTCTCCTCCAACTTCTTTCCCAAAGGAATCTTCTAATCTCTGATACCACTTGATGCAGAGGCTAGTGGTGAATAACAATTCTTCAAAGAACCATATCTCATTCCTTCTTGCTTTACAACAACTCCTTCAAACTTCAATCAAAGATCACTCAAAGACCCATCCCACTCCATAGACCTATCAGAGGTCAATTCCAATACATTGGATTCCACTAGGCTCCACACCTTGAGTTACATCCACCATCGCAACCCAAATCCCACAATCATACTTCATGCTCCACACTAGTGCACCCTTCAACAAATAGGTTTCATCAACCAAAATCATGAACCTTTCTTCTAATGGTGATCCTAAACCCTCTAAGGATCCCAACACACCTGTTCCATCTTCACACCAAGTCACAAACACTTTTTTTGTAGGCATTTTATTCTCCTTCCCCAAACTGCCCAGTCTAAGACAGTCTTACTAGTACAAGAGAGACAAATTTTAATTCTTTTCGCAATATTTTTCCAAACAATTTTGAAAAAACATTGCACATTCAAATACCCTTTTCCAAGCTTGTAAACATATCCCAAAACCAACCCCTTGTGTTTTGGACCAACCTTCTCAAATTTCCCATTATTCCTAGACTAGGAGGGCTAATTCCACCACATTTACAAAGCAACTACACTTTTTTCTTGACACCAGACCTTGATACCTTCATCAGAGTTATTAAATTACCCAAACTAAGGATTCTGAAATCAATTTGGTGCTATGACCTTCCTAAGTGAAAAATTCCTAATTTTCTCCTCAAAACCCCTAAAATCTAGGGCTCGACCAATGTCTTACTTCCCATCATCATACCAATTAATTGATGGACGATCCACCATCCCCTGACCGTACTAAAATGGATTCCACCATAAAATCACACCCTCCAATGGCTAAATCTTCTATTGCAATAACCATGCACCATGCTCATTAACCCTTCAACACTATCCAACTCACCTATCCACCCATAAGCTCTTGCAAATAGTCTTCACTCATGCATTATAAGTGTTAGGAAGATATATTACAAGTCTTGATCCATCCCCAAGCAACAATATGTACAAAAAAGGGATGGATCTTACAAATCCATAGTCGAAATCAGAGCCAAACTAAGTACTTCTACAGGACAGCCAATACAAAATAGAAAAATAGAGTTACAAGTTGTTTGAACTTGATCTAAAACACTTATTAAATCATTATTAAATCACACTAAAGCTTATGGATCAATAACACATTAAAGAAACCCTCAAAATTGCAAGAATTCAACTTTTATTACTTCAGACAATCACAGTCCATACAAAATGAAATATGAATCATAACCTCCCTTGCTCTCATGCCTCTCAAGGCTTACATAGACTCACAATAAAATCCATTAACCGATCCAAATCGATTGGGATTCCTAACCATGCAAAATAAGCTATTTTTCAGGCTTTTCCCTCCTTTGGAATCTAACCGTTACATTTCAAATCTTTAAATACTAAAACTTATTTAATTAACTCTCTATATTCTAGGACTGTGAAGTTTGTCCTTGTAGGACCTTAATACAATATTAAGTCCACTAACTCTAGTCTAAGACCTATCCTTAGCCTTCTAGGCTTACCATTCTGAGCTAGGCATTCAACTCCTTATTACATCAATTTATTACTATCATGCCTTTATACATTTAGGCTTATTACATCAAATACACAAAATTGACTTTAAGCCATATTACATTCATATATTTATCTTTAGATTGTTC
>MU224235.1:2724957-2735244 GCA_018584345.1 Thuja plicata
ATGGAGATAGATATTTTATTCTCTTTGTTGATGATTACTCTAGAATGATGACAGTCATGTTTCTAAAATAAAAATCTGAAGCATTCAAGATGTTTAAATGGTATAAGGCTATGGTAGAAAAACAAAGCAGTAAGGATTTGAAATGTTTGAGATCAGATAGAGGAGGAGAGTTTATATCAGATGAATTCACTAATTTCTATAATGAGCATGGTATAAAAAGATAGGTTTCCGCACCAAGGACACCATATCAAAATGGGATTGCTGAGAGAAGGAATAGATCAATAGTTGATTGTGCAAGAAAACTGATGATAGAAAAGGACATCACCCAAATCTTCTGGAGGGAAGCTGTCAGCACTGCTGTTTATACACTTAACAGAGTACAATTGAAGAAGGACACAAAGAAGACACCTTATGAGATATGGTATGGTAAAAAACCCAATGTAAGTTACTTCAAAATATTTGGTAGTCAATGTTATGTCTTAGAGGATGATAGAAATGGAAAGCTTGATGCCAAAAGTGATGAAGGTATTTTTTGGGGGTATTCTACCAAGAGAAAAGCTTTTAAATGTCTAATAAAGGCTTCTAACAAAATAGTTGAAAGTGAAAATGTGAAGATTGATGAATTTGCAGAAAAGAATGAGATGGAAAGCACAAAAGAACGAGAGGACTACAACAAGTTTGTATATTGTGAACAACCCATAACTCTACCTGAGAAACAATACTTAAATCCAGAACAACAGAATGTTGCAACCGATGGTCAGAATGTTGTTACCGATGGTCAAGATAATGATCAAGATAATGTGCAAGGTAATGAAGATCAAGCTGATACACAAAGAGCTATACCTGTACTTGCAAGATATGTAAGAAGGAACCATCTAGAGGACCAGATCATAGGAGATAATAAAGTTGATACAAGAACAAGAAGTAAGTCTTTAAACTTGAATTGCTTAATTTGTGAGTTTGAGCCAAAATCTGTTAATGCTGCACTAGATAATGAAGAATGGATAAGTGCTCTGAATGATGAGATTGAGAAGATTGAGAAGAAAAAAACATGGTCACTTGTGCCAAGACCATATGACAAGAATGTCATCGGTACTAAATGGATATTCAGGAATAAGCTGAACGAGAATGAAGAAGTCACAAGGAACAAAGCACAACTAGTATGCAAGGGGTATGCACAAGAGGAAGGTATAGACTATGGAGAAACCTTTGCACCCATTTCTAGGCTAGAAGGAGTAAGAATACTACTTGCTTATGCTGCATATAAAGGATTCAAAGTATATCAAATGGATGTAAATTCAACATTCCTAAATGGAATACTTGAAGAAGAGGTATACATTGAACAACCAGAAGGGTTTGTGGATCCAGACAAGGAAAACATGGTATGTAGACTTCACAAATCCTTGTATGGATTAAAACAAGCTCCCAGAGCCTGGTATGAATGACTACATTCCTATCTAATAAGTATTGGATTCATAAGGACTAGTGAAAACAGTAATCTTTATTTAAAGGAAGATACTGATGCTAACACTTTGATTGCTGAAATATTTGTTGATGACATCATATTTGGAGGCAATGATATGCTATGCAAATAAGTTTCTGATGAGATGAGAAAAGAATTTGAGATGTCTATGTTTGGAGAGATCAAGTTCTTTCTTGGTCTACAGATCATTCAACAAAGTGAAGGTATTTTCATTACATAGTCCAAATACATCAAAGAGGTCCTGAAAATATTCAAAATGGAAGATTCCAAACAAGTTGGAACATCGATGGCTACTGGATGCAAATTAACAAAGGAAGACAAGACAACAGAGGTAAATCAGACTTTGTATAGATCAATGATAGAAAAACTCATGTATGTTGTGCACACTAGACCAGATATTGCACATGCAGTAGGAATTGTTGCTAGATTTTCTGCTAATTGCAGGAAATCACATATGACTGCTATGAAAAGAATTTTAAGATATCTGAAGAATACTGAGGAATTTGTCTTATGGTATAGAAGAGAAGGAAAATTTGAACTTTAGGTTTTTACCGACGCTGATTGGGCTAGAAATCTTGATGACCGGAAGAGCACAACTGGAGAATTCTTTATGGGTGACAGACTTGTCACATGGATTAGCAAGAAGCAAGAATGCATCTCTCAGTCTACTACAGAAGTATAATATGTTGCTGCTGCTGCAAATTGCTCAAATATTACATGGATCAAATAGTTGCTGGAACGTATGCATATAAAGATCACAGAACCAGTGATTATCTATTGTGATAACACTAGGGCAATAAACATTTCCAAGAATCTAGTCATGCATGCAAAGACTAAACACATTGCAATAAAGTATCATTATTTAAGAGAACAAGTTCAAGAAAAAGAAGTGATACTTGAATATGTGCAATCAAAAGAACAATTGGTTGATATCTTCACCAAGCCACTGCCCAAGGATACATTTGAGTACTTAAGAGAGAGACTAGGGGTCAAACCCTTGTCTACCAGTTAGTAAAAGACTGAAGGCTACATCAATCTATATATTATCAGAATATCATTCATATTGATGCAAGCAAAAAGATGAACTTCAAAGCTACATCTATATATAGAAAGGTATATATCATAATCAAGCACCAGAGCATATTGTTGTATTGCTGATGGATAAGGGAAATTCAAGAAATATATTAAGGATAGAAGAAAATAAATTTTTGACATAAATGTCAAATATCTATAAAATATTTGTTTGGCATTGTTGTCAAAGGGAGAGAATGTATCCATATTATCACAAGAAATATTATTCATTATCAAATTACTCCAAATAGGGAGAGATCATATCGATAGGGAGAGAATTTGTATGAAGGAATCATATACAAAAGGAAAGTTGCTGACAAGAGAAAGAGACATCAAAGAAGAAGAACAGTCGAAAGAGAGAAATTGACACAATAAGAGAACACAACACATCAGTACAAGAAACATAGAAAGCTGCAAGAATCAAATCTAA
Organism: Thuja plicata; assembly: GCA_018584345.1. Taxonomy (NCBI): domain Eukaryota; kingdom Viridiplantae; phylum Streptophyta; class Pinopsida; order Cupressales; family Cupressaceae; genus Thuja; species Thuja plicata. The sequence goes on from MU224235.1 coordinate 2,727,942, forward strand.
GCTAACACAAAGCTTACCAGCGGTCAAACATTTTTATCAGTTATCAAAAAAAATTATTTGGTAATATGATGAATCTCAACTGTTATATTTTATATTGTATTAGAAATAGTATAGTGTGTTTCCATCAATGCCAAAGGGAGAGATTGATGACATGTAACTGATTGAATGTTTGATAATGTTAAGTTGAAGATGATACAAGGCATTAAATCAGTTAATGGTTTGTATTTTCATTGATGTCAAATTGATATCATCTATACGGTCATGTACATAATGCCAAAGACTTCAGAGAATCAATGGAACAGAGATTATGTTGTCAACAATGCATAAAATTCAAGTATTCACTAAGTGACATACAACACCGACGGAGTGCACACCATTGGTAAAGGCAAAAGAACAAAAGTCATAGTGATACCCGACAAGCAGAAGACAGTGTTTCCCGATGAAGCAAAATCACAGGATGCCCGACAAGCTGAAAAAAAAGTTGCCCGATGGATGGAGATCTCGAAGCTGACTGGATTTACACTAACAAAACTAGCAGTTATCACCGATGACTAAATGCAAAGTTGATCGATAGAATAGAGAGTTCAGAAAATGAAAAAATATCTAGCTGGCAGAGCTTAAGGATAGACTTAACTGGTTGTTTTATTTATTTTATTTGACCAAAGTTAAGTAATTGATTTAAAGAATATTTGTACAGTTGGCAAGAAGATAACTATGAAATAAGTCAGGAGTCAAAGCTATAAATAAAATTGGCTGGATTGTTTTTCATGCCAAGAATCAAGAATCAGAGATTAAGGAATATCATGTCTATATAAGAGACAAGTGTAATTCATTTCCATAATCACATACACAGGAAGGGGAGTGAATAGAAAGAGGATGCTGGAGAGAAACTAATGAAGTATAACTTCATACAGTCCTAATCAATCAAGTTGAGGGAGAGATAAAAAATTCTACAGACACCGACAAACAGTGAAGCACAACATCATAGAGCAGAAAGTGTGGAGCACAAGGAATTGAATTGATACATTGATCAAAGAGGTATTATACTTAAATAGATCTAAAAATCTACAATTCAAGTTGCATTAGAAACAGGTCATTATGTTTCAGTTTAACCATTGAAGCATTAAGTCTCTTAACAGACGAGGACTTAACCGTCTTCTATATTTGAGGTATATCATAACAGATTGCCAAAATTTTTATCATGAAGATAGCATTGAGTGCCTGATACCGACACATAGTCTAAGAAGGAGGCTGATGCAGTTAAGTAGCACCAGATATGCCAGATACCTATTGTGCCCATAGAGGTTGATAAATATTGGTAGCATATACATGCCAGATATCAAGTGATAGACTCATATTAAAATCCTCTATCAAGGTCGCACTAAATAGTGTTTTTGTAACCTTTAACAGTGTTGGCTCCTAACAGGGCTCACTTTAGAAGAGTGAAAATTTTGGGTACCGATCCCAGTGGTTTTTCCCTTAACAGGGTTTCCACATTAAAATCCATGTGTTATGTGTGTATGGTTTATTACTTTACTGTTTTACATTTCACATATGTATTTCTGGATTGATTGGTATACTCTGCATATTTACTGAGTATCGGTAAATAGGTTTACTTCTTATCAGTTATCAAGAAGAATAAGGACAGACAAGGTAAAATGATAGACAGTTAATTATTATAAGTATTCATGGCATGCATCTTGTAGGGACTTAATAATATGAGGTGTATTGATTGGTGGTTAGTGATTAAAGGATAAATTTTTGAGGCCACTGATTCACCCCCTCCCCTCTCAGTTATTACTAACATTTTTGTGCATATCATCAAGTGTTGGGTCATTCTACTAGTGAATGTAAGGCCTTGAAAGATAAAATACAAGAACTTTTTGAATCAAGTGTCATGAATCATTCACTTATTTAAGGTTCTACTTCTTCTTCTATGCATGCCAAGTGATATTGAGGTTTACCTCTTTCCTATCTTTTATGCATATCTATCTTAAGATCTTATCTTATCTTATCTTATCTTATCTAATTTTACTTTGTGGGGCCAATCCAAAATCTTATCTTATCTACCTTGGTGGGGGACAATCCACTTTCTTATCTTATCTTATTTTCCTTTGTGGGGGCCAACTCACTATCTTATCTTATATTTCTTTGTGGGGGGAAAACCACTATCTATGTGTCTCAGCCTTTCACTATCATACACCTATCTAGCTTAATGCTACACATATAGGAACAAAATAAACCCACCTTATCACACACCTATCTAGCTCAATGTTATGTGTGTTGGCACAATGTGTCTAAGCTACCCTATTACATGCCTATCTATCTCAATGCTATGTATGTTGACGCACCCATGAAAAGTATCCCTATTACATGCATATCTAGCATTTTCTATGTATGTCGAAGCACAATTAAAATCACCCTATCATATGGATATCTAGAATAATATAATTTTCTAACCATACCAGCGTAATTCCCTCGATAGTGGCCCTCTTCCCTAGTGAAGTTGGTTACACTGAGTGTCTAATTGGTAGGTTTTTTCCTCCATAGTGGGGTTGGTGTTGCTAATCACGCTCACTTTCATGACCTCTAGAAATAGATCAAGATAGTGTCATGGTCATTTGTGTTCTCTTTGACATTGGTTTCTTTCCTCTCTATTGGTTGCATTCTTTCTTGAAGAAATCGCTCCTGAGGTTCTTCTCTCCTTATTTATAATTCCACTATTTTTGATGCAGGAGCATCTTGGGTCCTTGGAAATCCTTCTCAACCAAAAATATGTTTTCTTTTGTTCCTTAGTTTGTTTGGAGGCTGCTCGGTGAATTCTCTGTTGCTCAGGTTTTGTCGCTTGGGCATGCTTATTCTCTATTGCCTGGGTTCTTTTTCTCAGGCATGCTTGGCTCTATTTCTCAGGAAATCTTGTTGATTCATGTTGCTCAGGTTTCTCTTCTAATGCTCGGGTTTGTTTCCTATTGCTCAAGGTGTTCTTTGCTGAGTCACTCTATTACTCAGTCAACCTTTGTCCGAGATGCTTATTTTGGAGTTGGATATGGTGGTAGACTTCTTCAGTTAATTTTCATGACTTAATTAATTTGCGATCTCTCATTGGGATCTCTGTGGACCTAAATCTAGGTCTCTCCTATGGATTGAGCGCCGACCTCTATTGGTGAACTCTTGCATATATTTTTTTCTCTGTTCTTAGTTTTAGGTAGTTCTTAGACCATGAAAGATTAGATAGAAGATTGAGGTTTGAATTATCTATAAGTAGGTCTGTGACCTCGCATGTATGAAGAAAATTTTTTAATTGTTTGAATATATGGCCGAAACTGGGAAGGCATTACAGCCTGACATGTAATGAGTTTGATTAATTAATAAAAAGGATCTCTACAATTTCTTCTCTCACAGGTTGTTGTTGTTTATTATTTGTGTCTACAAGCTAGTTTGGTAGTTGGGAGAGCCTTTGGACCTATCTCCATACCTTCCTTGCGTCAAGTGGTATCAGAGTGTTGGTGAGATCTAAGTTCCTTTTTGTAAACCCTAAACCCTAGTTGGTATTGTTGTGGGTTAGCAGATTGTGATCTGACCTACAATTGCAGAGGGATTCAAGATGGTTCGTGGGAGAGAAAAAGAAGATCCAGGTCGAGTTGATATACTTAGATAGATGGTTGCTAGATTGGAAGTTGTTGAGATATCCCAGTGCAGAGGAAAACATTTGGAGGATATTAGTGATGATGAATTAGAAGAGGTTCAAGGTAAAGCTACACCTGCACCTATGATGAATCAGGAAGAAGAGAGATTCTTGAGAGCTTTGACAAGTTTGAAATCCACACCTCAGTTTAATCCTCCTGAGTATAGTGGAAAATTGGATTCTGATGAGTCGATTGACTCGATAACTGAGATGGAAAAGTATTTTGAATATGAGAATGTATTAGAGGATAAGAAGGTGAAGATTGCAAGCACAAAGCTGAAAGTTCATGCATCATTATGGTGGGAGCATCTACAATTGGATCGAAAGAAGAAAGGTAAAGATAAAATCAAGGTATGGGATAAGATGGTAAACAAATTAAAATGCAAGTTTCTACCTTGTGATTATCAGATTAACCTAATCAGGCGAATGAAAAGGTTGAAGCAGAAAGACAGATTAGTAAAAGACTATACTGAAGAATTATACAGATTGGACATCACATCTGGATATGTTGAAGATGAGGTGGAAAGAGTAGCAAGATACCTGAATGGATTGAGAAGTTCTATAAAAGATGAGATCAGTTTGGTCAAAATGGAAAGCATTGAGGAGGCATATCAATTTTCCCTAAAAGCTTAGGAAAAGTTGAATAGAATATATGAGAAAAGACAAAGAGGTATAGGTGGTATATTTCCTAGAGGAAGAGGTAGATCTCATGGTCAAAATAGTAGATCTAAACCAGACAAGTCCATTTTAGACACATCTCAAGACAAAGGAAAGACTAAATGAAAATGTGGAAGTTCATGCCGAGGAAGAGGTAATTACTCCAGAGGTGGTTATAGAAAAAAATAATTCCAAGTAACTAGTTACAATTATGGAGAGGAAGGATATAAATCCTTTGAATGTACACATGCAAGCAAGAAAGGCAGTAGTAGTAGAAATGCATTGGTGCAAGAGGAGTCACCAAATGAGGCTGAGAAGGGAGGAAATCTCATGATCTGAAGGATACTATGGAGTGAGAAGGATAAGCAAGATCCTATCAGAAAATTTTTGTTTAAGACCATATGTAGAGTTGAAGATAAAGTTTGGAAGGTGATTTTTGATAGTGGAAGCTCGGAGAATCTGGCATCTGAGGATATGGTTACAAAGTTGCAGTTGGAAAGGATGAAGCATCCGAAGCCCTATCATATCTCATGGATCAAGGATGAACATACATTAATGGTGAGTGAGTAATGTTTTGTAAATCTAAAAATTGGAAAGTATTATGGTAAGGTGTTGTGTGATATTAGGGTAAAAGTACAAATCTATGTCACACTTTTACAAAGGAAGAGGACCACGACATGCAAAGTAGTTAAACTTCAACGACATAAAAGTGGTATTTGTGTTTAGAATTTAAAAATGATGTAAACTAATGAAATGCGTAAAATTGGATTTAGCTTATGCCTATAATTTTTTTAAAAAAAATTGAATAATAATTGACATAGTTTTTTAATTTTTGAAGTCCATTTTTAAAATGTTGAAAAACGCTAAAAATTGAGAGTTTAGTTCCCACCAACAAAATACATGTAAATAATATTTTTTTCCTCTGATTTCATAATATGTTTTAGATGACATGTACAACTAGTGCAGAAGAAAAGAAAGATTGGTTTTCGGTATATATTTTATCTGTTAAAACTATTCAAAGTCGGCGTTACCCAAAATTAACAATTTTTGTCTCCCACCTAATTTGCCCTAGTAAATCTACACCAAATACAAAAAAAATTATATATTCTTGAAGAAGACTCTCTTCTCTAGTGTTAAATATAAGTTTTAAAATTTCCCGACATGATTTTCTATTTTTTATCTTTTTTTGAATGAGCATGTTCTTCAATGTTAAAATACCTACTTGCAGTTTTTTTAACTTATAATATATTATATTTAATCAAAATACTATAAAAATGATATGACCATAATCTAGACTCGGAGCTCTACAAAAGGGTATTTTTAGATTTTAAGAACAATTCAATTTTGGTGGAAAAATAAGCCCTAGAAATGACATGTTTCAAGTTTTCCTTTTTTTTGCTTATTTGGTTGCCACATGGGATGCCACATAGGTAATTTCAGCCGAAACACGTCCGGCCGAAACGGGTCTGACCAAAACATGGGCCGACCAAACATGGTCGCGTAGATGACCACGACTCTTAAATTTGATATAAATAAAAGGTTTTTTTTTTCAAAAAGTTAAAAATAAAAATTGATTATTCCGACTTAAAAAAGGTTTTTTTACTAAAATCATTTTTTAATTGTTTTAAAAGCGTATTTTTGGGTGTTAAAGGGTAACTAAGAATTAAATTATCAAGGAGGTTTTTATTATTAGAAAGTATTTTTAATAGTTTTTTGAGATTTATTTGTGTTTTTAATTAAAGCATTGTTCAATATTAAATTATGAAATTATCAATATTATTTTTGATTTTTTTATCAATTGTATATGGTTTTGTGTATGCAGGTGAATCAAAGCTCTTAATTTGAACAAATTGTGCAATGGGGATTAAAAGAAATACAACAAAAAAATATGATCGAATAAGCGATGACAAAATGAAAGGTCATACAAAACGTAATGAAGATGAACCTGTTGAAGTCCAAGAAGATCCAATTCAAGTAGGGGAACCAATTGATGGAAATATATATTTTGACACGGGCAATTTGATGGAGATGGATGATGATTCATTTTTCAATCAATTTTCATCTGACGAATTGGTACCTAAAAGCACAATAAAAAAAACAATGCAAAAAGATTTGGGATGAATATTTTCAAAATAAAAGTCTGCTTGGAAAAGCACAATTATTTGCTAGGCTATTCAGCAAAGAAGAAATGACTCCTGTTTTGGAGTTGTTAGGTGTTGATAACAAGAAAAACTCAGGAGACAATGTAAATCGAACAATATTTAAAAATTTGCAGGATGCATTGAACGACATTAACAACTCAAGTAGAGGAGCTGATTTAAGTGTTGCACATAGAGCATTGATGACTACTTTATCTAGTAGGAGGTTGACACAGAGAAAACAAGTACATGCAATTTCTAATTTACTGAATGTATCTAGAAGAACTATTCAAAGATATATCAGGAAGAGAAATATGTTAGATGAAAATATTCAAAAGAATTGGGTTAATATTTGTAGAATTCCTCGAAAAGACAAAATTCATGAAGATGTAAAAAGACAGGTCATTGAATATTGGACCACTCACTCTTGTGTTTTTTCTAATAGAAGAGATGCTATATAGATGAAAGATGAAGAGACCCGTATGAAAATTGCACATCCAAAACATTTTATAGATACAACACAAAGTGAATTGTTTGAAGCATTCAAACAAGAATTTTTAGATGTGAAAATATGTCAAAGAATGTTTGAGAGGTTGCACCCTTGCTTTGTGCGCATAAATAAGGTACGTGAAACTTGTTGTTGCTGAAATCATGTTGAGTTTCATCTATATTTGTAATCATATAAAAAATTTATGGCAGTACTTAATTTAGATATGCTCATCCCTACAAGTACGACACAATTTGTGAAGTCTATATTATGTGAGAAATTAGAAGATTCAAATGAGTTCAAAGTACAATGTATAAAGAGTGCATGCAGTGATTG
>MU224235.1:2778199-2804548 GCA_018584345.1 Thuja plicata
GAAAAGAATTTGAGATGTCTATGTTTGGAGAGATCAAGTTCTTTCTTGGTCTACAGATCATTCAACAAAGTGAAGGTATTTTCATTACATAGTCCAAATACATCAAAGAGGTCCTGAAAATATTCAAAATGGAAGATTCCAAACAAGTTGGAACATCGATGGCTACTGGATGCAAATTAACAAAGGAAGACAAGACAACAGAGGTAAATCAGACTTTGTATAGATCAATGATAGAAAAACTCATGTATGTTGTGCACACTAGACCAGATATTGCACATGCAGTAGGAATTGTTGCTAGATTTTCTGCTAATTGCAGGAAATCACATATGACTGCTATGAAAAGAATTTTAAGATATCTGAAGAATACTGAGGAATTTGTCTTATGGTATAGAAGAGAAGGAAAATTTGAACTTTAGGTTTTTACCGACGCTGATTGGGCTAGAAATCTTGATGACCGGAAGAGCACAACTGGAGAATTCTTTATGGGTGACAGACTTGTCACATGGATTAGCAAGAAGCAAGAATGCATCTCTCAGTCTACTACAGAAGTATAATATGTTGCTGCTGCTGCAAATTGCTCAAATATTACATGGATCAAATAGTTGCTGGAACGTATGCATATAAAGATCACAGAACCAGTGATTATCTATTGTGATAACACTAGGGCAATAAACATTTCCAAGAATCTAGTCATGCATGCAAAGACTAAACACATTGCAATAAAGTATCATTATTTAAGAGAACAAGTTCAAGAAAAAGAAGTGATACTTGAATATGTGCAATCAAAAGAACAATTGGTTGATATCTTCACCAAGCCACTGCCCAAGGATACATTTGAGTACTTAAGAGAGAGACTAGGGGTCAAACCCTTGTCTACCAGTTAGTAAAAGACTGAAGGCTACATCAATCTATATATTATCAGAATATCATTCATATTGATGCAAGCAAAAAGATGAACTTCAAAGCTACATCTATATATAGAAAGGTATATATCATAATCAAGCACCAGAGCATATTGTTGTATTGCTGATGGATAAGGGAAATTCAAGAAATATATTAAGGATAGAAGAAAATAAATTTTTGACATAAATGTCAAATATCTATAAAATATTTGTTTGGCATTGTTGTCAAAGGGAGAGAATGTATCCATATTATCACAAGAAATATTATTCATTATCAAATTACTCCAAATAGGGAGAGATCATATCGATAGGGAGAGAATTTGTATGAAGGAATCATATACAAAAGGAAAGTTGCTGACAAGAGAAAGAGACATCAAAGAAGAAGAACAGTCGAAAGAGAGAAATTGACACAATAAGAGAACACAACACATCAGTACAAGAAACATAGAAAGCTGCAAGAATCAAATCTAAGCTAACACAAAGCTTACCAGCGGTCAAACATTTTTATCAGTTATCAAAAAAAATTATTTGGTAATATGATGAATCTCAACTGTTATATTTTATATTGTATTAGAAATAGTATAGTGTGTTTCCATCAATGCCAAAGGGAGAGATTGATGACATGTAACTGATTGAATGTTTGATAATGTTAAGTTGAAGATGATACAAGGCATTAAATCAGTTAATGGTTTGTATTTTCATTGATGTCAAATTGATATCATCTATACGGTCATGTACATAATGCCAAAGACTTCAGAGAATCAATGGAACAGAGATTATGTTGTCAACAATGCATAAAATTCAAGTATTCACTAAGTGACATACAACACCGACGGAGTGCACACCATTGGTAAAGGCAAAAGAACAAAAGTCATAGTGATACCCGACAAGCAGAAGACAGTGTTTCCCGATGAAGCAAAATCACAGGATGCCCGACAAGCTGAAAAAAAAGTTGCCCGATGGATGGAGATCTCGAAGCTGACTGGATTTACACTAACAAAACTAGCAGTTATCACCGATGACTAAATGCAAAGTTGATCGATAGAATAGAGAGTTCAGAAAATGAAAAAATATCTAGCTGGCAGAGCTTAAGGATAGACTTAACTGGTTGTTTTATTTATTTTATTTGACCAAAGTTAAGTAATTGATTTAAAGAATATTTGTACAGTTGGCAAGAAGATAACTATGAAATAAGTCAGGAGTCAAAGCTATAAATAAAATTGGCTGGATTGTTTTTCATGCCAAGAATCAAGAATCAGAGATTAAGGAATATCATGTCTATATAAGAGACAAGTGTAATTCATTTCCATAATCACATACACAGGAAGGGGAGTGAATAGAAAGAGGATGCTGGAGAGAAACTAATGAAGTATAACTTCATACAGTCCTAATCAATCAAGTTGAGGGAGAGATAAAAAATTCTACAGACACCGACAAACAGTGAAGCACAACATCATAGAGCAGAAAGTGTGGAGCACAAGGAATTGAATTGATACATTGATCAAAGAGGTATTATACTTAAATAGATCTAAAAATCTACAATTCAAGTTGCATTAGAAACAGGTCATTATGTTTCAGTTTAACCATTGAAGCATTAAGTCTCTTAACAGACGAGGACTTAACCGTCTTCTATATTTGAGGTATATCATAACAGATTGCCAAAATTTTTATCATGAAGATAGCATTGAGTGCCTGATACCGACACATAGTCTAAGAAGGAGGCTGATGCAGTTAAGTAGCACCAGATATGCCAGATACCTATTGTGCCCATAGAGGTTGATAAATATTGGTAGCATATACATGCCAGATATCAAGTGATAGACTCATATTAAAATCCTCTATCAAGGTCGCACTAAATAGTGTTTTTGTAACCTTTAACAGTGTTGGCTCCTAACAGGGCTCACTTTAGAAGAGTGAAAATTTTGGGTACCGATCCCAGTGGTTTTTCCCTTAACAGGGTTTCCACATTAAAATCCATGTGTTATGTGTGTATGGTTTATTACTTTACTGTTTTACATTTCACATATGTATTTCTGGATTGATTGGTATACTCTGCATATTTACTGAGTATCGGTAAATAGGTTTACTTCTTATCAGTTATCAAGAAGAATAAGGACAGACAAGGTAAAATGATAGACAGTTAATTATTATAAGTATTCATGGCATGCATCTTGTAGGGACTTAATAATATGAGGTGTATTGATTGGTGGTTAGTGATTAAAGGATAAATTTTTGAGGCCACTGATTCACCCCCTCCCCTCTCAGTTATTACTAACATTTTTGTGCATATCATCAAGTGTTGGGTCATTCTACTAGTGAATGTAAGGCCTTGAAAGATAAAATACAAGAACTTTTTGAATCAAGTGTCATGAATCATTCACTTATTTAAGGTTCTACTTCTTCTTCTATGCATGCCAAGTGATATTGAGGTTTACCTCTTTCCTATCTTTTATGCATATCTATCTTAAGATCTTATCTTATCTTATCTTATCTTATCTAATTTTACTTTGTGGGGCCAATCCAAAATCTTATCTTATCTACCTTGGTGGGGGACAATCCACTTTCTTATCTTATCTTATTTTCCTTTGTGGGGGCCAACTCACTATCTTATCTTATATTTCTTTGTGGGGGGAAAACCACTATCTATGTGTCTCAGCCTTTCACTATCATACACCTATCTAGCTTAATGCTACACATATAGGAACAAAATAAACCCACCTTATCACACACCTATCTAGCTCAATGTTATGTGTGTTGGCACAATGTGTCTAAGCTACCCTATTACATGCCTATCTATCTCAATGCTATGTATGTTGACGCACCCATGAAAAGTATCCCTATTACATGCATATCTAGCATTTTCTATGTATGTCGAAGCACAATTAAAATCACCCTATCATATGGATATCTAGAATAATATAATTTTCTAACCATACCAGCGTAATTCCCTCGATAGTGGCCCTCTTCCCTAGTGAAGTTGGTTACACTGAGTGTCTAATTGGTAGGTTTTTTCCTCCATAGTGGGGTTGGTGTTGCTAATCACGCTCACTTTCATGACCTCTAGAAATAGATCAAGATAGTGTCATGGTCATTTGTGTTCTCTTTGACATTGGTTTCTTTCCTCTCTATTGGTTGCATTCTTTCTTGAAGAAATCGCTCCTGAGGTTCTTCTCTCCTTATTTATAATTCCACTATTTTTGATGCAGGAGCATCTTGGGTCCTTGGAAATCCTTCTCAACCAAAAATATGTTTTCTTTTGTTCCTTAGTTTGTTTGGAGGCTGCTCGGTGAATTCTCTGTTGCTCAGGTTTTGTCGCTTGGGCATGCTTATTCTCTATTGCCTGGGTTCTTTTTCTCAGGCATGCTTGGCTCTATTTCTCAGGAAATCTTGTTGATTCATGTTGCTCAGGTTTCTCTTCTAATGCTCGGGTTTGTTTCCTATTGCTCAAGGTGTTCTTTGCTGAGTCACTCTATTACTCAGTCAACCTTTGTCCGAGATGCTTATTTTGGAGTTGGATATGGTGGTAGACTTCTTCAGTTAATTTTCATGACTTAATTAATTTGCGATCTCTCATTGGGATCTCTGTGGACCTAAATCTAGGTCTCTCCTATGGATTGAGCGCCGACCTCTATTGGTGAACTCTTGCATATATTTTTTTCTCTGTTCTTAGTTTTAGGTAGTTCTTAGACCATGAAAGATTAGATAGAAGATTGAGGTTTGAATTATCTATAAGTAGGTCTGTGACCTCGCATGTATGAAGAAAATTTTTTAATTGTTTGAATATATGGCCGAAACTGGGAAGGCATTACAGCCTGACATGTAATGAGTTTGATTAATTAATAAAAAGGATCTCTACAATTTCTTCTCTCACAGGTTGTTGTTGTTTATTATTTGTGTCTACAAGCTAGTTTGGTAGTTGGGAGAGCCTTTGGACCTATCTCCATACCTTCCTTGCGTCAAGTGGTATCAGAGTGTTGGTGAGATCTAAGTTCCTTTTTGTAAACCCTAAACCCTAGTTGGTATTGTTGTGGGTTAGCAGATTGTGATCTGACCTACAATTGCAGAGGGATTCAAGATGGTTCGTGGGAGAGAAAAAGAAGATCCAGGTCGAGTTGATATACTTAGATAGATGGTTGCTAGATTGGAAGTTGTTGAGATATCCCAGTGCAGAGGAAAACATTTGGAGGATATTAGTGATGATGAATTAGAAGAGGTTCAAGGTAAAGCTACACCTGCACCTATGATGAATCAGGAAGAAGAGAGATTCTTGAGAGCTTTGACAAGTTTGAAATCCACACCTCAGTTTAATCCTCCTGAGTATAGTGGAAAATTGGATTCTGATGAGTCGATTGACTCGATAACTGAGATGGAAAAGTATTTTGAATATGAGAATGTATTAGAGGATAAGAAGGTGAAGATTGCAAGCACAAAGCTGAAAGTTCATGCATCATTATGGTGGGAGCATCTACAATTGGATCGAAAGAAGAAAGGTAAAGATAAAATCAAGGTATGGGATAAGATGGTAAACAAATTAAAATGCAAGTTTCTACCTTGTGATTATCAGATTAACCTAATCAGGCGAATAAAAAGGTTGAAGTAGAAAGATAGATTAGTAAAAGACTATACTGAAGAATTCTACAGATTGGACATCACATCTGGATATGTTGAAGATGAGGTGGAAAGAGTAGCAAGATACCTGAATGGATTGAGAAGTTCTATAAAAGATGAGTTCAGTTTGGTCAAAATGGAAAGCATTGAGGAGGCATATCAATTTTCCCTAAAAGCTTAGGAAAATTTGAATAGAATATATGAGAAAAGACAAAGAGGTATAGGTGGTAGATTTCTTAGAGGAAGAGGTAGATCTCATGGTGAAAACAGTAGATCTAAACCAGACAAGTCCATTTTAGACACATCTTAAGACAAATGAAAGACTGAAAATATGGAAGTTCATACCGAGGAAGAGGTAATTACTCCAGAGGTGGTTATAGCAGAAAATAATTCCAAGTAACTAGTTACAATTGTGGAGAGGAAGGATATAAATCCTTTGAATGTACACAGGCAAGCAAGAAAGGCAGTAGTAGCAGAAATGCATTGGTGCAAGAGGAGTCACCAAATGAAGCTGAGAAGGAAGGAAATCTCATGATCTGAAAGATACTATGGAGTGAGAAGGATAAGTAAGATCTTATCAGGAAAAGTTTGTTTAAGACCATATGTAGAGTTGAAGATAAAGTTTGGAAGGTGATTTTTGATAGTGGAAGCTCAGAGAATCTGGCATCTGAGGATATGGTTACAAAGTTGTTGTTGGAAAGGATGAAGCATCTGAAGCCCTATCAGATCTCATGGATCAAGGATGAACATACATTAATGGCGAGTGAACAATGTTTTGTAAATCTGAAAATTGGAAAGTATTATGATAAGGTGTTGTGTGATATTAGGGTAAAAGTACAAATCTGTGTCACACTTTTACAAAGGAAGAGGACCACGACATGCAAAGTAGTTAAACTTCAACGACATAAAAGTGGTATTTGTGTTTAGAATTTGAAAATGATGTAAACTAATGAAATGCGTAAAATTGGATTTAGTTTATACCTATAATTTTTTTTTAAATTGAATAATAATTGACATAGTTTTTTAATTTTTGAAGTTCATTTTTTAAATGTTGAAAAATGCTAAAAATTGAGGGTTTAGTTCCCACCAACAAAATACATGTAAATAATATTTTTTTCCTCTGATTTCATAATATGTTTTAGATGACATGTACAACTAGTGCAGAAGAAAAGAAAGATTGGTTTTCGGTATATATTTTGTCTATTAAAACTATTCAAAGTCGATGTTACCCAAAATTAACAATTTTTGTCTTCCACCTAATTTGCCCTAGTAAATCTACACCAATTACAAAAAAAATTATATATTCTTGAAGAAGACTCCCTCCTCTAGTGTTAAATATAAGTTTTAAAATTTCCTGAAATGATTTTCTATTTTTCATCTTTTTTTGAACGAGCATGTTCTTCAATGTTAAAATACCTACTTGCAATTTTTTTAACTTATAATATATTATATTTAATCAAAATGCTATAAAAATTATATGACCATAATCTAGACTTGGAGCTCTACAAAAGGGTATTTTTAGATTTTAAGAACAATTCAATTTGGGTAAAAAAATAAGCCCTGGAAATGACATGTTTCAAGTTTTCCTTTTTTTTGCTTATTTGGCTGCCACATGGGATGCCACATAGGTAGTTTTGGCCGAAACACGTCCGAATGAAACGGGTCCGACCGAAACATGGGTCGACCAAACATAGTCGCATGGATGACCACGACCCTTAAAGTTGATATAAATAAAAGGTTTTTTTTTTATAAAATTAAAAACAAAAATTGATTATTCCGACTTAAAAAAGGTTTTTTTACTAAAATCATTTTTTAATTGTTTTAAAAGTGTATTTTTGGGTGTTAAAGGGCAACTAAGAATTAAAATTATCAAGGAGGTTTTTATTATTAGAAAGTTTTTTTAATAGTTTTTTGAGATTTATTTGTGTTTTTAATTAAAGCATTGTTCAATATTAAATTATGAAATTATCAATATTATTTTTGATTTTTTTATCAATTGTATATGTTTTTGTGTATGCAGGTGAATCGAAGCTCTTAATTTGAACAAATTGTGCAATGGGGAATAAAAGAAATACAACAAAAAAATATGACCGAATAAGCGATGACAAAATGAAAGGTCATACAAAACGTAATGAAGATGAACCTGTTGAAGTCCAAGAAGATCCAATTCAAGTAGGGGAACCAATTGATGAAAATATATCTTTTGACACGAGCAATTTGATGGAGATGGATGATGATTCATTTTTCAATCAATTTTCATCTGAAAAATTGGTACCTGAAAGCACAATAAAAAAACAATGCAAAAAGATTTGGGATGAATATTTTCAAAATAAAAGTCTGATTGGAAAAGCACAATTATTTGCTAGGTTATTTAGGAAAAAAGAAATGACTCCTATTTTGGAGTTGTTAGGTGTTGATAACAAGAAAAACTCAGGAGACAATGTAAATCAAACAATATTTGAAAATTTGCAGGATGCGTTGAACGACATTAACAACTCAAGTAGAGGAGCCGATTTAAGTGCTGCACGTAGAGCATTGATGACTACTTTATCTAGTAGGAGGTTGACACAGAGAAAAAAACTACATGCAATTTCTAATTTATTGAATGTATCTAGAAGAACTGTTCAAAGATATATCAGGAAGAGAAATATGTTAGATGAAAATATTCAAAAGAATTGGGTTAATATTTGTAGACTTCCTTGAAAAGACAAAATTCATGAAGATGTAGAAAGATAGGTCATTGAATATTGGACCACTCACTCTTGTGTTTCTTCTAATAGAAGGGATGCTATACAGATGAAAGATGAAGAGACCCGTATGAAAATTGCACATCCAAAATATTTTATAGATACAACACAAAGTGAATTGTTTAAAGCATTCAAACAAGAATTTTTATATGTGAAAATATGTCAAAGAATGTTTGAGAGGTTGTGCCCTTGCTTTGTACACATAAATAAGGTACGTGAAACTTGTTGTTGTTGAAATCATGTTGAGTTTCATCTATATTTGTAATCATATAAAAAAGTTATGGCAGTACTTGATTTAGATATGCTCATCCCTGCAAGTATGACACAATTTGTGAAGTTTATATTATGTGAGAAATCAAAAGATTCAGATGAGTTCAAAGTACAATGTATAAAGAGTGCATGCAGTGATTGTGGAGATTTACATAAATTTCCATTGCAAATTGAGAATATTAATGTTGCAACGACTGTTTTTTGGAAGAGATTTGAATATGAGACATACCAAACTAAGAGCGGAGATGAATCCAAAAAAATTGTATTGAAGGAGAGTGAATTGCCCTACCTTGAGTTTATGACTAGGTTCCATACTATCATTTATCCACATATCCAGCATTGTCATGGTGCAAGATGGCAAGCTAAACAGTTTCGTGATTTAAAAAATTGTTTTCCACCTGGTTGTATTCTTTCAGTTGTAGATTTCTCTGAGAACTATACATTCTCCCCTCAATCAGAGCTTCAAGCTCAATATTATCATTATGACCAAGTTGCAATATTTGTGCAAGTGACCTATAGACATGCACAATTTGATTTGGATGAGGTAGAAAGTACCCATCCAAATGAACACAATATCATCAAGGAGGTTCATTTCTATATCAACGATGATAAGGTTCATGATAGGAGCTATGTGGCTCATTGTTTTGCAATGTATTTTGAAGATATTGTGAATCGTGGGATAATAGCTTCACAACACTGGATTTGGTCTGATGGTTGTGCAAGTAAGTGTATGCACTTCAATTCATTTTCAAATTCTCATTGATTACTTGTCAAATTATTATGTGATCATAATCTTGTGCATATGTAACAACTTAATCTTGCAGGACAATTTAAATCTGCAAAAGCCTTTAATTGGCTAGCTATGCAACATGCTAGACACAATGTTAAGTTTTTGTGGAACTTTTTTGAAAGTGGACATGGAAAAGGAGAGCGCGATGGAGTAGGAGCATGTGTGAAGTGTGCACTTCACCAACATGAACTTGCAGGTACAAATGGTGTGAACAGTAGTTAAATATATATATCTAGATATTTCAAATAGTAGAATTTAAACTTAGATATATTTGAACTTTAAACTAATAGTTTAGAAATTTATAGGTAACATGATAGAGAATTCAAAGAAAATTGTTGAATGGTGTAAAAATCATTTCTCTATTATGGACACCAAATACAACAAATGTTATTTTTGGGAAGTGAAAGGTGTGTGTGTATATTTGTGCACATCTTGCCTACGACACAACACTTCAATAAGTCATTCTGTTAGTGAGAAACAAGGGTTAATGAACATATAAAACCCTAACATCGACATATTACTTTCTAAATAGGATGAGTGTAGAAAATAACATAAAATCCCTCAGATTATGCTAAATACCAGTGACATAAACAACCTAGCATGAAAGATTTGAATTAAAAAAACTATTTAACTATTTAAACATGCATGTAGTCTAAAAATGGACATTATAACTATGTAAGAAAGTGACTAATGGAGTGTGTATGAAGCTAGGAAGGAATGGGTAGCACAACAATGCTTTGAGATCCCTTCAAAATCTTGGCATAAAAACACTACAATTCAAAATTTTGAGGCTTATTATGAGCTCCAAATACCTTCAATTTATAGAGGAATGGGAGAGAGAGAGGGGAGACAAGGTTCATTAATGGAGCCCCTAAGGTCATTAATGAAGTGTAAGAGAAATTAATGCCTTGGGCATTAATGAGGGATGAGAAAGAGGGAATATCCATTAATGAGTCATTAATGAAATTCATTTAAGAGGCATGGGAGTGTGTAAGGCTCAACTTGGCAAGTTGGTCCTTAGAGAAGCCATGCTTGAGAAAGTTGACTTTCTCAAGTGGGTTGAGTTGTTAATCATTTCTTAATGGAATGTGACAACATTACGAGGTGGGTTAGGATTAGAATTAGAATGAGGATTAGATTAGCATGGGGGGAATATGTTGGGATGGGTTAGAACCCAGGGTAGAAGTGGTTGAGATAGGTTAAGTTGGGGTTTAAGGGAATATAAATGAAATGAATTAAACTTATTTAATTCATTTAAAATATAAGAATTAATTATTTAAGCATTTTATTGCTTTTTAATAATTAAGGGGACTATAGGCATTTTAATTAAATTAAATAGGCTAGGGGAATGGGTTATTTTGCAAGTGGATAATTGATTTAGGGAATTATTTAATTCCTTTATAATTAAATACTATAGCCATGTTTGAATTTGATTTGATTTAATTGATTTGAACTGTATGACTATAATAGTTAATATAATTTAGTAATAAAAATCACCTAGGATATTAAATTTGATTTAAAATAATTATGCCAAGCAGTAACAGGGTCATTTGGACATAATTGGGGGTATGATCACACTTAAGGAAAATAGGGTCTATAGTCGTAGCTAACCAAATTCAGGTGGTTACATTTTCCCCTCTTTGAATTGATGTGCGAGTAGCTCATTGATTCAAAGAAATTTTTTTGATTTTAACTTCAAAAAGATTGAGAATTTTGTTCTTGGTTGTCGAACGAAATGTTGATGAGATTAGTCTCGCACTTGATCAAAATTAAACTGATAGAATTGATTTTGAACTTGGTTGCCATCCAAAGATCAATAAAAGATCTTAAAGATACCAATTCTGAACTTGGTTGTCATCCAAAGATTGATAATACTGATTCTGAACTTGGTTGTCATTAAAAAAAATTAGTAAGAAGCTGCCAGGACTTTAATAAGAGTCTTTTAAAATGAGGAAACAAAAGATATCCATCTTATGAGAACCAAATTTTTCTATCCAACAGTTTTGACTTAGTCAAGGAAACTGTCATGCCCCTAGTTTGTTCGATAATGAAGTCATTTTTAATATTGTTTCAAGCAAAAATTTAATTGATGATAGTGTGATCATGCCCCCTCAGGAACAAAATTGAAGGAAAAGAATAAAATCCCTCAGTTGAAAGAACGTATCTCTTGTAGGAAGCGGTTAGGGTAAGAAAGAATGGAGTAGAAGAACTCAAAAAGAGGGTGTATTTAAAAATAAACACATGAGTACCAAGTTAATTATGTGAAAATATGAGTGAGTTTGATTTTATTCCTGATAGATCAAAGAATCCAGGAAGCATGGGTATGTAAATATCTTGGATTTCAGATGAATTAAAAATGGAAAGGAGTTTGAGCTCAAATCCTTATGTTGTTCTTTCAAAAATGCATCATGTAATCTCTAAATGCAGCTACATGCAGACTCTTAGGACTGTCACTGATATGCAAATGTATAGCTTTTTATCATCATTGGGAACTTTTTTGGAATGGATACCACCTAATAGTACAACCATCACTAATACCCACTGATATTACGAAAGTATGAATACTATTTTTTATTGAAATGTCAGAAATAGACTTATGCATCAAGGCATAGAAGCCAGGATAACAAAAGAGTCACCTTCCATTTAATATACGAGATTATGATTAAAGCAAGATATTGGACCCGCAATGACCTTGAAAATTTATATCCTTGGGTACATTATGATTTGTATACCTTAGTGAGAATCTAGATCAGAGAACAGATAAATAAATTATCTCAAACTCATCGTAGTTTATACGTAACAGAGATCGAGATATATTTGGTAGCTCTTGCCATAAACATCTAAGTTAAGTGAAATTTATAGGATCATTTGGAAAAATCACCATACGCAGAAAACCAAGAAAACATTATGGCCCCCATCCTCGTGACTCTTTTTCTTTGCACAGACATCATGGAGTAACTAAGAAGACATAATAAATAATCAATTGTGAATCATTCAAATAAAAATTTATAATTACTTAGATTCCCTAGTTGAAAACATCATCAAGACGTGAAAGAATCATAATCAAACCAATATTAAACTGTGTGTTTAAGTAGTACTTGTTCATTCATATGTCAAACACAGTAAAGATTCATCAATAAGAAAGTTGGAATACAAGCAATATGGTGTTTCTATGCCTATGCCTTGATAGGATAAACTGAGTGTGTCTGTGACCCAATATAGGCTTGTAGGAAATTCGTTAATGTAAATGTCATGTCTTGATATGTGATGTTTGAAAAGACATCCTTGTTTTGAAAAGTGACATTATTTTGCATGTATCAAGGAACATTGTGTTCATGAGGTAAATCATCTTAGAGTGACCTAGCAACTACAACCTACCATGCCAACAAAGATGCCCCCAATGTAGAATGACTTATTCCTAAGACGTAAATGCAAACAAATCCCAAGCGAGGATAAGATAGCCATTTTTAGGAAATGAAGTCAGTGTTTGAGCACAGGTGTAATATGAAGGCCTAGTGTTAGTAGTGCATTGATAGATGGAGCACAAAACACAAGTGACACCTGTTTGCTATTTTTTCACCACTTGGCAAGATCTTCTCTTTCTTTTTGCTACCAAAATGCCTATTTTACTAGGTGCTCATCAAGGCACTTTTTTATTTTTCAATTTTTTTTTGCTATTTTTGCTTTTTTGAATGTTTTTGTAGTATCAAGGCCCCTGTTTACTAGGTTTTCACCAAGGACACCTTTCTTAAGGACTTTTTCCACTATTTTTGGATTTCTTTCAGGATCAATTTTCTGAATGTTTTTGGTGTTTTTTCAAGAACTATTTTTTGTACAAGCTCTACTTAGCCGAACATCAAGCATAGAACCGCTTCAAGTGTAGAGTGTAGAGTGTTGATAGGATCTAAAAGAATGTCTCCCTCAGGTGTAGCTAGTTGATAGGATCCAGTCCCAAAAGTGGCAGTGATAACATAAGGTCCCAACTAGTTAGGCTCAAATTTTCCTTTCTCTTCTTTGTTAGGTTGGTTCTTAGGATTTTCTTTTAGGACGAGATCTCCCACATCAAATTTTTGTAGTTTGACCTTCTTGTTGTAGCCTTTGGACATACGTGCTTGGTATACCTTCAGATGATTGAACGCTTGTTGTCTGCGCTCATCTAGTAGGTTCATAGAATTCACCCTATCTATGTTGTACTACTCATTAGTAACAAGACCTTGTAAAGATATCTGTAAAGATGGGATTTCAACCTTAATAGGCAGTACTACTTCAGTGCCATAGAATAGAGAAAATGGTGTGGCTCTAGTTGGTGTTCTTATGCTTGTTTTGTAGGCCCGTAGTGCCAGATTCAATTGTAGATGCTAGTCTCTGCCAAACTTACTTACAGTTCTATGTAGGATTTTTAGAATATTTTTGTTGGATGCCTCAACTTGTCCATTACCTTGAGGGTAATATATTGAGGAGCAATGTTGAGTGATATGGAACTATTCACAAAGGTCATCAATGTCTTGATTTTTAAATTGGCCCCCATTTTCTGTTACAATTGAAGAGTGTATCCCATATCTACAAATAATGTAGTTTAGAATTAACATAGCCACTTGTTTTCCAGTGGCTTTGATTAGCAGCACAGCCTCGAACCACTTTGTAAAATACTTAGTGGCCGTAATGATGAACTTGTGTCCATTTGAAGAGTTGGGATATATTTGTCCAACCAAGTCAAAGGCCCATTGTTGAAATGGCCAATGTGTTATGAAAGGTATAAGTTCTCTGGCAGGAGCATGGATGAGTTTTCCATGTGTCTGACATTTATGACATGTTCTTGAGAATTGAATAGCATCTTTTTCCATGGTAGGCCAATAATAGCCAACTCTGAGAAGTTTCTTAGCTAATGAAAAGTCACTTGAGTGTGATCCACATACACCTTCATGGACTTCTTTTAATGTGAGAACAGACTCTTCGAGTTTTAAACTGCTAAGAAGTGTACCATTGAGACCTCATCGATAGAAGTTATTAGTTATGAGGACATAATGCGATGTTGTCCTAATTAGTGCTCTTTTCTCATTTCTAGAGAGATTAGGGGAGATGGTTTGGTCAGAAAGGTAAGCAATGATATTAGCATACCGAGATTGGTCTGGGGTGTTCAAAGCACATATTACCTGGTATTCATGGGTATCAAAGGATGGATTTCATAATTCTTCCACCAAGAAGTCATAGCAAAACTGATGTTCTTCCAATTGTAACATGGATGCTAAGGTAGCCATAGCATCCACAACTTCATTCTCTGATCTTGGTATCTGCTAGAAGGTGACAAAGAAAAAGTACTTCTTCAGGTCATCAACTAGTTGCTTGTAGGGCATCAACTTCTCACCTTTCATTTGATACTCCCCATTAACCTGATTCATAATTAGTTGGGAGTCACCATATATGTGTAATTCTACAATCTTCCACTCCATAGCTAGCTTAAGGGTGTTTACTAATGCTTCATATTCTAAAATATTGTTGGTGCATGGAAACATCAATTTGTAAGATTTGGGAATCTTGTAACCTTGAGGAGTTATGAATAGGACCCCTGCTCCAGAGCCTTGTTGAGTGAATGAACCATCAAAGTACATCTTCCATGGATATTCAGTTAGGTGCATGATTGTTTTATTAGGGAATTAAATTAGTAAAGGTTCATCACCCTAGAGTGGTGAATCAGCCAATTGATTTGCAAGGACCTGTCCTTTAATAGCTCTCTGTTCTACGTATTCAACGTCAAACTCACTTAGAATCAGGACCCATTTTTCCAAATGTCCTGTTAATGTTGTCTTGCTTAGGAGATATTTCAGAGGATCTATCTTAGCTATGAGCCTTACTGTATGAGAGAGCATGTAGTGTCTCAATTTTTATGATGCAAAGATGACTGCTAAGCATGCTTTTTCAATAATGCTATAATTGAGCTCATAGGTGACCAGTGTTCTACTAATGTAGTAGATAGATCTTTCTTTCTTTTTTTCATCCTCTTGTGCCAGTAATATTCCTAGGGATGTAGCTGTAGCTGAAATGTATAGGAGCAGGGGCTTTCCATGAATAGGTTCCATAAGAATAGGAGGAGTAGCCAGGTATCCTTTCAATTCTCTAAAGTTTTCTTCACAGTGTTCATCCCACTTGAAGGTAAACCCTTTATGTAGTAATTTAGGAAAGGGTTGTGCCCTATCAGCAAGTTGGGACATGAATCTCCTAATGGAATGGAGTCTCGCTTATAGCGTCCTCATTTGACTAATGTTGCATGGAGGAGCCATCTCTAGTATAGCCTTAACTTTAGTGGGGTCTACCTCAATTCCTTTCGCTGAAATAATGAATCCTAGGAGCTTCTCTGATTAGACCCCAAAGGCACATTTCTTTGGGTTGAGCCTGAGTTGGAACTGTTCCATTTGATTCAAGATTTTCCTTAAGTCAGCAATATGAGTACCTCTTTCTTTGGATTTAGCCAATGTGTCATCCACATAGTCCTCCATGTTTTTGTGCATCATGTAATGGAATATAGTTGTCATGGCTCTTTGATATGTTGCACCAGTGTTCTTTAACCCAAATGACATGATGTTCTAGCAAAATGTGCCCCATGCACATGTAAATGCAGCTTTCTCTTGATCCTCAGGGGAAATTTTGATTTGATTATAGCCCGAGAATCCATCCATTAAAGAATACATCTGGTAGCCTATTGTGAGGTCTATAATCATGTCAATGTTAGGTAGAGGGAATTCATCTTTCAGACATGCTTTGTTTAAGTCTCTAAAGTCCATATAGATCTTGATAGTTTTATCAGTTTTAGACATGGGGACCACATTAGAGATCTATCCTGCATAGGCAATGACTCTGATAAATCCAGCTTTCAACAAATTCTCTAGCTCTGATTTTAATAATAATGCAACATGAGGATGCATCTTTCTGAGTTTTTGTTTCATGGGTTTGATCCCGGGAGCTATAGATAAGTGGTGCATGATTAGATTAGGATCCAACCCTAGCATATCGGTATAAGACCATGCAAAGTTGATCTTCTTCTCTTTCAGGAACTCTATGAAGTATGTCTTCTCCTCTTCTGATAAAGATTGTGCAAGGTGGACTATTTGAGGATTTTCAACAGTGCCCAAATTTACTGGCTGTGTTGGTTCAATCAGTACTGAAGACCTTTCTTGAAAGTGTTCGGGGAGGATATTAAGAGTCTCATCCTTTGGCACCTTAGAGAGGTTTTCACCATTGGATACGTATTTTTTCTTTACTATTTTGGGATCTGATACTACTAAAGAGTGGTTTTCACCATCAGTCCTCTTTTTCTTTTTAATTTTTGGTTTTTGACTGAGAAACCTAATATCCTCCTCTGACATGTTCTCGCTCCTTGCATTAGTGGAAGAAGGGTATGGTTCACAAGCATTGAGATATCAAGCTAGGGTGCGATCATTAGAAAAGTTGAGGATATGAGTAGGATCTATTTTAGTCCAATCAATTATGTCTGGAAGTACCAATGTTAGGGAGTCAAACACTGGGAAGGACAACATCGCGTTGGCATCAAGACCATTAACCGACATGACATGATATGTTAAGTTAATTTCTTCGATATTTAGATCAATAAGAGTGAGATCGTTGTTAAAAGGGTCGTTGTTAGTTATATGCAGACCAAAATCTAGTGACTCATCAGTAGAAATCTCATCATCATCTCTCCGTAAAAGGATTCTTCTTTCTTGTAGCTTATGAAATTCTTCTAGACTTATATATTCACCAGTTTCTTCATCAATGATCGGGGGAAGGAACTCTTCTTCTGCTTCAGGATTATCAATGTCACTGGGAGGAGTACCAGATTGTTTACGAGGAGCTAAGGGTGCTACAAACATGTGAATTGTATCTATTCCAATGTCTTTAGTGGTGACAAATAGCTCTTTCCATTCATAATCATGAGAGTCAGTGACCTCATCATCGGATCTGTTTAAGTATTCAGCAATGGTTATCTGATGTACCCAGTTAGCTACCTGTGGATCAAAGTTGGGTGGATCAAGGACATGTGAAATTGTGACCAATTTCCCCTAGTTAGGATGTAAATCCTATTTTCATGGTGTCTCTTGAGTAATTGTGGCTATGGTGTCTCCTACCTCTTGAATGGGAGGTTGTGCTAGCAAAGGGGTGTGAAGATCATGCGGTACCTCAAAGTTGGGTACATAGCATTCTCCTTGGTAGTTGGAATCCTATGTGCCAACATGTAATAATATCTCATAGGACCACTTCTCTAGTTCATCTGTTTCATCACTCCCTTTATCTGAGTGTGGACTCCCTTTTGAAGTAGGCTTATCAGTTTTAGTATTAAAACCCAGTCTTGTTTTGTCTCTAGTATTTCAGAACTCCATGAGTATAGGTTCAATAAGCCCTCATCTTGTGTTGTTTAGAGGTCCTTTTCCTTTGTATCCCATTTGTTTGAGGAAATCATACCCCTTTCCATACTATTCTAGGGATATCTTTACATGTTTAACCTCAGTTTCCACCAATTCTCCTTTGTAAAGCCAGTCCAAGACTGCCTGTTCTTCTATGTTATCTAAAGAAGATGTGGATACCTTTACCATGCCAGTTGCTTTGTGTACTTCTGGCTCTTTAGATGCTATAGGTGTGATTGTTGAGGAAGGCCTTCCATATGATCTTGGTGACATTGGAAGTTCTGTCAGTGATGGAGTCAGGTCCATCTTGTACTCTCCCATACCTGTTTCTTGAAGTTTTAAGGTTTTTCCAAAACTCTTCATAACCATGTCCTTGGTAGTTTCAGGAGCAATTATGTCCATAGCCTCTTTGTTATGCGGGATCATACTCCCATCTTTGATATTATTACAAGTGTAGTTAGCTTCTGCAAGAATTGTCACTTCCACCCCATTATGTGGGAACTTTATGCACTGGTGGTAAGTGGATGGCACAACTTGCATTTCGTGAATCTATGGTTTCCCTAACAGGATATTGTAGGCCAAGGGTAGATCTAGAACTTGACATGTGACGTTCCTCTCAACTGGGCTGACTCTGATAGGTAGAACAATAAGACCTTTGGATGATCTCTCTTCCTCGTCATAGGCCTTGATAGTTATTTTGCTTCTAGAGTCAATTGTCAATTCTGAGAGACCCAATCTCTTGATTAGATCAAGTGTACAGATATTCAATCCTGCGCCTCCATCTATCAATACATGTCTAACATGGGATTTATGAATAAGGAATTCAATATGGAGAGGTTGATTATGTGGATGTGTCAATGACTTATCATCCTCTTCAGAAAAGGAGAGGTAATGTACCGCAGAGATGTGATTGACCATCACTTGGGATTTGTCTATGTCAATATCCTTTGGGACGTTAGCAACATGTAGAGCTTGTTATAGGATTTCTCTATGTATTGTGGATATTTTGAGCAAGTCAAAAATAGAAATTTTGGCAGAGGTTCATTGCAATTGGTCTACCAAGTCATATTTTTCTCCAGGAATAGTAACCACATGTTTTGTTGTAGGTTTAGGAATAGTTACAATAGGAACCTTGGATGTTGATGTCATTTTTGGAGGTCCTTTGATTGTGACCTGTGCTTGGCTCTGTGTTACAACATTGGAGTGGAATGAGACACCTTTGATTGTGACCACATTTATTGAATTAGTCTTAATGTCGAGCATATTGATCACATTGTCATTGTTAGAATAGGTGTAGTTGACTTTGTTACCTTTCCCTTTAGATGTTTGTCCTTTTTCATAATTAGGGAAGGGTTTCTTGAATGTTGTATGATCCTCATTAGTAGTGTGTCCATCCACTTTGATCTTACCTCCTTCAATGAGGTCTTGGATGACATGCTTAAGTTTAAGGAAATTATTAGTCTTTTGCCCCTTGTTCTTGTGAAAGATACAGTAAGAATTGTCATCCCACCATCTAGGCTTAACCATTCATTCCCAAGGTTTGGAGTCTGGGATTGTGAGAAGCTTGTTATCCACCAATGTCTTCAAAACTGTCTCAAGGGGCTCTCCCAAAGGAGTGAACATTATTTGGGGTTTTGAAGTCCATGTCCAACCCTTTCTATTATCATTGTTTTCCTTGGGTATGGGGGTCATGACTTTAGGATCCTTGCTTTCTTGCATACTATTAGTTAGATTGAACACCTCCGGTTTAGGGTTAATGTTAGAGGCGTCAACTACTCCATCATTAACAACATTCTTGTTTTGCTTCCACCATTTAGGCTTGGAGTTGGAGTGGTTGATTTTGCTTTCATTTTGAAGGGTGATTTCTCCCCTTTTGACCAAGAATTCCTCAATATAGAGGGCATTCTTAATCATTCTGTCAAAGCTTGGAGAGTCTTGCATTTGTAATGCATAGTTTAATTCAGGCACTAGGTTATTAACGAAGATCTCCTTCTCTATTTCAGGAATAGCCCTTGAATATCATGCAAAAATCTTCCTCCATCTTTGTAGGAAGTGTGTAAATGATTCACCAATTCTCTGTTTGGTATTACATAGGTCCATCATAGTCACATCATGTTGGATGTTGTAGGAGTAATATTGGATAAAGCGTTGGATCAACTCCTATAATGTTTTAACCTTAGGGTTCAGTTTTGAGAACCACTCCATGGAATTACCTCTTAGACTTCCTGGAAAAAGTCTCATGAGGTATGTAGGTTCGTGCATGTATTCTATGCTTAGAGCACAGAATTCCCTAACATGGTCGTGTGGGTCAGTTTCTCCTGTGTATTTTTCATACTTTGGTCTTGCCACATTGGGAGGAAATGGGATCATCGTGATACTTTTGTCAAAAGGAAATAGACAAATGGCATCCAAAGAGTATTGTGTTTTGGGTTTCTCTTTCTCCTGTTTGAGGTTTGTGAGTTCTGTTTGCATCAAATTGAGTTGTTTGGTGAGAATAGATATAGGATTTGGTATCTCCTTTTCTTTGAGCTTTTCCACATCATAATCCTTAGGTAATTTGACACCTATGAATGCTAGATGGAGGAAGTATTTCTCTTTATCCTCATCAATCATTTTCTCCATTATTTTATGGAATCTCTTAATCTGTTTGAGTTTTTCATACTCTTCTTAAGAGATTTTTTTTTCACTACCAGACTCAAATAAGGGATGGTTGAACTTAGGTTCCTCTTCCTCATCTGTGTCTTTGGGCTGTTTTCCATTGTTATACTCCTCAAAAGCCTCACTACATCTGTGAGTGTTGCTATCCATTTGTGGAGATTCTAGGTCAAGTAGGGAACTACAAGATGTTTCTCCTTGAAATTTTGGTGTTTTAGGAGGCACTTTTGATCCTTTAGACATGTACTTGTTGCGTCTTGCGTTAACCATGAAGTTGTTTCTCAACTTTGTCAACATTTCCCAATAGTGCAAGTGAGAGTTTTAGACCGTTCAAGTGGGCATGTCTATGTAGAAGTAACTATTTGTTGGTGGATGTAAATGATTCTAGTGTCAGAGGGTTAGAATGCCTTGATAGTGAGCTGGGAACCAAGTTGTTGGTAGAAAGCGGGTAGACCACAAGTATTGAACCAATCGTGAAAGACTAACTAAGCATGCAAGGTAGATGTTTGAAAGAGTTGTGAAATTTCAACAAGGAGACCAGAAAACACAACAGGAACCAGCTAAAGAGCCAAAAGGGTATCCTAATCAACTGAGACTTTCTAAGAAATACTTCTGCAAGTACCTATATCCTAGATGTGAGCTCCCAGATGCGAGCCTATGATGACACCAGATGTGAGCCTAAATCCTAGATGCGACTGTGTGCTGACCAAATGTGAGGTAGTATACGGGATACGATCCTAAATACCAGATGTGATATAGGAAATCTAGGATGCAATTTTATGATGCCTTTGTCAGATTTTGCCAGTTTTGAAATTTGCATTTTGGAAGTTCCCACAGTTTGTCTGATCTGTGATCACGTTTGGAGACTTTCCAGTGAGTGAAGAACACATGTATCTGAAGTTTTGAATATTGTATCTTGTTTGAAGAAGTTTATCTTTTTAGTGATTTGTCAAGCACGTCAAACATATTTGCATTGTTAGGAGGGTGAAACAGAAACTCATCTTTTTCCTATTCTCTAGGTGGAGGATGAAAATCTTTTCTTGTTGAATTAGGTACACACTCAAATGTTAATCAGAATATATCCATCACCAAACATGCAATAGCTCTAGTCATGATGTTGTATTAGCCAACTCCAAATGCAAGTGAGGGCACAATATGACGAGTGTCTTGGGGCAATTACTTTTTGCCTTGCACAAAGATTATCATCCTTTCAAGGATGAATCAAGAATTATTTCAGTTGAAGTTGTTGTAGATTATTGGGTAATCCATTCGAAACCATCCCCCATAGAATTGCACAAGGCAAAATTGAGGTGCATAGCCCTATGAGTACCTGAATATGTGTAGTCTCGCAAGAAAGATTTAAGCGGCTCCGCTCTACACATACCCAAGCATGTTCAAGGAATGATGTCAAAATTCCATGAACAAAACCAGCTCCATCTTCCAAGGCTTTAGCCTATGAGGAAGCAATTATTTATAGTGATTTGGAAGGGTTGGCATAAACCTGTCCTCACTTGGGTCATTTCTGAGAGATTTTTTCCTCAACCAACAGGCCCTCTACTATTAACTATGCATACAAAGGATTGGCGAGCTTTGGATGTCTGGATTTTTGATTCTTCCAAAGAAGAAGAGCATACTCTCCTAATCTTAGCCATTTTCTCCCAAAATACTTCAATCACTTGTTCATTCCCTCAAACGAATTCACTCACAACTCAATCTCCCATATCAAGTTTTTGATTCCCCCACTTGGAAGGATGAGCAACTCCTCTAGTGAGACTAAAAGGTAAGTTTTGTATGCACCCTAAAATGGTTGCCTAGTCTTTGGGCCCCATTTTATCATTTTATCATTTTATCAATTTTCTGAATCAATGCTTTGTAATATTTTCAATTCAAATCAATTTCCTTGATCAAATTGTAATTTATTCAATTATTTCAATATTTTCTAAGGTTTGATCATTTTATTTAATTAAAAGATTTAATTTTCTTTTTAATTAAATAAAATTTATCTTATTTAATTAAAATATTTAATCTCCCTTTGATTTGAATAAAATTTATCTTATTTAATTAAAGTAAATTTCTCCCTTTTAATTAAATAAAATTCCTCTTATTTAATTAAATTCAATTTCCCCCGTTTAATTAAATAAAATTCTTCTAATTTATTTAATTATAAAGAAAACCCCTCTTTTAATTAAATAAATAAAAATCCCCACTTAAAGCTCTTCTTTTGATGAAAAAGGAAATAAATTAAATAAAATCCCTTTTTCATCACATCTTCCTAAGTGGTGGGTTTTTGCCTCTTAATCTCAACCATTGATTAATTCTTTTTGCCTCTTAATCTCAACCATTCACTTTCCTATATAAGAAAACCTCTTATTCTCATTTAGAGATCATCCACAATTATAGTATTATTATGCTACAGGTTTGGAGAACAATTTTGGAGGAGGATTTAAGCACTTGAGCTTGGATATTGAAACTTCTCTCTTCTTGTCTTCTTCTTCTTGCATCCATGCATATTCATGTAGATTAGATTCATGTTTATTTTCATAGATTAGATTTGCATATTTCCTTTCATAGATTAATCATGCATTGTTATCATTTAGATTAATTTCTTTTCATGCATTGTTATCATATAGAGTAGATCTCATTTTCATGCATTGAATCTCCCATTTCATGGTGTACTTGCATAGGTACTAACTAGGTGAAATGTGAGGGCCTCCATTACACACCTTTGCACTCCATGACTAGAGAGCTATGAGTCGATATTTAAGGCCTCATTCTTGAGCAACCTTGGATGGAATGATTCATATAAGTGTGACACATTTTCATCACAAATTTTTGGCGCCCACCGTGGGGCATGATGCTCCTAATTTTCCTTCATTTTATCAGATTTTCTAATCTTTACATGGTTATTTTATTGAAGTTTTTCAAGCCTAACCCTTGTGCAGATTTTCTTGGAGATAAAAACCCTAGATTTTCAAAGATTTGATCATATCTCCCAAATGGCTTAGAGTTTTGGTTTAAAATTTGTTTTGCAAGTTGGCGACATATTAAAGAAGTTCTAGTAAAAAATTTAGAATTTTCTAAGATATTTTGATTTTTTTATAATTTTTTCTTTATTTTTCATAAAACCTAAATGTTTGGCCAAAATCAGCAAATTTGTCAGAATTTTTTACATTTTCAGAAAGGTATTTAAATTCTACAAGGGGTCCATTCTTTGATTTTTAAATTTGGATGCAATATCATAGCTCATTTGGTCAATTTATAAAAACTGGTCTATTTTGGAAAAATGGCTCCCTAGGGCACAAATGAAAAGATCTTTTTAAAATTTTGACATTTTTGGAAAGCTCTCTATGTTGTAATAGGGGTCTCTTTTCTATATTCAATGTTTAGGATCCAAATTCATGGCATATAAGTCCAATCTTGTTGACTAGGTCAAAAATCAAAATTAAAAAAAAGAGCATTTAATGATTAGGTTGCACTTATTTTTCACATGGTTCAATGCATGATGTGAGTTGTCAGATGGATTATTTTCTGGTTATTATTTCTCCTAACAATTTATTTTCAGATCTAGCCCTAGAGTTTTCATAATTTGAATATATATTGCATATCTTGTTTGCTTGTCTTGTTTGTTGGAGAGTTTGTGGGGATTGCTTGGACTTGCGTGGATAAACAAAAAAACACTCACGTTGCTTTGGATCTGAGGTATTTTTTGAATCTCTATAACATTTAGATTTTTGAAATAAAATTAACATCTCATGTGTCTAGCTTGAGTGTTTCTTGCTTTCATAGATCACATTTCCAATTGGTGCTCTAAAAATGGACCTAGATTTGATTTCTTGCATATATGTTTCACATAGTAATTAGGCCCTCTGAACACTATTTGTGGCGATCTTGAGAGAGTGGGCTTCATTCGCTTGTTTTACATGTGAAGCTCTTCTTGACAATAGATTCCCTTGTAGGTAGGGAAGAATTTTGTTTTTACCTCATTGGTCAACTTGGTTTGGGCTTCAACTTTTGGAAATACTTTCTCTCTTTGGGGGATTGATGTTATTTGTTGTTGTGTGAGCCTTGGGTGAGGTTATTTCAAATTATCAAGTCAATGAATCATGTTTGCTATGTTTTGGTGAGGTGAAGAGGCTAGAGGATTATGCTCTTTTCCCTTTTGGGAGAATCAGAAACTTGGAACCCTTGAATCTGAACTAATTCCCCATGTGGTCCATATTGTGAGTCTTCCTTGTTAGAGAGGGTTAACCATAGTGGACATTCCCTTTATTGGGTCAACCACGTGGATGAAACCTCAAGTGGTAATAGCCATTTTCACCATGGTAGTGACAGCCACTATATAAATGTCCTTGTGGAAGAAATCTCTATGGGTGTAGTTTCTTGTGGGTTTTCAGATCTCCTCAGCAGCTCCTGATTGATTAAATTCTTGGACTGTGTCGAAGCCTCAGTGCGTCGGGATTGGATTTCACCCACTTGAGATTGCAAAAGTTGCAGAGTCAAGCCATTACTAGGAACCATAGTGCAACCAACTTTTTATTTTCTAGGACTATGTGCATGATTGGAAAATATTTGAGAACATACACAAGTAGCATTCTTATGGAGTAGAATTACTATGACACTATCTATGCTCGTGTGCAAGGTTGCTTTGTCCCTTGCTCATTGTTTAAAGACATTGATTGCTTGAAATCCTTGATTGTTGTCTTATGTGCTTGATTCATGATAAAATCTATTAATACACCTAGTTGGTTATTTAAAACAATCAAAATATGAGTTTTGTGTCCTTTCCTCATGCAAGAAACCTATTTCTTTGCATCGTTTGTTGTGTTTCCTCATGCAGATATCTGCAAATCCTCACGCAAAATATTGCCAATTTGTTATCTATTTTGTTTTCTCGCGCTGCTCTGTGTGTTTCCTCACATGGCTATCTGCAAATCCTCGGACGAGACAACATTTCCTCATGCAAAACTGTCTGCCAGTGAACTATTTGCTGTCATTTTTGAGCCCGTTAGCTTGCTGTCCTATCATTTTTAGTTTTTTGGGTTGATGCAGATCTGATTGGATTACTTACCCCACTGTTAGAAGCTTACTTTTCTTATGATTCTTTCTTTTGACCTCTTGGATTAGTGATCTTTGATTTCACAAGTGACCTTTCTTAGTGCTTGGTGAGCTAGAAACCGTCCTTGTTGAAAAGATAAACCTTTAGATTCTTTGATAACACACCTGGAGAGTTTTGGTAGTCTCTTGTCCATCCAATTTCATACAATTTCAATCTCAATTTATATAATTTGGGTAAGACCATCCTCCTGATCCATATGTGCTAGGGTATTCAGCCAAATTTATTGGGCACCTCTGTGGTAGTGTTGGCTTATCCCTATTTGCAATTTTCTATCTTATCACCTCTTTTTGGACAAGTTAATGCCTTTTCTATCCTAGTTTGGTACCAATGTCTCTGAGGGTAATCCTTTCATCTAGTACCTTTTATTTTATGCCAGTTACAACAAGATATCAAGTAAATCAAGGAAAAAAACCTCAAGTGGTTTTTAACCAATTACCTTTAGTAAAAACTTACCAAAGACATAAGGGAAAAGGACCCATATTTGATCAATCGCCTAGGAATAATTCAGAAGTGTGGTTTGATTCCAAGAGTCATCTTAGTGAGTTGGGTATCCCCTTAGCATCTTCTCTCTCTTCTATGGATATGACTTACACAATGACTCAGAGAGAGAGGGAAGCAATGGATAAACATCATGATGGTATGTTTTCAAAGAGTAGAGATGCTATTTCATTAAGTGGTTCCTCTCATAACAGTAGAGTGACCTCACCCCTTATTTCAACAAGATATCTGGATTCACAGCAAAGGGCTGAGAGAGAGAGAGAGAGGTAAGAGACATGCTTATGATGATGAGTTATCACAACATGAGAAACAAAGAGATGAACTTTCTGATGTTCATATCAATACAACTTACACCAACAACTTGTTT
>MU224235.1:2813967-2824581 GCA_018584345.1 Thuja plicata
AAATAAAAATCCCCACTTAAAGCTCTTCTTTTGATGAAAAAGGAAATAAATTAAATAAAAATCCCTTTTTCATCACATCTTCCTAAGTGGTGGGTTTTTGCCTCTTAATCTCAACCATTGATCAATTGTTTTTGCCTCTTAATCTCAGTCGTTCACTTTCCTATATAAGGAAATCTCTCATTCTCATTTAGAAATCATCCACAATTATGGTATTATTATGCTACAGATTTGGAGAGCAATTTTGGAGGAGAATTTGAGCACTTGAGCTTGGATATTGCAACTTCTCTTTTCTTGTCTTCTTCTTCTTGCATCCATGGCTATTCATGTAGATTAGATTCATGTTTATTTTCATAGATTAGATTTGTATATTTCCTTTCATAGATTATTCATGCATTGTTATCATTTAGATTAATTTCTTTTCATGCATTGTTATCATATAAAGTAGATCTCATTTTCATGCATTGAATCTCTCATTTTATGGTGTACTTGCATAGGCACTAACTAGGTCAAATCTAAGGGCCTCCATTACACACCTTTGCACTCCATGACTAGAGAGCTATGAGTCGATGTTTGAGGCCTCATTCTTGAGCAACATTGGATGGAATGATTCATAGAAGTGTGACACATTTTCATCACACAAGTTTAATTTTGATTTAGATGTTCCTATTTAATGAAAACAAGATGCTTGAAAAAGTAAAGTTTGCCTTGTTCAATTAGCCACAATATTTAGTGAGTTTGCTTGTTCAATTTTTGTGTCCCAAAAATGAGTTTTATAGTTGAACTTGTTCTTTGATCCACAAGATTTAGTGATTTGTTTTGTTCATTTACTAATCCTAAAAGAATTATACGATGTGTTTTCTTGTTCAATTAACTCCAAATTCTGTTCAATCCATAAACTGATGTGTGAGTTTTTGATTTTCCTTAAAAGGAAAAGAGCACAGTCCTCTAGTCAGTTTAGTGATAGTTTGGAAAATGTTCCTTAGTTTTCAAAGCAAGTAAATAGAGGTCAAGATGGGGGTTGGGCAACCTGAAAAACTAAGTTATTTTTTTATGTAGCAACTCCCATGAAAAACTGTCAATGTAAACCTGCAAACAATCGTTAAGTTGTTCAAAAGACCACAGAAGTCAAACATGCAAACGTTAGTGGTTTGGAAATGTAGTTCACTAAAATTTTCACCAGATGCAATCCAGAAAGACAGAAAATGACACTAAACTGGATGTGACTTTTCTTACCAGATGCAATTGCATGCTCCCCAGATGCGAGCCTAAACTGAAAATGATCCAGGAAATCCTAGATGTGAGCCTCATTTACTGCGGTGTGAGGGCGTATCCCAGATGTGATCTTGAATGGTCAAAATGACCCTGTGATAGATTCTTGGGCATGCAAATTAGTGAAAAATTTGTTTAAAATGAGGCCAAGTTGGAAATCGTGCCCCACGATGGGTGCCAAAAATGTGTGTATATTTGTGCACTTGTTGCCTGTGACACAACACTTCAATAAGTCATTCTGTTAGTGAGAAACAAGGGTTAATGAGCATATAAAACCCTAACATTGACCTATTTCTTTCTAACTAGGATGAGTGTAGCAAATAACATAAAAGCCCTCAGATTATGCTAAATACCAGTGACATAAACAACCTAGCATGAAAGACTTGAATTAAAACAATTATTTAACTATTTAAACATGCATGTTTATGTAAAAATGGACACTATAACTATGTAAGAAAGTGACTAATGGAGTGTGTATGAAGCTAGGAAGGAATGGGTAGCACAACAATGCTTTGAGATCCCTTCAAAATCTTGGCATAACTGTTGGAAATACAATAATGGGAAAGAAAGATACTGAGAGGGGGGGGGTGAATTAGATCTTTAAGTATAAACACTTAAAACAAATTGATAACACATTTATACATAAATGAATCTAATGTAATCTCAGACATCATCCACACCATAAAATAAGTAACACATTACACAATAATTTGATAACCTAGAAACCCAAATAGGTAAAATTGGGGTGGGGATGACACCCACAAAAATCTCCACTACTGCAGTAATAAAGTGTACCTATTAAGGTTACAATGTTTGATTACAAAATGTAATCTACCCTATGAAAGGTCTGCTTTGTTAAAAGCTTTAGATCATTATAATCTACCTTGTTAAAGGATTTAAACGTACAATGAAGTAAGCACTCTGTTAAGAGATAAATAAAGGCCTACTAAAACCACTCAGTTAAGAGATTTTCACCTAATACAATGATTAGAAAGTCTCAAGTATTGATCCTTCAATATGCACTCTGATGCTGAGGATGAATCTCATCTTTTTAGTATCTCTTCTAATCTTATAATCTGATATACCTTTACTTTGTTGTTCACTATGTTATACTCTGCTTAATCTCTACTTTTGAACAAAATAACCCTCTATGCATTTCACTTCAAAATGCAGTCACTTCAATACTTACTCTACTTCCTCTTTCACACACAAAATAGGGTTTCAAAGCAATCTAATATATCTATATAGATCTGACAGTGAGATCTAGATCAATGATCAAGATCTGATATCCATGCCTTGATGGTAAAACAATTAATGCTTACAATGAGTCATGCATAGGATAAAACAATTAAATGCATAATTAACTCTGTATGAGAATATTAAATGCACACAATGTCAGCCTAAAAATCTTATACAAGTTGGCCATATCACTTATCCTTTAAGTTTTTATCATTCCTGACAAGTGTACAAAAATTGTTCTGCTTGGCACTTGACTGTCTGTCGCTTGGCACTTAACATATGTGTCTCTACTCGGCTCGACAATGTAACTCAACATACTGAAAACTGCTCGACAATGTTGCTCGGCCTTACATAGTTTTAGCTCGGCCACAGTGATAGCCAACTAAAACTACCTAATGAAATTACTAAGTGTTGGGCACTAATCATCAACAAAGCTTAGAGATTAACAATCTCCCCCTTTGATGTTAGTGGAAAAAACACTTATCATTACTTCTGTTCATTTCATCAAAATATTGCCTAAGTACGCTAAGTACTCCCCCTAGGAATATACTTATACAAAAATTTACAATGCCTTCAAAAATTATATACAAGTGTACCTTTGTTGTACTGATGTATCCTTCCACATCTCCTTACCAATTTCTGTACTAGCTACCTCCTTCAGTAGTACTAACTTCCTTACTAACTTCCCCCTTGTTTTTGTCACTGATTTCTAGTGGGGTTAAGTTATACTTATCCAAAAATTGCTTATGAAGCTATAGGGTGGATTCAAATGTTGTATCCTAGCTGTCCTCTGTAACCTTCATAACTTTGAGTTTGATTTCTAGCTCGGCAGATAGACTTACTAAACTCTCTGCAGTCGATAGATTTGCACTGCTCTGTGATAGTTCCTTTGCTTTTGAGAGTTCCTTTTGTATTACCTCCAAATGAGGCAACAAGCTTGTCTGAATAGTTATCAACTTGGCCCTTATGTGACCATCTTCAACCATAAGCTCAGCTATTCACCTTTGTGCATTAATCAACTTATTGAAATGTAAAGAACTGGATGTAGTATATTTACCTAAAGTATTACCAGTTGATCTCAAGTCTAATTGTAGCTTCTCAACAAGCTGTAAATTATCCTTTGTGAAAAATTCAACATCACATAATTTCCTATACAAAGAATAAACATTGGTTGTAACTTGCTCTAAGGTTTCTACAAGAACAGAAAGTTCAACCTGTTTCATTACTATCTCTTCTGAGATCTTCTCTATAAATTTGCTCTCAAATCTTCTCCTAGACCATTGTAGAAGCTTCTCATTGTTGTCTATGTCCTCATCTGTTACTTTCTGTACAATGGTGAAAAGTTGATCTATGATTGGAGCTTGAGGTGTTTCATCCTCTAAGTCAAAATATTTTTGTAAATGTGTCTTTGATGTCATGCAATACCTTCTTTTTCTTTTGTTCTATCTTCATCTCTTCATGTCTCTTCTTCCTTTTAAGCAACTCTTGAAGAGTCCCAATTTTCTCAAAAGATAACTCATTGGGATCCCATTATGGAATCACAATGACTTCATCTAATGTTACATCTAAAATCTGTGACTTCTTCTTCAAGATCTTCTTTTTCTTCATTTCTAGAGAATTTATGCTCGACATCATAATGTCTTTTCCTTTGACAGTTTCTGTATCCAATGTCTCCTTCAATTCTGTCAATATAGTCTATGGATTTGGCATACCACCAGTTTTAGGACCTATGGGAGTGGATGATGCAGAGTGTGGTAACTCAACAAACACTTGTGCTACCTCAGCTTCTTTAGGCTTATCAACAACATCTGTTGTTGCAACTCCACTATCTAAAACTGTCTTCACAACCTATAAAATAGGTGGATCTTGTAAAGTTACCTCTTGTTAATTTTTTTTTTGTTGCTCTTCACCTTTCTGATCACTAACAACTTCAATTAATTCCTCAGATGATGTGGTCCTCCCTTTTTCTGTATCAATTTCCTTAATAGGCGAATCAGTGTCTTTTCCACTCGGCATCTGTTGTTCCTCAGCATTAAAATTGCTTGGATCATCAACTATATAATCCAAAGGACTGTCTGCAGTCAGATCAATAGATTTTGTTGCATCTAATGCATCCTTGGTCTTGTCTTTTTCTTCTACAATTTGATCTTTGACTTTCTATGGTTCAGGGGTAGTCATTTATTCAACTTCTTTTGCCTTTGACTCAGATGTCCCTTCACCAGATTACTTGTATTTTGGAACAATCAGTCCAAAAATCTCTTTCTAGATCCTTGTACTCTGCTATATTAAACCTTCTATATCGTTCTTCAAAATAGCATATCCTCTGAGTTTGGGAACAAACCTGTTCTTGTACTCCTCAATGAATTTGGCTTGTTGTTTAGAGGTTAAGTCAGGAATTATTTTGGCTAATGTTCCTTCTCACATCTGTCTCTCAGTGGCAAGTGCAAATTCCCATTTTCTTGACAAAAATTCATATAGCTCATCAGGCACATGATTTCCTATCTCTGTACGAGTCAATTTAAAGGTGCTCATCATGTCTAAGAGTGCTTCCTAAACTTTGTGCCTATCTGTTGTTTTCAACTTGTCATATTTGATGAACTTAAATGTTGCTAACCCTGCTGAGTTCCTTAACGTATCACATACCTCATCAATGCTTGCTAGTTTCTTGAAATGAGTTGTAGGTATGTTTCTAGGTACATCTATTTCTATCATCTCCTCATCACTATCTGTTTGCAAGTTTAATTTCCTTCTTGGTCTCTTCGCTGGCTTACTCAGCTCAGCCTTAGGAGCAACCTTTGCTTCCTTACCAGAAGTA
The DNA here is from genome assembly GCA_018584345.1 of Thuja plicata. Lineage (NCBI taxonomy): Eukaryota > Viridiplantae > Streptophyta > Pinopsida > Cupressales > Cupressaceae > Thuja > Thuja plicata. The sequence continues at coordinate 2,819,291 of MU224235.1, forward strand.
CTTTCTGCAACTTTTCTCTTTCCATATACTTTTGTTTTCACTTCTACTAGGGAAGTAGCAGTAGATGCTCTTGTCCTTGGAAAATTAGTTGTAGGAGGTGTAACCTTAGGCTTTTCTCAGCTAGGCTTGGTTACAATGACAATTGATGGCTTCTTGCCCTTAGCCTTCTGTGCAATTTCTTCTAATGCACTGACTTCCTCCTTAGTAGAAATATCCTCACCTTGTCCAGTGGACAGACCTAGAGGTGCATCCTCAGGTTCTTCATCACTAGCCAAGCCAACCATTTTCTTCAGATTTTTCACTATCTTCTTTCTTTTTCTCTCCATAGTTCCTTCATTCAAACTTCTAGAGATCTTAGCCTTAGCTTCATCATAGTTTCCAAATCTCTCTGTTGTGGTTTCAATTGCCTCAACTAGGAGTGCAATGATGGTGTTTGATTCTTCATCAACATTAATCTCATATGGAAATGACTCCAAACATGTTATTCTAGGAATAACTGCCTTGATATAAGTGTTATCTGTGTCAACTACAAAACATATTTCCTCATAGTGTTTCTCCACTAGTGACTTAGGAATCCTAGTCCTTAATCTCATTCTCTTTTTGAATTCTACAAAATAGCTACGCATAATTCTATTGAAATTGCTTCCTAGTTTATTTATACATTCACTGATCTGAACTGTAATGGGCCTATCCTTTTTCCGCACAATATTTCCTAGAGTAGGAAATGTATCCTGAATGTAGAAGAATATACAAACTAGTAAGGAACCAAACTTACATGATGATCTCTTAGCCTTTCTGATTGATGCAAGGTTCTCACCTAACTATGTCTGTTGTAGCTCGGCAAGATCATATGTGTGATTCTTCTTCACAATTTTCCATGCCTGATAAACTTCTATACAGGGAACACTGTCCAATCTGCTGGACTGATAGAACTTGTGTGCAATTACCCTTACTCCAAAATCAAGTTCTATATTAGTAATTGTAGAGATAGTCATACCTCTATTATTCCATACTGCTCTAGTGTTCAATGTAATTTCCTCTTTGTTGTTATCCCTCATGGTTTGCTTTCCATTTACTATAGGATAGCCAGTCACTTGATGAATCATACTCTTAGTGATCTTGACTGGTCCATTGTCTAGCCACATGCTCATGTCATGAACTCGGCTAAGGATAACTTTTATCCATTCATCTTTAAAACTTTGGGGAAAATCCAGGGCACGAGTTAACCCTTTTTTGGCTAAATGTTTGAATTCTTCCTTCAGAACTCCATTTTCACACAGTTTACTGTAGGATTTTCTCAATTCATTATCTCCTACTTCTCTAATTTTAACCATATAGCATGATCGAACATCATGAATCATAAGTACCTTGGGAGGAATGGATGAGAGGGCTTCCATCAAATCACTCTGTATTGCACTTTTCAAAATAGCTTGAAAGTTGAGAGGTTCACATTCATAACTCCGAATCAATTGGATTTGATCTTGTTCTGCCTCCATGTTCTTGGCTAGTGCGGAAGAACTTGCATCCATAACTCTGAAATTTAGGGTTTGAGGGATGGAAAACAGAATACCTTAGCAAGTGATGTTTTGCACTATTCTCTATTCACTATTCACTTCAAGATTACCGTCAGCACACTGATGAAATCTTCATTCCTAGCTCCATTTTGATCAATTCTATAAATCACTTCAGTCACTCCGTAAATAGTAAAATCGCAAGGTAAAAATGAAATATTGACTATTCATCCTTTATATGCTTTGAAGGGTAAAAGTAGGTGAGCATTAAATGTTTTTCCCATTGAGTTAGTGCAAGCCAGCTGTCCTCAGCTTTAACACAACTTGCATCCCACTCGGCTCACTACACTCAGCCTTCACAAAATTTTACTCGGCCAACAAAACTTGGCACTCACTAAAGAACTCGACTTTAGTGTCCATGAATAGTACTCGGCACCTATAGTGCAATTTTCTCATCTCATCTATTTTCCTTCAAGTATGTCCTGGTACATCTTAGCATATGCAAATATGGACTTTTTGTACATTACATGTTAGGAACTGATGTAAGATAAGAATTTTAAATACAGTTCCTTACATACCTCTTTCTCTTAGTTGGAGATGATGTGATCACCTAATCCATTCGATTGGGTGACCTCGGCTTCATTAGCTTCATTGCTATATGGTTTAGACTTCTTAACCCATGTTTTGTTCATCTCTTCCCTTATTTGCTCAATAGTAGGAACTGGTACTCTAGTCTTGCAATCTTTCCTCGTATGTCCAATTTTTTGACAACTGTGACAAACTAAGCTTCCATTCATCCAACTTTTAGATTTACCTCTGAAATGTGTCCTTATGCAGTTTTTTGGAACATGTTTGTACTCACCATAGTAATGACAACTATGCCATGTATTGTAATTCCAATTGTGAGTATTGCCTTGTCTTGGTGATTTCTCTTGTACCTTTGATGTCCATTGCTTTTTACCTTTAGATCTGCAATCTTGTGCTCTATGACCAAATTTGTGACAGTTATAGAAATTACCATTGAGTCTAGGTGTTTTTCTTGCCTTTGCCTTACATTCATGTGCTTGATGTCCAAACTTATTATAGTTAAAGAAATAACCATTAAAGTTGGTTTTCGGATTGGACTTACCATTCTTGCTTCGGAAAATGTTTTTTGTATGACCTAGTTTTCCACAGTGGTGATAGATAGGTTTCTTGTTTCTCAGCTTAGCATTCTTTCTTTCACCTATCTTAGATGATTCTCCAACCTTAGTGGTTGTATGTTGTTCAGTGTGACCTAATCTAGAAGATTCTTTAGGTCTTCTTGATGCTTCCACCAATTGTTCAAAGTAGCTCATAGTAGCACCTGGACCGTTCAATCTATTATTTATTTCTTTCTCAGATCTCAATTCATCTTTCAATTGACTATTCTCAGATCTGAGATTAACAATCTCCAAGTCTTTCCTGTTGATCTCCTGATTCACAAGTAGTAGTTGATTTTCCATGTCCACTTGATTAATTGTCATGGTTTGTACATCATGTGTTCTTTCATTAAGTCCGGTAGTCAGCATTCTCTTATCTTCTTCTGCCATAGCCTTGTCATCTTCAGCTTTCTTTTTCTATTCGACAACTTCACACATTCTTATTGATTGGGCTTCTTGTTCCTTTTTCAATTTTTTGACTTCTTCACATAGTGCACTTTTCTTTTCCAGTAGATCTGCTATTGATGCATCACTCTTAGTAGAATCTCCATTGTGAAATAGATTTGTAGTATACTCTTCTTAATAATGAGTTTCATTCATTTTTTTGGCCAAATCTTTCCTTGTAGACAAGGACTTCTTTAATTCTTGTCTTGCAGACTCAAGCTTTTGGAGTGCTAAATGAACATCAATCTTTTGATTCTCAATGACTTTATCCATCTTGTAGATCTACTATATTGTATGGATCATTAGTAGAGGATGCAGCCTATGTAGGTGGAGGAATGCCAGAATGGGAACGCAACATGTATCTCCCTAAATGATCATACGACATCTCATGAACTTGTGTCACGATACTCGTGATACTTGAAAATACATTTGTCCTCATACTGTGATCAGGTACAGTTTATCCTACAACTACCATTTCCAAACCTTTTGGTATGAACAAAAGGCTTGGACCCACCCTTGCTCTCTTATTAGAAGGCATTGGGGCATTAGGCCCTCTAAATCTATCTGATAATCTCCCCATCCCCTACCTAGCATAACTAGGAAAATCTGTGTAATCAACATCATAATGCAAATGAAATTCTACAAACAATTGTTTGCAGAAATATAGTTGAAGTTCATCCTCCTGGGGCCACCTATGATGAGAAGCCAACCATCGAAGATATATAAATGGTCCAAAAAGGTCATCCTCACATCGCGTAGTCATATAGCCTCTAACTTGAGCTATGTCTCGATAAAAAAGAAGCATGGTATTCACCATACTGGTGGAGACCTCTGAATCAATCTATCTATACTTCACAGTGACAGTAACGTTGTGGGAGAGAGAAGTATAGAATTTGTCAATAGATATACTATCATAAGGGTTGTATGATTGAACTATGTTAATCATATGAACTAGGGCCTCTAATGACCTTCACCCTGTCCCTATTAGGGAGGGCGATGGATGAATGGATACCCTGATCAAGAACCTCAATAGCTCATGTCAATCAAGCTATGGTACTAGCAAATAAATCCTCCCTATCCTCTCTAGAATCAGTCGATCTATGAGAATATTGGGAACTATGACCCCCCTATACACTGGCTTCTCCAGAATATATAGGCGATGTCCCTCTACCTGATGTCATTTGATATAAAAAATAGATGTATATATGCTCGAAAGTATAAAGAAGAATATATGTCTAGATCAAGCTGCACATGTACATGGTCCAATTCTAATTTAATTATATATTTTTAAACACATGTACATTACAAATAAATAAGCTAGAAAACACTTGAATGCATATACATTTGAAAGAAAAATGATTTAAAATCAAATATATACATACACGTGCATATATTTTCTAACGAAAAGAGGTTTTGAGTTATGGATCAATTTTGTCCGTAGGTTTACAACTAGCTAAGTTGAATGTAAAATAATGTTTCATGTTTAGGTTTAGGGATCAACTTGGTTTATTTATCAATTAGGTTTAGGATTAATTTGTTTGTGGTTAGCCCATTCATGTTGGTTTCTAGCACGTTCTAGTTGAAGGTTAGGGTTCATGTGTTGATTGAACATGTTAGTGTTTAAGTTTATGGTGAGGGTTCATATATGTTTGTTTAGTGTTAGGGTTTATGTTGGTTAACATGTTCCAATTTCATGTTAGTTTCTAGCTAATTTCATGTCATGTGATAGATAAAATAGATTAAAAAAAACACTTGAATACATGTATGTTTGAAAAAAAAATTCAATTTAGCATGTTAAGGTTTATGTTGATTTATGTTTCAGTTTCATATTAGGTTTCTGTTAGGGATCAATATGGTCAGGGTTTCATGTGTTAGGGTTCACATGTTAAATTTTATGTTAAAATTCGTGTTTCAGTTTCATATTATGGTTTCACATGTTAAGGTACAATGTTATGTTTAATACATGAACGTTACATAATAAGTTAATGTCTTGTACATTTCATTTTCCTAATATTTTGTAACATTTTTCTAAGGTTTTCTTAGGGTTCATGTTAGGGTTCAATATGGTTAAGGTTTCATGTTAGGGTTAATGTTAGAGTTTTTAAGTTGATTTATGTTTCACTTTTATGTTAGGGTTAATTTGTTAGAGTTTATG
>MU224235.1:2824643-2846947 GCA_018584345.1 Thuja plicata
TAACACATTCCTACTGTTTTGTAACATTTTCCTACTGTTTTCTAATATTTTCCTACTGTTTTGAAACATTTGTAATAAAACTAAATTAATTAACTAAGTAACTAACATATAATCTTAATTGAAAAAACAAAACATTAAATCTACATAAAATAATATTGTATATTTTCTAAAATAAAAAATAAAAAAATTAAAACAAAAAACATCAAGTAATAGTGCAACTACATTAATTTAACTAAAAAAAACTTAAAAACATTTAAAAAAAACAAAAACTAACCTATTTTTAGCTAAAGTACCCCTATTCCGCTCCTTAATTCTCGGAAGACTCTTAGTGCAAATGATCCACTCAAATGATTTTTTGGCCTATATATAATTGTAAGGGTTCCGGCCAAACTGTGTTTCGGCTAGACCTGTTTTGGCCCGATCAGTTTCGGCTGAAAAATGTCTACCACATCGACACCACATGGCGCCGCGTGTGCACCATGTATGTATGGCCAGACATGTTTCGGCCGAAGGAGGTTTGGCCAAAATAGGTCCGGCTGAAATAAGCCAAATGGTCCTCAAGTCTGACATAGCTCCGTATGTTTACCCATAAGTTGTTAATATTAACAATATTTATGGTACATGTTTCACCCTTTATTGACTATAATGACATCTATGACATACCTTAGCATACATGACATTGTTATGTTGGATAAACCATTCATAATCTTCAAGTTCAACAACAAAAATATAATAGAGAGAAGAGTTATTTGGGAGCCTTCGTAAACGGTCATGTTTGCATTCTCAAGTAGAGGTATATCATGGATGACATTAACGTCATCCTAATCATCATCATCAACTGCTCCAATACCAAATGTGTCATGGATCAATGTATTAGTACCATCATCTTCAAATGTGTTATCTGGCACATGATCATAATCTTCTATGGGATCATAATCTTCAGCTCCAATATTTGCACCTCCATGATCCTCCACTTCCAAAACCATATTCTCCATATTGGAACCTCCATGGTCCATATCATGTACTTCCCTGGGAGGTCGACCTATATAAAAATGATGAACATAAATTAACCATGATAATGATCTCATCATAAAGTGTATTTCATATGTACATTAATTGTTAAAACAATTTAATGAAAAACTTACCAATGGATGATAATCAAACCCCCCTTCAATGTGACCATTCTCCCTACAATGTCTCATAATTGTTTTGATTAGCAATCTTCTAGTGTTTAAGCCCTTACAAATTTTGCAAGGACAATAACATTTTCCATCACCTTTTCTTTTGAGGTTAGACCACAATCTAGTGATTGTCTCCCCATTTTGTTCTTCACTTATATTATCTGACATGATCCTTCTTCACAGGAAAAAAAATTGGGTCATGGAAACTTTGGTCTATAGCCTTCAGAAAATAAGCAAAAAGATGTCGAACTATAGTCTTTCACCTCAAACTCAAACCTATTGTGGAAAGAAAGAAAGATATTCAAATAATATACTAGTTTGTAAATCATAATAAAATATCATATATATTATACACACAATATATCAGAAGTGCATCAAGGGTTAACCAAACTATTGGTTCTTTGCCTAATGCCTTCCAACCCAAATTCCTTCACAAAAGAAAATATCCACCAAATTCCTTAACTTGATATCCTAACTTGAGGTTAATCTTAGTGAAGTATTGTACATTGTGGAGCCGATCCAAGAGGTCATTGATGAAAGACAAACATGACCATGATGGGTCATTTGAATTGTAACAAGACCATATTTAGTCCTTTGATTATGCTTTTAATAATGTTTTGACTTTGTGGGTCTCATCCCCACCACCATTTTTATCTTCTAACAGGGGTTTTCTGTGATACAAAAATACTAGTGTCATGTGTACTTAAGTTTCATGAATGTTTTATTGTTTGGATTACATGCATTTACATTTCAGAAGTGACATTACATGTTTGGTGAATGCAATCTACTCTATCAGTTATAGAATTATTTGATTACAAAGATTTCTTTGAAAAGTTTTTTTAAAGGGTATTGATTCACCCCTCCCTCTCAGTGTTCACCGTTCTATTATTCCAATAATTGGTATTAGATCTAGTTCTCTTGTTTAGAAATTTTAACCATTGGAGAGAAAATATCTTTACAATGGAAAGGTATATGCTTGATAAAACTATTGAGAATCATAAGTTATAGTTGCAGATCTACATCAAACAATACAAAGAAGCCAAGGATAAACTGAGTGAGATGTTGATTAAGAGAAAGGACATGATATTTCACTTTCATGAGACTGATTATAAGGAAGAAGAGATTCATGACCCATTTGATACATTTGGATCTAAATCTGGTAGAATATCTAATGCATCAAAAGAAATAATATCAAAGTTATCTGAGAGCAATAAAAAATGTACTAAACAAGTGAAAGCACTACAAATCAGTCAAGATACACAAATGGTTAGAATGGTTGAAGCCTTGAATGATGCAAAGAAATCTGAACAAGATAGAAACATGGTTGTTGATGATAGAAGAAAAATGACTAAAAAATTACAAGAAAAGGAATTTGAGATAATGAGACTTACTAAACACTACTTTGAGATCACCAATCAAATGGTTTCTATGAGTCATGAGGCCAACCAAATGAATATTGAGCTTGCTAGAAAACTTGAAGATATTGGTGAGCTAAAAGAAGAGAATGAAAAAATAAGAAATGAATTGAATATTCTACAACAACATAATAAGGTGATTAAGAGATCTGAAGATAGTACTAAGAGAATGGATGAATTTCTGAACAATCAAAGAAGACTGGATAACAATACCGAATTAGAGTACACCGAGTAAGGAGAATCATCAAATCAAGATGAATAGAAGAATATCTACTCAAATCTGAAGTCTAACAAACCCTCATGCCATCACTATGGAAAATCAAGCCACACATCAAACATTTGTAGGAGAAAAGAAAAAGGTATGTCTAGAAACTGTCCTAAATTCAATGGTAAATGCTATAACTGTAATAAGCATGGACATCAAGCACATGACTATAAATCTAAGCTGAAAAAACCACAGAAGAAACCCTACATGGATAAATATTGTCAAACTTGCAACATGTATGGTCACACATCACAAGCATGTAGGACTAATATGAAGAACATCTAGAAACCTAAAGGACAAGAAAAAGTAAAACAACTGAGAAGACAAGGTAATTCTTATGCTTGGGATTATAACACTTGGGCTAGTTGCACAACATGTGGTAAAAATGGACATATAGAAGCTAACTATATGAGAAAATGGATAACTAAGTCTATAAATTGGTCAAACTCTAGAATGGTATGCTCACACTGTCAGAAGGTTGGTCACTTAAGCATAGATTGTGCATACTGAATAAATACTTATGGAAATGGGAATATAATCGAAGAAATGATAAGGATCACAAATCAAATATGGAGGAGAGCATCAAATTATAATGTTGGGCCAAGCACAACAGTTAGTGACACCTTATCTGATAGATTAGGTGATTCCACCACCTCCACCTAAGCAATGCACGAAGGTATGGAACTATGTTTTGAAAAGATATATCTTACATTAGCTCCTATATTGATTGTACAAATGCCAAATCAGCATGAATTAAGATGCACTATGGTATTATATTTTTTATTACTCTGATCTAGTTAAGTTGGTTAATATGTACCAAGTTAGTAATGCCAGTTGGTGAACATGTGAGAGACAACCGAGTTGCTAAGGCAACTGAGCATTTGTTACGCTCACCGAGATGAAGTATCCTTAGTATTAATCGAGTAATTTTTTTGTCGACTAAGTGGTTGGTCATGAGCATTTATTACACCAACTAAAATTATATTGTATAAATTCAAGGGAGGTGAACTCATTTGTTCACATAGTGATCATACAGAAGAGAAGAGAAATTGAAAGCGAATTCATAGCAGAGCAATTCGAAGGATTTTACAAAGATTCTGAGCACATTTTGAGTAGTCAAAGGTTAGAACAAGTAAGCATTTGGACTTACCAAGCTATTTGAGCTCTTTCATGGGAATCCCTAATTTTAAAACAATCGCGTCCTCATCATGAACCATGAAGGAAAAGATGGATAAAAGGAAAAAAAGGTGATTCTTGTTAAGAATTCAACATGCATAGAATCACATTACAAGATACATCCATAGGTTACAGCTCAACCCAATGACAAAGGTGTGTTCTCTGTGATACCACCTAGGGTTTTACTTGTTCATGATGTGAGATCATACATTCATTGCAAGATCAGTGAGATAGGGGACTTTGAGCTAATATCGACATATCATACACTTTGCACTAACAAGAAGTTGAAAGATGATCACAAACACCTGGAAGTCAAAGGGTTAACCAGTGGCCTACATTTCTCAAAGGAATTAAAAACATAATGGATTCGGATAGTATTGAGATGAGTACCTGATGGAAAGCTTTGTCTAGACGAACCAAAGAAGATAAGAAAATATTTGATACATGCAGTAACTGGGTATCCTACAATAGATTAAACCAAATCCCTAAGGCACTGACCCAAAATCAAAATAAAAAAGCTAACATGAGCCGAGTGAAATGATAGAGGTCTATGGATCAACACCATTAGAAATCCTGAACTTAGATTTGGTGCGTATTTTATTGCATACAAAATCTTCCAGCTGAGCATACCTAACAGTGTTGCATGTGGAGCTATTCATATTGGATATAAGATTGTCAAGAAAGGTTTGCAACTTGACCTAGTCGAGCTATTGTAGAGGCAACTAGAATAATATATGAGAACAATCTGATCAACAAGATCTAATACTTGTAAGTTTGTTTCTCTACTACTATGCACATTTTTATATCTACAAACAAATTTCCCCTCCTTCGGTAATGTGAAATAGAAGACAACTTGACTGATCACACTGCAAATCACTAAATTCATTGCAAGTCTAGGCACAAACTCTAAACTTATTATGAATGAATATTTTTCAAAGTTCAAAGAAAGAATGGAGAAAAGAAAAAGGATACGAATGAAGTTGGTAGAAAAGTATAAAGATGATATCTATTTTCTAGTGGACATAGACCCAACACTTATCAAGGTAGTACAACTAAGGAAAGCATGACTACCTCCAATGAACTATGAACTTGACATTGATTTAGCTACTTTTGAGGCTATAGAAAAGTCACTTAATGAACTAGTTGAAAAATCTATCATGAGATTTGGCACATATGACAAAGCTAAAACTAGAATATCTATTGGAATACAAATTGAAAATATGGGTATAAAGAAGACTAATATTGTTAAGACATTGAAACAAAAATTTTCTATCACTGATGAAGAATTGGATAAATCAATTGATGATACTGAGGAATAGACCACATTCGGTGAAGATGAAGAACAAGAGCAAGATGTCGATGTGATGGGGAGATCTAACTCACAAGAGCACTCTTTCTCTTCTCAAGACCTTCTCTTCGGTCTTCTTATGGTACTTATCTCTACCCTAACCAGAGGACACTCCTATGGCTCCCCTATTCCCTTTATCCCTCTCCACCAACTTCAAACTCTTCTCATTCTCATACAAATCCACTATGCACCCCAAATGCTCAATCAGGAAACTATGCTTCTAATTTTCTCTTGGAAATAGGAGAAGGTGTTCCCACTACTTATCCTTTGTTTCTAATCAATTTTGATCCCTTCTGATGGATCCCTTCAAAGATTCTCCATCGAGTTAACTACTTTCTTGTTTTAGGCCTTATAGCCTTTTTAGCCCAATTAGGCCTCCTAGAAATTGGAAATGTGGTTTTCTCCTCAAATATCCTTAGAAACCCACCAAACTAGTTGTGGATTATTTATATGTTCATCCTAGGCTTCAAGACTTCCTAGGTTATAGTTTCCCAAAGTGTCTATACATTAGTTTTTCATCAGACCCCTATATTTAAGGGTTTCTAGGGCATGTTATCCAGTCTGGTTTCTTTTCTCTCAAAATATGCTCCAATGAACTCCTCCACTCTTCTCCTACATACACATGTCAAGGAAACATGCCCCTACACTCTCCACCCATTGATTTTCTCAAACCAATCCATCTAGCAAGCTCTCTTGCCACTACACTCCTAGCCAGAATACTCTTGTACTCGCCTAAGGCTTCATAGTAATAATAGCTCCCTTGCACACACAAACTCAAAAACCCATATTTACAAATTCCCCTACTTGATTCCAAGTGTCCATTGAATTTCAACCATGGGAACTCAAGTGGGAGTCATATTTACATGACTGGCTCTGGACAAGACATCAAACCAATAGAACTTGAAGAATTTAAAAAATGACTAACAAAAGTACCAAACTACCAAACCAAATCCACAAAGATTAACTAAATAACAAGAATCAAAGTCTCAATGCATTATATTAATCCATTCAATCCATTAAAGGTTTGGATGAAGGCTCTGTTACACAAAACACTCTAATTCTTTCTCTTTCCAAAACATAGTCTATACAATCTAAGGTCCAACCCCTAGATTAGGGTTTGTCTAATCCTTATATATGTTATCCCTACATGCTCAGACCCAAAGGTCAGGAGTTAAACACATTAAAAGCTATTTCTACAATTTTAGGAAATGTTGTCGTGACAACTTTGCAAAGTTGCAAAGTTGTCATGAGCAACGTTTTACAACTTTTGCAAAATTGACTTTCCACTATCCTAACTTGCACAAATCAACCTAGAATCACTCCATTGCATCCTAAAACACTTAAAAACCCAAAAATAAAAAATTTCCCTTCAATTTTGGGTTTTGGTCATTGTTCGACCAACTTTGACTATCTTAGGACTTAAGCACTAAAACCTATTTGATCCAACCAAAACATGACTCAAAAGACTCTTATCTACAAATAAACCTGACATCACACTTGGGACTTTATCCTTAGTCCTTATTACCCTGGTGGTTGGCTAGAACCACCTACAAGAAAAAATTTACAAAGATCTTCATTAAGACCTTAAGGCACTCCTACACCACGATGCCACCGAGTCAGATGAAGTACAAGAAGAGGCACCTAAGGAAAAAAGGGAAAAGGCATAAAGACTAAGTCTCCACTAAGGAAAAAAACAATATTGGAGATAGCATACTCACCACCTTTGAAGAAAGGCATTGCAAATATTACAAGACCATCACCGAAGTATACATATCAGACAAGGAAGCCAAAGATTATAGCACCAAGACAAAGAAAGAAGTATGTAAGGAATAAAGATGATAAGGATGATTCTGATGATAAAATTGATCAATTTAGGGTTGTACAAAACAAAGTACCAAAGACTATTGATGAGATAGCATAAGCAATCAAGACAACTAGAAGGTTAGGACATCCAAAGATCAATACTTATGCAAATCTGACTACCGAGAATCAATATAAAATGGAAGAAGCTATCATAGGTACGATGATTACTTTCAAAAAGGTCCCTATAGAAATTTCTACATACATTCCACAAGAATTATATAATAAAGTATCAGCCCAATGGACTTATGCACTTAACACATAGAAATAGATGAGAGAGGCATCTCTCACTCTACTTAAGGATGATTACACAGTGGAACAGATTGATGACATCATGCAAAGTGATTCCCCAAGAAAGAAAGAACACTGAATATACTTCAATGAAATTTAAAGGAATTTGATGAAGAGAGCACCATAATTTGGAAAAATTTGTTGAGTCCAACCGAGGAAATAGAGGACATTGCATCCAAAGTCGATACTGAGGGACATCGACCGAGTAGAATGACAAATATTGATGATGCAACTGTTGATAATGTATTGGATGATATTAATGAACTTTTAACCAATCTAGGTCATACAGAGATCACAATAGAATATATAATTGAAGGTGATCCTAATGATAAAACAAAAGAATATGAAATGATAACCGGAGAAACCAAGACCTTAGATGAAAAAGATACAACTGAGGTTTTTTCAAGAAATGGTACCAGGTAATCTGCCTATTCTGGTACAAGTAATTGATATAGAAAGTGAAGCACAAGTGAAGACACCCAAGCAGGTCACATCTACAAATGAAAACAAGGGTGAAGACAAAGGTAAAGATACCAATCATAGTGAAGCGACAACACAAGGTGATGCACCTAAAGATACCACTAATGTGGTAGACACAAGTGAAGGTAACACAGTAATGATGGTAGACACTTCTCCCACTAACACTAGATTAGCTACTGAGGCACCTTCTCAAGTCATCGCACCTAGCGAGCCACCAAAGAAAGAAACTAAGAAAAAGGCTCAATTATCACTAACACTATCTCCTACATCAAGGGAAGAAACTAAGAAGAAGAAGAAGAAGAAGAAGGATATAGTCACACTAGATGAAATAATAGACATCCCTAAATGTGACCCAAGGACACTTGATCCTGAATCACTTAATAAATATGGAGAGATATGCACCCAAAAAGTATCTCAAGACAAGCTGAGGCAAGAACACAAAAATGCACACGTGCTAGAAGATGCAAATGATATCTTACAGCAAGTTGTTCCTGACGTGAACATCAATAAATCGGCCCCCATCATTGATCAACTTGCACTACTCACCGAGGTAATAAATGGTTCAGACATTGATGCTGAGAATAAGTAAGAAGAGAGAGCAGAAAAGAAGATTCAGTACAAGGTTACTGAAAAGATCAGCCAAGCAGTGGCAGTAAATAAGGTAACACTCTAATAATTTGTAATAGGATTATAAACTGTTATTAATCAAGCACTTACAATTTTGTCTAGAATTTATGCACATTAGATCACTTCACTACCGAGCTTAGTAAAAATTTAAAGAAATTAGATGGTGATCTAAAAGATAGTGCTAATAGTCTTTCAACTGAGAAACATGCATTTCAAATGCATTACACCAAATTTTTACAAACAAAGTAGTTGAGACTTGGTTTGAAGAAGGAAGAGGACAAGATAAGAGATTAGGTAACCGAGCTTTAGGCTATGTTACTACCACATTTAGTATTGATGCAGAAACATGTGACAATGGAAAAGAATTTGATTTCCACTCCAGAACTATCAGTTACAAAATTCATATATGATATACATGCTCAATTGAACCTAGAGAAGTTAACCCTTGAACACCTAAAAGAGGAATGGGAGAAATTATTGGAAAATATCCAGAAGACCCATCCCAACATTTTTGCCAAGTTGTAAGTTATTTATTTTTTTCATTAATTTCAAAAAAGGGGGAAACATATGTATATATTCTATGCATACCAAGCATGTACAAAGGGGAGTCACTATGTATAAGTTGACAAGTATACTACATCTACATATACAAGTTTTTGATACTAATGTCAAAGGGGGAGAATGTTACTCCATATGAGTTTTGAAGGTTGTCATTAGTATTCAAGTATTCAAACTTCCAGTCAGTAACAGAGTCAAAGACATACTAGTCAGTATGATCACTGAGTGTAGAGTTAACTGGGTGTAATGATCACGTGCAGATTTAACTGAGTACAATGATCACCATGCAGACGGACTTACAAAGCAGAAGTATAAACCAAGCACACAGTATACAATGAGATACATAAGGAGCACCGAGCACCAAGAGACAATATTTACCAAGTAAACCAATGGTTACATAAAATTTTGAATTGGCACATCAATCTAGGTAACAATTTTTTTTCCGAGTTGGATAACCATTTACATCAATCAAGGAGAACATTAATTACGGATGCAAGCATTAATTTTTTATATATCCTATGTTTATATTATCAAGGTAATTTGTGTACATCATTGATCTTAGGTTTTCTAAGCTATTGTAAAATCCTAATTACGTCAAGAGGATTGATATATGTAAATATTAAATATAATTTTGTAATGTATGATGATCAAGTAATGATCAATTAGCCGCCATACTAAGGACATCAGGAAATCAGACAAGGGTTTTAGAACAAGGACTACATTGCAACATTCAGTTTATAGAATAAATGCAAGACTACCGAGCAGAACATAAGGTATTATCAGTCACAGTAAGGTGATAAATTCATTGTACTAATGGATCTATATTCATAATATTGAGATTTTAATTTGTTTAGATCACACATTTTTGTTACTTTCTGACAATTGTAACAATCCTAAAATCTCCTAGCAGAGTAGACTTAACCATCTTTGTATAAATCTCTTAACAGAGTGCACACATACTTTGTGTCGCTAAATCCTCACACAAGGTAGATCTAATCAATCTTATTGTTACTCCTAATAGGGTAAGGTCACCAGAAGTGATCAATCTTTGTAAGCTCTAACAGGCTACTTTATTACTGTAGTAGTGAAGCTTTGTGGGTCTCATCCCCACTGTAGTTTTTACCTTCTAATGGGGGTTTTCTACAATACCAAAATACTAGTGTCATGTGTACTTAAGTTTCATGTATATTTTATTATTTGGATTAGATGCATTTACATTTCAGCAGTGACATTACATATTTGGTGAATGCAATCTAATCAGTCAGTTATAACCATATTTGATTACAAAGATTTGTTTGAAATTTTTTTTTAAAGGAACTGATTCACCCCTCCCCTATCAGTACTCACATTTCTATTATTCCATCACTGAGAAGGTATATGCACAGGTGAAAAACATGTGGATTTGACCAAGCACTGCTGGGAGCTTGACCCTGCAACAAATATACTTGTGATGATTTTCACAATAGCACATCTATTGTAGGGTAAGCTCCTAGTAGTGCTTAGCCAAATATTCATGTTCATCACCTATACATATACCTTCTCTAATCAACTATTATCTATAGGTGAAGGTTGCATATGTTGTATATGTTGTGTTTGTGTGTGTGTGTGTGTGTGCATGTGTGTGTGTATGTGTGGCTTAGCAATGTGCCCTAGGTCCTCCAAAGTTGCTTATAAGCATTATAAGGACCTTTGTTTATAGTTTGGGCAATTAAAATGTTGATACGATGTAAAAAAATAAAAGAGGGGGCCTTTATCATTGATCTTAAAATGAAAAATATATCTATATAATGCTTTCATGCCTTGTAAATGATTGTTTGAAATCAAAATGGTGAAGAAACCCAGCCCAAATTTTATGCTCATAAACTCATGGACGCCAAAGGAGATTCAAGATTTTTACTTTAAGAGCACATTCATTGATAGAAAATAAGATACAATGGAAACTCAGAACTATCACAAAGGAGAGTCATAAAATCATGTTTATGCTACCAAAGACATTAAAGAATGTCCTCCAAATTTTTAGAATATTGAAAATGATCAATCGCTACTTCCATCAGATGATGACTTTCTGGAGCAGGTTAAATTAGAGCATTTTATTGAACCCAAATACTATTATTAAAAGGCATCTTATCAGGATATATGACTGGGTAAAATATGAATTTTGATCCTTTCATCAATGATTTATGCAACTTGAACATTCTTCTTTTTTAGTTGAAATTTTTCTTTTCCATTCAAAATGCCTTTTATATATTCTTTTATTTTTCAAATAAATATATGACACATGTGCTTGGTCTAAAGCTTATTTGGTGAAGAAAAATAAGGACATGAAGGTACACTAGGGTCACTGATGAATCCTAGGGGAAATAGAGTGGTGGAGGATAACCAAGGACAAGCACAAAGGTCCTAGAGGAACACTAGGGTCACTGCTAGATCCTAGGGGGATGAAAGACAAACATGACCATGATGGGTCATTTGAAATGTGATAAGACCATGTTTGGTCCTTTGATTATGCTTTTAATAATATTTTGATTGGTATGTTAATCCTTTGTAAAAGGATCAATGATGTAAGCCATTATGGAATTTGGAGGCTAGAAGTGCACCTTAGGGGTCACTTGAGGATCCTAGGTGTAGATGAGATTTTTTAAAGACCTGTAAAGTCCAAATGATTGTAAGTTCGTCATTAGAGCCATTTAAAAGTGTCAAATGCACTAAAAGTGCTAAATATGTAAATTTTCCCAAATTGGAAAAATGAGGCCTATGAAGGCTCATATGGGGTTTAAGAAGGGTATAAGGTATTTAGTGTTAGGATAGAATCCTAAATGGCCTTCAAAGAGTTAAATACAATGTGTTGGAGCTCTAATTGTTTGGAAAAACTTAGAGTCCTATATAGTGATAAAAATAAAAAATTGACATCCTAAATTCCATGCCCAATAATTGATGACATGATGGATTACATGAAATGGGATACAAAAATATATTAATTTTCAATTAAAAGTTGAGGGATTTAGGAAGGAATATCTCTGGTAGGAACAATCAAAATTTTGTAAGCGAAGGTTTCAAAGATGCTGGAATTTCAACCTACTATAAAGATGACGTTAACAAAGAATGAAAATGATCAAAAATTTAAAATCTAAAATAGACCCAGTTTGGAGAATCAAATTTCCTATCTCCAATAAAAATCTTATATTCGTAAAATTTGTTTTGGCTTTTTGTCCAAAGACAAATCTGAAAAATAGTTAGTTATTAGTTAGTTTGTTGATTAGTTTTTTCAAAAGAAGTTTTTAAATTTTAACATAGGGTGGTGTCTCTTCACCCTAAAGGGGTGTGAAAACCATTCATCCACATATATATGTGGTGTAAAATGTAAATAAATAAAAACAATAAGATACAATACAATACAAATTTTCATAGGATATAATTTGATCACAACTGCAACATGGACTCTGATGTACTATTTTTTCAACATTAATAAAGAGATAAGTGTTTTTTCTCTCACCAATGGTAATATTTTTCAATTATTTTCAGTTAGTCTCTTAGATAAATCTATTTAGATAGATTGTTTCATTGTGTTTAATTCTCATATTATTTGTAATTTGAAATATATATACAATTTGATCATCAGTTGAAAGGTGTGGTTGACAAACTTTCCTCTGTTCTATTGGTTCCTCAAAGACAGTTAAATTTAGTAGAAATAACTATATAATCTAGTTTCAATTATAATTTATGTAGAAACCCTTGAAATGAGGGTCTTGTTATATACAAGTTATTAAAACTATCTTTGAGGTGTACGTAGGATTTATATAGAATTGCCTCCATTGCCCAAGTAGGAGCAAGGCACTGATCTTATCAATAATTGGAATATATTCATTCAGTTCATTGTTCAAAGTTTGTGATATTTTACTTCTTTGATCTATTTCATTTTATATAACTTTTGTCAAAAATTTACTATTAATCAAAGCATTTCAGTTTTTTCAGCATTCAATATACAATTGATTGAGATACTTACAATTTGATTACTCTCAAGTTTACTTGTCACCTTGAGAAAATCTATAAGTTTTATATTCAGTTATCTTCTATAAAAATCTTTTGAATCAATAGATTTGGCTAGGGAACAGGCCTACTAGCCTTGGCTTTGCAGAGCCAGAATTGCAGGAGTTCAAACCTACATTTGATTGAACTTGTTAGTTGGAAAAAACAATTGGGTTCCTAGCATTGGATTGGTAAGTCCATAA
The DNA here is from genome assembly GCA_018584345.1 of Thuja plicata. Classification (NCBI taxonomy): domain Eukaryota; kingdom Viridiplantae; phylum Streptophyta; class Pinopsida; order Cupressales; family Cupressaceae; genus Thuja; species Thuja plicata. Next base: position 2,838,074 of record MU224235.1, read on the forward strand.
GAAACCCAAACCATTATTTTTGGGCACCAATACAATGATAAAGGAATTGAGATTTGTCAATTTGACAACTATGTTGTCAACTTGACAACAATATACTAAATGTAATAGTCATTAAACTGACTACAAGTGGTTTGGCAGGGAGTTGTAACTATCAACCAATTAGTAGAAGGTTATTTGCGTAGTGTGAGAGTGAATGAGAGTAAGAGAGAAGTTTTAGGGATTTTGGTAGATTTTTGTGTGTCGAAGGAAACAATTTAATGAAGTTTAAATCAATAAACTTTTAATTCCATGCAAACTGTTTATTCTCTGCCGTAAGGACACAATCTCTATGTTTGTGTTCATAAACTCTTAATTCTATGAAATATTGTTTGGGAATGGATTTAAATAGCATTGTTTTAAATTGTTATTCATTTCCATGAAAAGTTTGTGTTATTTTGTAAATGTTTGAACAAAGAAAGTCAAGTTTGTATTGATTGTTCCTAGCTAGATAGGGTCTTGGTGTGCAATCATCAATTGCTTTGAAGACACCATGAATGTATAAGACTCCCCCACTTACTGTGGTTAATGTGACTTGTGGGGAGATTCTAAAACATGTATGACCAAGGTATGACCAAGGTATGACCATGATAAAAAAATTAACTTATTGAAACATTGAAACAATTAATTTGTCGTTGCATTCAACTCAAAAGAGTTCCAAATTATTCTTGTGCTATACTTTGACAAGCTATTGTCCCTCATTGTAAAGATTCAAAATATAGAAAGTGTTTTCCAAGATTTTTTTTTTTGTGCATGATCCATGCTAAGTCCAATAGTTTTCAGAGAGAACAGTACATAGACCAACAAATAAATATATCAAATTAACCAATGAGTTATATCAAATATGAAGACTGAAAGAGAAAATGTGAAAGAGAAATGAGAGTATGCCATTATAAATTCAAAGAAAAAAATTACTATAAATGTGACTAGTCTAGTCATCATGAATAGGATAGTATAGCATATGATAAAATATTGTGTATTCATGTGGGCCAAATTTAGAGATGGATTATGGGCCAAATTGTTATAGAAGATGAATTTCATTATGTGCAAATTATCAACAAAATAGAAAAGGTAAAACCAATTCACCTTTAGAATTTTGAAAACACCTAATCAATGCATATATTATGTTTGAAGTCACTCATCAGAATACTTTTATATGAAAAATTTTGGAACATGTTGTGAACAAAACTAACAGAATGCAACATACAATTTAGGCACACAAAGACTGCACTTCAATGTACAATAGATGGACCACCAGAAATATAAAATCAAAATTAAAAATATGATTTGAAAATAATATTTATAAATTTATTATGATGTATAAGCATGTGTGCATTTGAAATTATACAAATTATAATTTAGCTTCTGGTGCAGGGCACCTAGGAAACCTTCATACACCTAATAAAGGGACACATAGGATAGGATAGAGATTTAGATCCATTTGGATCAAGCAATGTAATCAAGACCATTTGTAAGGTCAATTCGATCTAAGGTGATGTTATGAGCTTAGATGCCAAATTGAACCAAAGGTATTATTTAGGTAGAATATGTGATATGTAAGTGAATTAGTTGGAATTCATCTTAAGATGGATAAATTTGATCCATTTTGTAATTAGATAGGCTTAATATTAAGCAATTGAGCAAAAATGAAAGAGTTGTCATGACAAAATGAAAAGTTGCTCGACAACTTTTGAAAAGTTGCTCAAAAAGTGAAAATTGGTTGATAACCATTTGAAATTTGGTTATAGCCATTTTTATGAATCTTTTTAGACCCATGGGGGTCAGACATCTAGGGGGATGTCAGATTGTACAGAGGATTGAAGGAAATTAATATCAAAACCCTAAATTTCTAGAATTTTCTCTGATTTTGTGCATGGCATGGATCTGTATGATCATGTAATGATGTAAATTTGTATATTTTGGATAGAGTAATTTGTTCTTAGATAAATAATTTTGATTTTAATTTTTTTTTATTCCATTTGTGCAAGTTATTCAATTTTTTGTGCAGACTGGTCTGTGAAGCCCTGAATTTGAGAATTTCAAGGAAATGGCCCTCTAACTTTCTATTCCACCGTGGGATTTCCATGGCCCTCTTGGGAATGCAAGTTTAGGGAGTTCTCTTAAAAATTCCAGAGACTCAGGGCCTTGGGAAGTTTCTAGGAACCCATCCACTCATATTTTCTTGGTTATCCATGCATAGTCTGGCCAATTAGGCTTGTGAGTTAGGGGTGCTGGATTAGATCCAAACCAATTCCTTTTTTAATGCACTAGAGGTTGGAAAAGGGTATCCAAATCTATGGGGAATTCATCAAGTTGTTCAGAAGTTTTGGGAGATAAACACCAAAAACTAGTGCACTAGGACTAGTAGAGATTTTGGTCCAAGTTGAGAAGATTGTGTTGTGGGTGTTGGAGGACTCAATGGGGAGTTTAATTCTAGTTATTTTTTTTCCTATAGAGAATTTCCACCATTGGTTTGAAGATCCAAATAGTGTGGGGTAGTTTTCCCAATTTTGGGCTCATTTAGGGGATTGATCCCTAAAGAAAGTTTTTGGTCTAATTACAAAGGAGTTCCTAGGTGTTAAGGGGGATTAGTGGGGGGTTGATCATCCACTTTGGAAGGCTTAGGAACCCTGAGGAGAGGTACTGGAATAAAGAAGAACCTTAGAATAAGGCTAAGGGGTCGAAAGGAGAAGTTAGACTCTAAGGTGTGGTAGTGGATGTGCACTCTGCATCACCTTCACATCTTGACATATCAAATGATTATTGAAAAATTATGTTTATGACTTTGATTAAGGATTTGTAACATGCATGGTATGTTTTCCTTTAAATTCGGTGGTTTTTTTTGTTTTTTTTAACATGGCATGGTACCTTCATAATCTATGAAAATCAATCCATCAATAATTAGTCATACTGCCTAGAAATCTCAAGCGAGCCTAATTAAGACAAGATTTTTCTCTTTGTTAACAATTGTGGAAGATCCATGTCCATTTTTCTTTCTAATATTATTTCTAAAGATAACTCAGGCATGTCTCTGAAGCTATTTTTGAAACCAATGAATTTATAGGATTACATTTCTTATAGTTGAGAGATGTCTTGAGATACATCTCAAGTGAAAGAGATGCCCTATAGATAACTGTGTCTAGACATCTCTAGTGAGAAACCATAAGATATCCTAAAAAAATATTAAGAAATTTGAAAAATAATTACTTTTGTCAGCAAGACCCAAAATTATGAGTTGCCCACCTCAAACCTTCTAAAAGGCCCTGAATATTAAAAACAAATCCTAAACTTAAATTTTTTTTACTAGTGGTTAAATCGTTTTAAAATCCTATTTTGAATTTGTCTACTAGGTTGGTTCACTACTTGGGGATATCCTTTGGATTGAGGATGGACCCATAGTGTACAATGAGATGCATCAAATCCTTTTCCAATTTTTTTGATGAAATACTTGACCATGTTGGGTTGAGGATGGACCATTGATGTAGTTTTGGATATGCCAAGTCCTCTTCCAAGTATCCACTAGTGCAAAGACCAGGAAAAGGAATGAGATCCATATTTTAGTGCATAAATTACCATCATTCACACTCTCTGGGATGCACCATGGACATGGGATAGTTAGCCATTGTACATGAGACACTCACCATTTTATTTGTGATGCCTATATGAGTCAAACAACTATTGTCTTTATGAGTCATGTATGAGACAAACACTGTATTATTCATGATGGTTGTGTGAGCCAGTTAATATTGCCTTTGTGATTCAATTATGAGCTAGTAACTCTCATCTTTGTGTTTCATGTTGGATGTACTCACTGTGCATGTGATGTATGGTAAAGTTATCCATCTTGTGTTCTTATGATGTGTATGAGCTATTCCTTTATGTACATGTGATGTGTGATCAAGATAATTGTACATCTGTGATTTGTCATATGACTGGACTGTGCAAACGCATGTAAGTTGGTACAACTAAGGATTGGTAATGATGAGTATAGAACCAACACTTGATGAAAAATGGTATCTTTTATTGTGATGGGACTAAGTAGATTGTGTTTAATTAATATTCATGGTTTAAAGAGAGATCAAAGATCTAATCAAGAGGAGAGAGTAAACTCTCTCTTAGTGTGAACTATGAAGACTCTAACTTCCTAGAGAGGCTACATAGGTAGGGTCATCAAGAGGCTTAGGTCTGGGTCTAGCGACGACCCTTCTTATGGAAGCTTATGACTGCCAAGTGTAAGCATATATTTTTATATTGAGTTCTTGCCACCATTGTGAATAAAGGAGTTTTAAAATAATCACTCTTGAATTAAATGGAAGGTACTTGGGTGATTAAGTTGGCGATCAATGTTAAGTGGAAAAAAATTAAAGCGATGACAAATTTTAATATTTTTATACTTTTTTTATTCTTGTCTCTATTTAATTAACTATTCTTGTTTTTACTATAGCTTCTCACTTTTTAATCCTTTAGATTATGGTTGTTGTCTTTAACATGTTTCTAAATAATGGAGACAAGCATTTAGACACTAATAATTGCTTAGAAATTACCTGTTAGTGGGTAAATACTAAAAAGTGGTTGTTATTAATTCTTCTAGTTGTTTGATGGAAATTTTTTGTGATGTTGCAGTGTCATGGATTTGTTATAGTGGTGTAAAAAAAATTGTTAAATTATTTTTTATTCTCTATTCTCTAAATCCGATTAATATAATCACATAGAATCCTTTGAACACTTATTAAGCTTGATAAGGTGAAAAATATCATGTTTGCAACTTGGAAATGCATTACTGTGCAACTCCTCTAACATCATTTCTCAACTCCCCTAAAACTACTAAAATAACACCACCAACAACCCAACAACCATCTTAACCAATTTGTAAGTGATCTTATATTCAAAATCCTGATGGTTGTGAATCATGTATTCTTATTTTCCCTTTCCCCATGGTTCTTATGTAGTGTTAATGAAATTCCATGTGACGCATTACAAGGTGCTTTAACACAAGCCATCATACTTGGTAAAGATTTTAATAAAATGTTGTTCAATTTTTGATAGCTTCCATGAAATTTCCTTGGCATTTTGTAGAGTTTCAATTAGTATTCTCATGTTGTGAATGAAATTATAGCATGTTGCTCTAGCATGTACATTATGCACAGACATGTGCACAAGTGCACACATCTATACTCATCTTGCTTTATCTTTGCACACTCGTGCACACACACACACATGGTGGGTAATGTATTGGTGACTCATAAAATATTAAGCTATTGGAATCAAAATTTAGTTTTTCATTGGCATCAATAGAACTAAAGGTTTTGGATTGGATTCATTATGGGATTTCTTTGCATCTGTTGGACAAACATCTTCCTCACTTTTGAGGTTAACAAGCATTGAAGTGGATTAGATGGAAACCAAGTTTTAGGTTTATACTTGCTCATTGAATTGGATGTCTGGTTCCAATAGTTTTGTTTTTGAGTCCCAAAGTTTTCATGCTTCACATTTTTGTAAAAGGAATGTTTGTAGTTCAGAGTCAAAATGCACTTCATCTCATGGCTCATTTAACTAATCCTTCCCAAATATTTTAAGGGTCTTTGATTTTAAGATTATAACCAACAAGAATATTTGGCCTAATGTATAGATTATAATTTCATCTTACAAGAAGATTGTAATTTTTAGATTTTATCTTTAGTTCTTCTCTATGATTTGCCAAATTATGGGGATGGAAATATGTTGTTATAGGGATGCTTTAAGGATGGTTGGAGAGGAACCCTACATTTATAGAATTATACAAGGGGTGTGGGGCACAAGAAAATAATGGTTAGGTAGTGGATTTATCATAAAGCTTGCAATTGCAGAATTTGAATTTCAGAAGGGTTATTTACTCCACTAATGGGTTGAGTTCTCTTTACTAAATAATAAATAATAAATGGTATATAATGCTGCAATCTAACTTAGAGTTCAAATGAGCTATAAATTGAAAAATTTACCTTTCTACTGTACCAAAAACATTGTAATGAGAACGAATTTCCAGTTCTATTTTGCAAAAAAAAAAAAAGTCAAAATATGTTTGAGAATTTGTTAGGATTTAAGCTTCATTATTTGCAAGCTGGACAAGTTAGGTAGGAACTTTAGAAAAAAACTATCTTTGTCTCCTTGTGTATGGAACTTGAATCCCACCCTATAGTGAAGTAGTATGTGAATCTTCTAAGATGAATGCCTATATTTAACTAGTTTGAGACTTATGTGTTTTCCCTTAGATCAATTTTTTTTTTTGTATAATTTTGTAGAAATTTTCTTTCAACTGGTTGTTTGGTAAAATCAAACTTGTATCAATGAGGAACCAATCATATTTGAGTAGTGTTCTTTTGGAAACCACGGTTGATGATACAAGGATATTTTTTTATCGCTCACATAACTCTAATTGGAGTATGGTTCATAGTGATTTTATGAAAAAAATGGTTCAATTAATGAAGTCAGGTAAAAAAGTAATATCACATCCCTAGGTGGGCATGACATATCTTTCCTCACCAATTTAGAGAAATGCTTCCATTCAAAAAAGGGCTTCCATGGATATTTACCTTAGATAATAGGAATGTCCAAAGATCCAGAAGAGAAATTCATTCTTTTCCTTTTATAGATCTTACCCATTTCTTGGATTCTGTCCACCAAACTGATAAAATCTTGGACTTCAACTCCATTATCATCTATTGTTGGAGGAATTTTTGTCTTGTTTTCTCCGCTACTCTTGTCAAATCTCGCCTTGGTCCCTTGCACTCCATGAAGAGAAGGAACAAAAGCCTTAGAAGAAATGGGTAGAGGAAAATTAGATTCAGACTTTCTTCTCACCCAAAACCTTACATATAGAGAAGCATCAGCCCATAAAAATTCATGATCAATGCAAAAAATTATATGGAAGAAGACAAGGGGAAGCAAAGATTCTGAGGATATTCGTATAAGCCCTGACATGAAATAGAAAAGACATTGTTGCAGGTACTATGTAGAAAATGAATCCATCAACTAGTGTAAATAGAAAGCAACTTATTCACATGTTTGTGCACCAGATGGATATAGAAGTCATGGGAAACCATATCGTATGACATAAGGTATTGTGAAGGTTTAAAGACATATTATTGGCATAAGCTTTGTCAGCATAAATGTAGCCTGCGCAAACAAGCAAATTTATTTAACTAGTGTTGAATAAGGAAACCCTTATATTTGTTGCATTTCAATCTTGTTATGATTCAAGATACTCTTTAAGTATTTTTCTCCACAGGTCGTCTCTTCGGTTAATTATGTCACTATAAAGTGGACAATGTCATCCATATAAAATAGGCAAAAAGAAAGCAAGTTGTATCACGTTACTGACTCTAGGTGTTATGTAAGGGAGTTCATGGTTATTGATTGGGTAAGTAACTTAGAGGAAGCATTTAGACCTAGTAAAATAGAAGGAGCATTTAGAACAAGCAAGCTAAAACCTTATTCAAAGGCCAAGGTAGGAAAATTTTGGCCCGAACGCCAAGACAAAGCTAATCTTAAAGCAAATGATTCCTTTTCCTCTTTGTGGCGTCTTTTGCATATACAATAACATTATAATACGTGGAGTGTTTAACTACAATTTGATCTCATTCATTTGAAGGAAGAAGATGTGGTGATCAGAGATGAAGAAATTGATTCGGGCAGTGTCTATAACATTATGGGATTAACAACTAGGAATATATTTCAGCGGAGAGAAAGTAAAGCAAAAGAGAGATCAAAATGTCGTAATTATCAATCTGCTCCAATTAGGGTTCCCTAGTGGCGTGCATCGAGAACTAAATTGCATTATCAAAATCTTACATTATCCATATCTAAGGTTGCAAATGCAAAGAAAGGAATGCTTAGCAAAGTTTAATACAAAACCCTACCTCAATTTGGCTCTGAATGACTCCGTGCTCCTTTGTTCCTGCAATGAACTTAACATCCAAATGAAAACCTGACTTCACACTTGTATGCTCCCGTGACAGACTTCACATCAAAATGATTTGGTTTTCACTTTTTTTCATGTATAGTCTGTCGAAGTCCCAATTCCGACGGTCCACTTAAGCGCCATCAGAATTGCCACTTTGTCATGGAGAACTACAAAAAAAAAAAACTCAATTTCACAAAAAAGTTTATCTTCTGCCTCCCGAAAACAACACCAAATGTAATAGTGTACTAATATATAAACTAATTATTTTGCAAATACATATATATGTTTATAATCTTTGCATTTTAAACAACAATATTATAAATTAGAAAATATATATCTCCATTTTTTTAAAATACGTTTCTTAATATTTTATTGACAATAAAAAAATAGATAAACTCATTTTTGTGTACTTATATATTAAAATGTATATAGTATATTAAGACGAATCACATGCTATATCTCTGCGTATTTTTCTAAAAAATAAAATAAAATAAACAACAAAGTTTATTTTTTGAAAAAAAAAACAAGACTGAGTTGGGGTGGGCCGACGCCCCACCCCCAACCTCCTCCTCACCCTGCACGTTGTGGCGCCCTATACCCTCTGTGTTATCACTGTGGTAACACAATGGGGTGGGAGGCGTTGCGCGCACTGCCCCCAACCCTCCTCTTGTCGTGCCTCCACCGCTCGCGCTCAACGCTCGGCCACCGCCACCCCCTCAACCCCTTACCACTTCCTCTGTCCCTTCCTCTTAACCCGCATGGTTTCGCCGCTCGGTCTCAAAAGAGACACCCCTACTCCGCCGACGACCACCTCCTCTGCCAGGCGTGGATCTATTTAAACAGAGCCGCCATTGCGTCTGCTGTATGGCCTCCTCTCTCCTAGTCCCAACCAAAAATAA
>MU224235.1:2862377-2882902 GCA_018584345.1 Thuja plicata
TGCTCTATCATTTGGTGAAGCAAATCCTCTACGCTATGCGAGATTGTGAGCCACGCCTTCTGTGCAAACTGCCTCAAATATTTGCTATGGGGTTTCTCTGTGAAATGGAGGATTTCCACAGAGCATTGTGTAAAGAATGAGTGCTTGAATGGCAAAAACTAGCGTACAATCTTCCATTAGGTAAACATCATTTCTACCCTACCGAAATCAATGAGCACAGCCCTGGGAACAAATCTTCCGCAACTGGCCTCATAGGTGGAAGTCGTGTTAAAATGGAATGTATTTCTTTTTTTTTCACTTTTATGCCCCGTGTTGGTCAAAATTTTTGACCAACACGGGATGTGTTGGTTCAAATTTTCGACCAACACGGGCATAGAAGGAAAAAAAAAGAAAATTTTAAAACCATTTTGCACTTTGGTCGGAAATTTTGATCAAAATTTTGGTTCAAATCTACTAGTGCAAGAAACATTATGTCATGTTTTTTATCTTGACCTTCCCTGCAACATCCTCCTCGGATGCCCATGGATTCATTCTATGCAAGCCGTCCCATCCACCTACCATCAATGCATCAAATTCCCATACAAAGGCACTGAGATCACCATCCGCGCAGATCCCAATCCCTTCACATACTGCAATGCATTGGAGACATCCTTTCCACATTCCACTCATTGTCTCGGGATTGATATTGGCTCATCTGTCGCCAGCTCATCTCAAACCCATTCAGATCCAAAGACAATCCTCTCCTCCACATTGTCCATGGTCAAGATCAACAATAAAGGATGTGGTGAGTACACTTTATCTAATGCCTTTGCAGTTGGAGCATTGCCTGTTGATCCACACACTCAAGGCTTCCGACCTAATTTAAGCAAAACAAAATCAACAACAACCAGGACACTACAATTTGGTCCTACCACTTTTGTATCACAAGGTACTTCGGTTGGCCAGGAAATGGAACCAAACATCAATCAATGGATATATAAGGATCCACCACCCCACGACACAAGTCGGCTCAATTACTTCAAAGATAAGTACCCCACAACACACAAATTGGTGACAAAAAAATGGAATTATCAAGGGGGTGGCCTTGGTTATAAAGAACAAGGGATGAAAGATCCTATTGTACCAATCTGACTATTAAAACACCTGGGCCTTTGTATGGGCTCTGACACAACTGGGGCCACCAATGAGTTCCTCAATTATTCCTCTTGTCAACCCCCGAGCGAAATTGTTGACATCGAAGATATCCCAAAAGAGAAAATTGTGAAAGCTTATGACGATGAAACCTTCCTAGGCAATGCTGTCCTACAACAAATTTCCATCCTCTTCATTGATCTCCCCCTTCACCATCCTAAACTCATAGACTGGGACCAACCAAGTGTCGTACACGTTGACGAGTTCCAAAGTGAGGACGCGCTCCTAAGCTTTATGGGAGAAATCAAGCAAAGCAGTGACTGGGGGCAACACTCAGCATATGTCTACAAGCTGGACCTAAAGGCATACTTTGGGAAGAGGAGAACTTTAGCCACAAAAATGATATAGAAAATCCAAATAAAAAAGGGAAAAATTGATCTTCTAGTGAAAACCCCTCTGGGGCGCTATCTGATCATAAAAAAGTAAAAACAAAGGGCGTATCCCCTGGTGAAAACCTCTTTGAGGTGCCAGAGGATGAAGATTCGCCTCTTCCTCTTATCTAAGATTACAAGCCTGAATAGTCATCGATTCTCATTGAAGAAACAAAACCTGTTAACTTGAGTACCAAAGAAAATCCTGCCATCACATATATAGCAACATCTTTGTCTGAGGCAGAAGAAAGTGATCTTATCACTTTATTAAAGGAATCCATCAACAAGTTTGCATGGTCTTACTCTCACATGCTAGGGTTAGATCCCAACTTGGTGGTTCACCATTTAGCAATGGACCCAAACATCAAACTAGTTAAACAAAAGCTCAGAAAGATGCATCCTAAAGTGGCACTACTTGTCAAAGCGGAGCTAGAAAAATTACTCCACGCCAAGATCATCCACCCGATTGACTATTCTGACTGGCTTAATAATATGGTACCCATCACTAAACTAGATAAATCAATCAGGATATGCACAGATTTCAGAGACCTCAATAAGGCATGTCCCAAGGACAATTTCCCCCTGTCGAACATAGACATGATTGTAGATCTCACAGCAGGACATGAGATGTTATCACTCATGGATGGCTTTTCTGGATACAATCATATCTATATTACAGACGAATATCAGCATAAGATAGCATTCACAACCCCTTGGGGCACCTTCTGCTATAACATGATTCCTTTTGGCTTAAAGAACGCTGGGGAAACCTATCAAAGAAAAATGACTATCATTTTTCATGACATGATCCACAAGATCCTTGAAGACTATGTGGACGATATTTTGGCCAAATCAGTAAAAAGGGAAGATCACCTAGAGGTTCTAGAATGTGTCTTTGACAGAATTGGACACCACTGCTTAATGCTCAACCCTAAGAAATGTGTCTTTGGAGTCACATCAGGGAAACTCCTAGGATTTATTGTATCAAGACGAGGCATTGAAATTGACCCAAAGAAAGTAAAAGCTATCATGGAGATGCCTCCACCAAAAACACTCTGACAGCTACATAGCCTCCAAGGAAAGCTACAATCTATGTGCCACTTCATCTCTCCACTAGTAGATAAGTGCCAACCATTCACTCATCTCCTGCGCAAAGACAAAACATACAAGTGGGATCCTTAGTGTCAGAAGAGCTTTGACAAGATCAAAGAATACTTGGCTAATCCACCCATCTTGGTACCTCCTATACCTAGTCGCCCGCTCATCTTATACATTTCTGCTACTACTACAGCACTAGGGGCACTCCTTTCTCAATTGAATGATGAAGGCAAAGAAAGGGCCATATATTATATCAGTCAAACATTGGTGGGTTATGAGCTCAACTATTCTCCTATGGAAAAAGAATGTATGGCAGTGGTTTTTGCCACTCAAAAAATTTGCCACCACATGCTTAGTCACACAACAAAGCTCATTTCAAATGTGGATCCTCTCAAGTATCTACTCTCCAAGACTACACTTACAGGTCGAATGGCAAAATGGGTTATGCTGCTAAGTGAATTTGATATCCAATATGTTGACAGAAAAGCCATTAAAGGGCAAGTCATTGTCGACCAGCTAGCCGAAGCACCATTGGTAGATGCATATCCTTTGATCACAAAATTTCCAGATGAGCACTTGTACATGGTAGAAGAACAACCAACATGGCAACTCTACTTTGATGGGTCCTACACAACTCGTGGCGCAGGGGAAGGAATACTTTTTGTTACACCTCAAGGTGACGACATTCCCATGCCATTCAAATTGGGATTTTCCTGCACAAACAACATTACAGAATATGAAGTGATAATTGTAGGACTCCACATGGCAATAGAATGGAACATCATAGATATCAAGGTCTTTGGCGATTCCCAACTCATCATCAAACAAGTCCTAGATGAGTATCAAACTAAAGATGATAAGTTAACACCATATAAGCAGATGGTTGACAAGCTAAAAGAACACTTCCTCCACTTGCAAATAACACAGGTACCACATCTACAAAACAAAGCCTCTGATGTAATGGCCACGATTGGCTCCCTTCTTGAGATTCCTCATGACTCTACACAATACGAATTCTTAGTTGAGAAACTACATGCTCCCACTTATGAGAATGATGAATTGAATCACGTATGTGTCTTGGTTAGTCCCCAGTCCCTGTGGTACCATGACATCCAAGCTTACCTACAAAATGGTATCATATCTCCCCATCTCACTGCAAACCAATGCCAAAATTTTATCTGAAGAGCATCCCGTTATACCCTCATAGCCAATACCCTATATCATCGAGGCTATCACAATGTACTCTCCAAATGTTTAGATGAAAACAAAGTCGCCCAGGCTTTACAAGAGGTACATGCTAGAATCTGTAGTGCCCACACGAGTGGCATGGTCCTAGCCAAGCAACTTCTACATATAGGGTACTACTGGCCTACAATGGAACATGATTCTTGTGAGTTCATCAAAAAGTACCTCCCTTGTCAACAACATGCTAATCTGATCCATGCTCCTGCTCAGGACCTCAGACCTATTGCGCCTCCTTGGCCCTTCTCTTACTAGGGTTTTGATCTCATTGGTAATTTTACTCCCCTATCCTCTGAAGGCCACAAGTACATAATCACAACTATGGAGTACTTTACAAAGTGGGTCGAAGCAATTCTGCTCACACTCACCACTGGTGTCCAGATATCCAAATTCATCCTCTATCACATTGTTTGTTGCTTCAACATACCCTCCACCGTCTTTACAGATCATGATACACCATTTGAGAATCAACACATCAGTGATCTCTGTGCTTGCCTCCATATTCATCACCATTTCTCCAGTCCATACTTCCTGCAAGGTAACGGCCAGCTGAGGCAACTAATAAAACCATCCTCAAGAAAGTTGCCAATGATATTGGTCATGACTGGCATCTCCAGATCAATCCTACCCTTTGGGCATACCGCACGTCCTACCATTCTCCTACTGGCACTACTCCCTATTCCCTAGTCTACAGTGTTGAAGCAGTCTTACCAATTGAGGTTGAACTACCCTCCCTTCGAGTATCACTAAGAGGCCTGATTGATGATGAAAATTATCGGGTAGCATGACCCACACAACTGGATCTCGTAGATGAAAAGTGCTAGCAAGCTTATGATCACTTGATTGTTTACTAGAATATACTCAAGAGGAACTATAAAAAAAAGGTCCAGCCACGTCAATTTCAAGTAGGAGACCTTGTGCTGAAAGAAAATCAGAAAGTGGGTACTGATCGAGAAAAGAAAGGCAAGTTTGAAGTCACTTGGCAAGGCCCATATGTTGTCACTGCATGCTTTGGTTCTGGGGCATATCAACTCTCCACTCTTGAAGGAGAATCATTGAATGATCCTATCAACATCATTCATCTCAGGCACTTCTATGCCTGAAAGCTGGTTGTTCATTCCAATTATCTGAGAAAATCCATAAAAAGTATAAAAAGTCCTGAAGAAAGCACAAAAAATAGAGAAAGAGATTAGCTCTAAACAGACCAAAAAATTTTACCTATGAAAACTGAAGGCAAATTCTATGGAAGAACCCAGAGCATTTGAAAGCACTGGAAAACAGTCCTGAAAAACAAATCTCTAAAAAGCGGAAAAATGAAGCTGAAAAAATGGTTGTCCCAATAAAAACCTGGTAAATAGGCACTGAGGCAATGTCAAAAAAAAAATAATAAATAAATAAATAAAATCAAAAGATCCAAAGAAATCAAAAAGAAAAATAAAGAGAAAAGACTTTCATCCAATGGTGAAAACTTGGCAATCAGGCACCTTGGACATGTATGGGTGATGAAAACATAGAAACATGCATCACACATAGTGGACCATTCCATTATCTATCAAAATCTCGCTTCCTTCCATCACCAGCACTGTTTCTACGTTCCCTATATTCTGTGGGTGTTCCACACGTACTAGTCTGCAATGATCTCCCTATCTCATATCCTGAGCTTTTGTACACATAATCTTGTATATTGTTGTTCATACATTGTACTATTCCTAGAGTCCTAAGGATCAGTCCTGTATATTGCTTATGTCTTGAGTTTCTCCTTATCATACATTCGTTCTATAGTTTGCATATAGTGTTCATTTGGTCAATCCACTTGGTAAGTCCCATCTTTCCAAAAGTGAGTCCTGAGGATGTATCCTTCCTCCCATCAACTTACATCTAGATTATTTTCGTCTTTGGGTTCTCGTAGGGTGTCTCTCTCCTCTTGAACTAATCAATCCACACACGCACCTATCACGCACATCAAGGCAAGTAACATGATCCAATCAAAACTCGGTAGCAACCTTGTACATGCTCACTGTAACTAATCACTTGTAATTAATCCGCTCGGTTTGGTCCTTATACATTTGTGACACATCCCATCCTCTCGCCATCGTGCTAACGTCCTGAGTCACCATCCTACTAACATTCCCTGTCCGATCCTCCATAGTCCACCCGTCTAGTTTATCAGTTGATTGTGACACACACCAAAAATAAAAATAATGAAAATTTTGAGGATTCAAATGCCACCCTTGTTCAATCTCAAAAAAATCATCGTCTGAGTTCTTCAGTCGCTCTTTGCATTCCTTCGCTATGGATGCTTTTGGGTATTGAAAGCAAGGAAATTTATGCAGAGAACAACTAAAAGAAAATCCAAGAACAAGAAAACGATGATCTGCCACTCATAGTATCATTAGTTAGCTCATTTAAGGTGTCTTGCATTCATTTTAGGTGCATTGTTAATTCATCTTCCATTATCAATTCACTTTAGAGTCATGTTATCTTGCATTGCTAGATCATTTAAGGCATTTTGCACTATTAGGTTCATTGTGTTATCTGGCATTGTTAGATTCATTTTTAAGATCATTTAAGGCATCTTGCATTTTAAGATCATTTAAGGCATCTTGCATTTTAAGACCAAATTTATAGCAATCAGGCATTCCAACTAGAGAAACTCCAATATCATGCAATAAAAAATTTCTTCTTCCCAAATTGTCCCTAATCTTCGATTTAGGACACGGCTTGACTCATGCGACTGCGACACTATTTTTTTTCACCAAATCAATTTAGCGACTGATTGTCCTTGCGGTCCATCCTGTTCACAACTTTTGCCAGCAAAAGTCTTTCCATCAAATTCAATCAAATCCTTGCCTGTCAGGATGCATCCTTCCAGCGTCGGCATAGCAAATCTTTCATCAATCAATCCTATTCATGGAAAGAACTTTAGACCAAATAACTGCTTGGTCATGCGGCCTTCTTTATTGATTTTATCTTTTTGTGTCAGTTCACACCTACTCATTACTACCTCGATATGCTATATCTTGGTGCGTGGTGATGGGTCACTACTGATACATATCTCTTTTTCCATATGCTTTTTTTAAGAGTCCAGTCCACGCAAAGGAACCTTGTCATCTGAGTTTTCTAACATCTGATGCATACCCCCTCTTGCAATATCAAAATCAGATGTGCTCTCCATATTTTTCACACAAATGGATCCCACTGCATAATTAGCTGCATTTAGTTTCATTTGCATTCACATTCTTAGCTGCACTGTTAAGTGCATTTCAGAAGGCTTCTCTTTATTCCCTCTCTCCTTTCCTCTCTCCCGTTGTGTCCTTTTTTTTCAAGAAAATCTCACAACATTGTCTTTGTTGTGTTGTTTTGTCGAGGGGGCACAACCTTGTATCAATCAAAGAATACACCTATGTCTTCAGCTTCTGCTAATGAAGTCCATAATCAGTCTAAAAATTCTTCAGTTATACCAGTGGCAGCTTCTGTTAATGAAGTCAATAACTTATTTTTCTTGTCTTTGACGAAACATCACTTGCGACGCTACGTCAAAGAGGGGAAAAATGTAGACATCCAAAAATATTAATATTATTATTAATATTATTCTCCCTATTTCCTCTAACTATTTAATTTAAATTAATTAAATAGCTTCATTTATCAATAGTTTGAAAACTATTCTAATGTATTTTATTTAAATACATTTGCCTCCACAAAATCCCCTTTTAACAAATTTATATTTATTAAAATCCTCCATTTTCCTAAATTCTTCTAAGCTATGATTTATTCAAATCTAACTTGAATTAAATCTAAACCCTAGCTAGGAACCTATTAATCCTACCCTACAGCCTACTCTATTCCTACCCTACTCCCATCACCTCATTTCCTAAGCATGCTTCCACACCTAACTGTCCTCTAAATTATGTTTAATGGGTGATTCCTAACCTTTTTAAGGATAATGTAATGCTCACCCACATGGGGAAATTCTCTCCAAAATGGGCACCCATTCCTCTTAAATTCTATCTTACAACTTTGTCTCCTCATTCGAAATATTGAGCTGCTCAATATTAATGCCTATTTTGACTCAAAATTTGGCCATCTTTTCAAAGCCATGTGTTTCCTATGTGGATTTTATGTGGATTCCACATAAGTGCCACTTCATCCAAGCCTCTTCCTCTCTCCAAAAACTCTATAAATAGAGGCCTTCTCTTCTCATATTTTCATCTCTCAATTTGCATTGTTATCATGCTAGTATTGTCTTAGAGTTTTCATATTTGTTTTCATGCTAATGCTCTTAGATGTTAGTTTCATGCTTTCAATTGTTTAAATCATCTAGAATTCACATGTTAGGCTCTTAATTGGTGAATAAATCATATTTTCTTTATAATAATTTCATATCATCCTTACTTTCATAAGTTTAGATTATCATTTTGAAGAAGATTTGAGACTAGTTTTTCATACTAGCTCTTGAATCTTTCTTCTTGTTCTCATACTCTTGCATGTTTGCATTGGGATCCATAGTATTTGTGTGTTTGAGAGAGAATTCTCATATCTAATATAAATAATAAAATCAAAATGAGTAGAATAGGGTGCTTTGTTTACTCATTTTTAGCTTAATTTGATGTTATTTGGTATCTTTTGTTCCTTGCTTAGTCCCTTTCATGCTTTCTTGATATAATTCATGTGCTAACCTGCTAATGTTTACATGTTTGAGCTCGCTCCCAATAGGTTGAAGGATTCCATATACACACCATGTATTGTTGTTCTCTATCTTTTCTATCTCTTCAGTCCTGGCACTGACCCATTCTTGATTATCAAGTGCATGGTTAACAGATTTAGGCTCAAAATCACAAAGTAAACATTTGGAATTTAGTGACTTACTTCTTGTTCTTGTACTAGCCTTCTTGTCTCCTATGATTTGATTTTGTGGATGATGCCTTCTGACATACTTGGCAAGTGTTGGTACAGCTCTTTGTTCATCATTTTGGTCATCTTCCTAACCTTCATTCTAATCTTCATCATTCAGAACATCATCTTGAGGATTATCCTAATTTTTGGTAATTGCAGCCTGATGCTCAGTTTTAATGTTCTGATGCTCAGGAGTGACACACTGTTGCTCAGGTAGAGTGTCAGGTTCTGTATAAACAGACCTGTTGTAGTCCTCTGGTTCTTTTGTGCTTTCCTTATCATTCTTTTCTACAAATTCATCTATTTTCACATTTTCACTTTCAATGATTTTGTTAGATGACTTGTTAAGACACTTATAGGCCTTGCTTTTGGTTGAGTACCCTAGAAAGATACCTTCTTCACTTTTGGAGTCAAGTTTCCCATTTCTATCATCCTTCAAAATATAACATTGACTACCAAAGATTCTAAAGTAACTTACATTGGGTGTGTGACCATACCAAAGCTCATAGGGTGTCTTCTTTGTGTCCTTCTTCAATTGTACTATGTTTAATGTGTAGATAGTAGTACTGAAAAATTCCCTCCAGAAAGTTTGTGTGATGCTTTTATCTATCATCAATGTTCTTGCATAGTCAACTATTGATCTATTTCTCCTCTCAGCAATACCATTTTTCTATGGTGTTCTCAGTACAGAAACCTGTCTTTTTATTCCATTCTCATTGCAATAGTTAGTGAATTCATCTGAAGTAAATTCCCCTCCTCTATGTGACCTTAAGCATTTCAACTTATTTTCACTTTGTTTTTCTATCATAGCCTTGTACCATTTAAACATCTTAAATGCTTCAGATTTATCTTTTAAAAATATGACTGTCATGATTCTAGAAAAATTCATCAACAAAGAGAATGAAATACCTATCTCCATAATAACTCTTTGTCCTCATGGGTCCACATAGATCTATATGGACTAATTCTAGAATTGCATTAGATGTATGGCCTTTACTCTTGAAAGTAGACTTTGTCATTTTACCTTTTTTACAATTCTTTCACATGATATGCTCTGGCTTTGTCATCCTCAGTAAGCCTCTGACATTCCTTTTATTGATTGTCTTTATCATGTTGTCAAAGTTCACATGACACAATATTCTGTGCCACAACCATATGTCTTCATTTCTATCCATTAAACAAGTGGTGTTAGTGTCATCAAGATAGAAAAGGTTACCTTTTGTCCGCTCACCAGTTCCAATCAACCTTCTTGATTCATTGAAGATATTTTCCTTCTTATTTTCAAATGCTATTCTATGACATGAATTTTTTAGCTGTGAAACACTTAAAAAAATTTAATTCAATCCTTTTACCCAGTAAGCATTTTCACATTTGATCAGGTTATTCAATAGTATAGTTCCTTTACCTTCAACTGGACAAGGTGTATCATTACCCATTCTTATTGACCCACCATTATAGTATTGAAAAGTCTCAAACTTTTGTTTATCACCGGTCATATGGTGAGTTCAGACACTATCTATGATCCAGACATCATTTTTACTAACTTTAGCTATGAGTGCAGTTTCTACATACCTTTCTTGCTCTTCATCTGAATCATCCTTCATGGATACAAATACCATCTCGATGTCTTCTTCTAATTTAGTGTCGGTGTCATCAATTCTATTTTCAGCTAGATAACAAGCTTTCTTCCCTTTGTCCTTGTAGTCTCGGGTATCCCTTCTGTTAGGTTGTCAGTTGCTTCTGTAATCATTCTTATCACCTCTATCAAAAAATTTCTCATATGATCTGTCATTACTTCAGTCATCTTTTCTTCTGTTTGGACATCTTGCAACAAAGTGTCCAACCTCTTTACAATTAAAACATACAAGTGGTAATTTACCTTTGTATCTACCTTTGCCTCTTTGCAGTCTTCTTGCCATTAGTGCTTCAATTTCATCAAGTCCTTGATCCTCATTTTCACTATCACTATCATTTCTAATAGCATGTCTATGACTTGAATTGCATATTTTCAAAGAAGATTTAAATGCAGATTCCATAGATGGTAAAACATTATTGTCAAAGTTATTCATCTCAAATGAAATTAGTCTAACAATCAGACTATCTAGAGTAACTATATTGTTTAGAAATGCTCTCATTTCTTGAATAATAGAAACTCTAATAGAATATATAGGTAGTAAGGTACTTAAGATTTTACTTACCACTGTCTCCTCTTGAAGTACACCTCCAACTCCTTGGATAGCATTTACTACCTCTTTTATTCTGCAGCTATACTGAGTGATGTTTTCTCATTTTATTCTTATGTCATCAAACCTTCCTCTTAGGCTTTCTGCCTTTTCTCTTAGTACATTTACATCTCCTCCATGTACCAGCTTCAACTTATCCCATATTTTCTTAGTAGAGGTGTAGGTTTTGACATCTAAAAAACTCAGGATCAGAGAGTGATGTGGTGAGTTCTATCATCATGCAATTATGCTCATGATTTTCTCTTAATTTCTCAAGACTATGAGGTCCTATAGGAAACACATATTCAATATCAAGGTATTGAGTAACACCATTGCCAATACCTATTAAGTGGAGTCTTATTCTCCTTTTCCATGATGCAAAGTTGTCTTTATTCAACTTTGGCACATCTTGTCTGTTCATCTTGTGATCTTTTTCTTTGAGATGTTAAGCTCCTTTTCTAAGCACACAAGCTCTGATACCAATTGTTAGTAATAACTGAGAGGGGGGGTGAATTAGTGGCCTCAAAAATATTTCCAATAATCAACCCAAAAACTTAGTACCACAATATTAAGCCTCTAGTTATCTTCAGTCCTATAAAATGAATGCCTCCATATATACTTTATAAAATACTACTGCTTGGAATGCTTTGTAAAACCTTCTACTGTAAGTTTACTGATTAGCAGTCTGTGAATTTACCGAAAGACAATAAATTATCTAGAGTGTACCAATCAATCCAGTTAAGCTATGTGTAATGAAAAACACTAAACTAATGACTCATAAACACATTGACACATGGATTTTTAACGTGGAAACCATGTTAAGGGAAAAACCACTTGGGACTGGTAACCCAAAATTTTCACTCTTCTGAAGTGAGCTCAGTGAAGAGCCAACCCTGTTAAAGGTTACAAACACACTGTTAGGTGTGACCATGTTAGAGGATTTAAAATATTAGTCTGTCACTTGATATCGGACATCTCTATGCTACCATCCTTGATCAAACACTCACTTGGCCTGTCAATAGGTATCTAGCATCTCATGCTATCTTCATGATCAAAATTTTTGATACTCCTTGGGATGTATCTCAATATAGAAAGGATTTTTAAATCCTACTCGGTTAAGAGAGATTCTGAATCAATGGTTAAACTGAAACAGTATGATATGTTCATATACAACTTATACTTGTAGATTTTGAGATCTATTGTAAGCTCATAAAATATTCTGATCAATATATCTATGTTTTATACCTTTTCTCCACTATGATTCTGCTCGATGATGCTATGCTCTATTGCTTGGTGTCTGCAGAAAACTTTAGCTCTTTCCTTAGCTTGATTGATCAGGACTGTATGAAGTTTTTCTTAATCAGTTTCTCTTCAGCATCCTCTTTTTCTTTTCTCCCCAACACAATTCATAATGAATTGAGTTGTCTCTTTATAGACATGATATCACCATTGTTAGGTTCTTGGCTTTCTTGATCTTGGCATGATCCACAATTCTCGCCAATTAGATTTAAATAAAAAATCCTATTTTATCTCGTATAGATATTCTTACCAATTAGACAAAAAAAATTTAAATCCATTACTTATCTCTGGCTTTATTGTGTTTGATGAAAACAATAATAACTACTAGCTAAGTCTATATTTAGCTCTGCTAGCTAGATATTTTGTCATTTCTGAATTCAAGTTAATTTTGGTGTTTAACTCTTTGATATCATTGGTCAACACTCCAGTTCTCCTTGGGATTCTCCGTTGGTTTATACCATTATACTGGTCGTTGGTTACTCTATTGATTCTTCTCGTCGGTAAAGATCATTGGTGTTCTTGCTCAGGCATCACTGTGACTTGACTTTTGGTGATCTCTGTCCATCGGTGCTGACCATCGGTGTTTGTAGTCACATTGTGAATGCTTGTCTTTTATGCATTACTGAAATCATAATCTTTATCTCTTTGATTCTCTGAAGTCTTTGACACTTCAATAATAACCAATTAGATTATATCAAGTTGACATTAATGACAATACAATCCATTAACTGATTTAATGTCTTGCATTATCTTTCTGCATTTCAGTGATCAACTTAATATCTTCAAACATTCAATTAGTTACATGTCATCATGAACTTCCCATCAAGAGACACTCACCTTCTTCAGGATATGCATAGTCATGGTGTGATTCTTCTTCCTCTTGTTGTTTATTGTCATCTTCTCCTTGGACCAATTGGACCCTCTTATCATTCTTCTTGGCTTCTCTTTCAGGACACTTGTAGAATGTGTGCCCTTCTTCACCACACTTGTAGCACTTTCCAGGGAATCTCTTTCCTCTACCACTTCTTTGTTCCCCTTTCTGATCTATGAATTTCTCTTTACCCTTATCATTCTATCCTTGGCTTGGATTTACTCATTTTCCCTTGTTTTGTTTCCCTCTTGAACTGCCTTGTCTCTCTTGCCTTCTTCTAAGCTTGTCCTCAGCTTTCATTGCCAACTTGTAGAAATATTCAAGAGTTCTAGGTGTGGCCATGATCATTTCATCTTGGATTTTGTACCTCAGCCCTCAAATATATCTAGCCACCTTCTCTTCCACATCTTCATCATGAGAGGCTCTGATGTCAAGTTTTTGGAATTCCTTTGTATACCTTTGGACATCCATGTCCTTCTATTTCAACCCTTGAATCTTTTTGAAGAGTTGAACCTTGTATTCATTAGGTAGAAACTTCTCCCTCATTTTGGTCATCATTCTATGCCATGATGTGATCTTTGGTAGACTTTTCTTCCACCTTTCTTCTTGTAGGAAATCCTACCATAACAATGCATGACCCTTAAGCCTTGATTTTGCAATCTTCACTTTATGCTTGTCTTCAATGTCCTTACAGTCAAAGTGGTTCTCAACAACACTGAACCAATCAAGAAAAACTTCCTCATCCATCTTCCCATCATACATTGGGATCTCTTCTCTAACTTTGGATTCTCCTCCTTTAACTACCTTTAGGGTCTTCACTAGTCTAGCATCCTCAGGATCCAACCTTTCTTCATCAGGTTCCTATTCTGATTCACCTTCATCACCACAAGGGTCTAAATCCCTCTTCTCAACAATATTGTTCAATATTTCAATAAATTCTTCCAATCTCTTGTTCTTTTCTGCTTGCTCCATCACCATCCTAGCAAGCTCCATGTTTGTCATCTTTGGAGGTATGTTTTGAGCCTCTTCTTCAAAATATTCAAAATCTTCTTTAGAAATGCACACCTAACTCTCCTCCCAAGTTCTTACTTGCTTTGATACCACTTGGAGCAGAGGATAGGGTAGTGGGCTTCTTGACAAAATGGAAGGATTGAACATATAAGGGAAATACAAGGTTCAAAGACACCCTTCCCAAATAACTCAAAAGGAGATTTCAACCCAACACTTTGACTCAAGGTTTCTAAAGCCACAAGAGACCAAATTCAACCAAATTAAGATGGAATCAACTGGCTATGGAGTCAAATTCTATGGGTTATGTACAAAGTGTTTGAATTCTGCCAAGAGGCCTAATTGTATTACATTAGGACAACAATGACCTTCCAAAGCCCATAACTCCAAAAGCTTCTAAATTAATTGGAAAAGAAAAAAAAGGTTTTCAATTATCCTTTATCAAGTTTTACAACATATACAAAGAAAGAGGTAGGTTTTTTTTTACCATACCCTGTTGTTACAACTTTGGGACCCAAAAATGCATAAAAATGGGCACTTTTACAGAGGAACTATATCATAAACCTAACCAAAAGACTCCAACTCTTGGACAATGGTTAATTATGTCCTAAAAAATGTAAATCTAAAATGAATTAGTCTCAGACCCTTGGGAACATCAAAATCCCCAAATTAGGCTCCCCAAACCCTGCAAAACTAGGGCTTTTCTAATCTGGACTATCCAAGTGAAATCTCAACCAACCAAAGGTTGATTCACCATCCTTTCAACAGAACTATGTGTTGTCCAACATAAAAACTACTCCCCATGAGTCCCAATATGCTACTACAATAGCATTCCAAGCATTTCCATGCTCATTAACCCTGCAACAATCACCAAATGGAGATCTCCTACAACATTTAAAGGTTATTCTTGCATTTTTCAGTGTTAGAAAACTATAATACATATGTGTGATTCATCCCCAAGTCACAGTGATTACAAAAAGGGGATGAATCTCATTCTATGCCTCTAAAACAATGTAAAATCACTAGATTCTACGTAACAGCCAGTTCCTTTGGACTAAAATACAATAAAAATTGGATGGAATTGTATTCAAACAAGAACCTATAACATCAAGAAAGGTCTTAACAACTATCTATGTTCAATAAGAAATAAAAAAATCAATCAAAATATGCAAAAATATGTGTTTTATTGCTCAAAAATTGACGCAGTCTATACAATATTTGTTCCAGTCTGTACTGTACCTTTCCTTTGCCATAGGAAAATAATACATGATTCCTAGTAACCATATCAACCAACTCCAATCGGTTTTGTTTGATTACAATCACATTTAATCACTAAAAACCCATTTCCCTCCTAAACTCAAGTAACCGTTAAGATTCAAATATTTGAATTCTTAACTTACAAATTATTGAAATAAAAGTATTCTAACTTCTTTAATTTCACTCCAAGGGTCTATTTGAATCCCTTAGATAATTTCTAAATCCTGATTAGACCCTTTGGGTACTATTAACCCAACTTACAATATTTTGGTGTCCTAGTCCTCTACCTGGAGAAATAGGACTTGACAATATTTCATTGCATTCTTTATTATAAATTGTCATTATTGGTTCCAATACACCCCAATCAACATTTAGGGATGATTTTGTTCCTTTTTCCTTGACTGGCTTCATGGTGGACCTAGGTGTCTTCATAAGTGCTCCTGCACCAGTGTCCTTCTACTCAGCAATGAACTAGAACATCAACAACAATAGTCTCTATAGTTTCACGGGGCATCCTCAAATGCAGCAGCAAGGCACTAACAATTTTGATTCTAACCAATGTCTAGATGGATATAGAAGTCATGGGAAACAATCGTATGACATAAGGTACTTTGTACATTCAAAGACATATTTTTGGCATAACCTTTGTCAGCATAAACATAGCCAGCGCAAACAAGGAAATTCATTTAACTAGTGTTGAATAAGGAAACCCTTATATATATTTGTTGCACTTGGATCTTGTTATGATTCAAGATACTCTTTATGTATTTTTGTCCACAGGTCATCCCTTAGATTAATTATGTCATCATAAAGTGGACAATGTCATCCATATAAAATAGGCAAAATGAAAGCGAGTTGTATCGCGCTACTGACTCTAGGTGTTATGTAAGGGAGTTCATGGTTATTGACTAGATAACTAACTTAGCATAAGAATTTAGACCTAGTAAAATAGCAGGACCATTTAGAATGAGAAATCTAAAACCTTATTCAAAGGCCAAGGTAGCAAAATTTTGGCCCGAACGCTAAGACTAAAATTTGCTCCAATTCTTGTTCCCTAGTGGCACGCATCCAGAACTAAATTACATTATCCATATCTAAGGCTACAAATGAAAAGAAAGGAATTCTTAACATTATCCATTAGAAAAGTTTAATACAAAAGCCTACCTCAATTTGGCTTGGAATGACTCCACGCTCCTTTTCTCTTGCAATGAACTTAACATCCAAATGAAAACCTGACTTCGTGCTTCTTTTCTTCTGCGATGGACTTCACATCAAAATGATTTGGTTTTCACTTTTTTTTTCATGTATAGTCTGCTGAAGTCGCAATTTTGACTGTATACTTAGGCATCATCGAAATTGCAACTTTGTCAGGGAGAATTAAAAAAAAAACCCAATTTCACAAAAAGGTTTATCCTCTGTCAGAAGTTGTTGTCGGAAGACAACACCAAATGTATTAGTGGAGGGATATCCATCTTCATCTTCTTGAAATTCATGTGTGGATTTGTCACCCATTCTATATTTAAGAGATGTCGGGCATCATCTCATGCCTTTTTAAATTGTGTCACTGAGGTTTCCTGGGTCATGATGATGGCACTTTTGAAGAATGAAATTCTCTATACTGTTACAATGGAATCATGGTCCATGGAGGCAATGGGTAGTCTAGAGAGTATAACAACAACGCAAATGATTGTATTGTAGTTCTTGGCTACAAGTAGTATAAACTCTAGAGCCTGTACGGAGTGTGGGAAGCATGTTGCCTGAATAATCCCAAAGGAAATGATGTTGATAGGTGATAGATCATTGGACTACTTCAATCAATATATTATTTGTCCAAGGCTTCCTAGTTTGGCCAAGGTACTAAAATAAGTGTCTGAAATTTCTTGGAGTGTGGTCTCGATCTGGGATCCATGGATTTTTCAATCCCTCTTGTATTTCATTACTAGTGGGAGTCTTTCCAAAGCCTTCTCCTCTTTTGATTTTTTGGTCAAAATTGCAGATGAGCTAGGAAGCTTTGGACTTTTAGGTGATGATCCTACTACTACCATTTTTCTTGATTATAACCTGCAAGACCGAATGACCATCAGTATGACATAAATGATAACATAAGTTGATGGAAACTTCAGGTCCCAGTATGTCGAGGAATGCATGTTTCATTACTTGTAAAAATAATAACATTATTTAATAATAAAGAATATCAGAGGAAGCATCCTCTCCACAAGAATGCAGTGATATCTATGATGCATGATCAAGAAGGCCAGAGTTTTGAAGGCAGTGACTTAGTGAACTTCCATTAAAAAAAAGTAGTGTTTCAAGAACTACCAAGACACCTAAGGACTACATCTTGGAATGACAAAAAGTACAAATGAATAGTTGATGTGACGTTCATTCAATAACCAAACATTTCTATGGTTGGACATGCGTATGTCCACACACACAGAGTTATGGAGTTTAAACTCACAATTGGCATGGCATAAAGGGAATTAATAACCATCTAGGAAAGTTTTAAATGTTTAATCATGGGAACCAGTACTACCATTAGAGTAGGTATGATTGAGGAGAGAGAAAACTTGGAACTGGCCACTTTAGAAACATGGACTCGACTTTGTGACCAACGTGGATCCTGCAACTTAGAAAAACTCACCTCTCAACATTGTAAACTAGGTCACAAAAAATCAGCACAAAGTCCATGGGAAAGTTATTCTTAATGCATGGTTCAATGGACCTCGTAAATAATTTTAACCAGGACCTATCTACATTGCTATTTACAAAGGCACGCAAAGGAAGCCCACACTAATTACAAGTATTCACATTGTTTCACAATACATTTAAACAAACTTAAACTATAAACACATGGGATGGAGAAGCCACAAAATAAAAATTCAAAAACATATGGTAGACAAGCCTGAAAACCCTGCACAAACACTATTAACAGGGTGGGTTTCACTTGGCACAAGGAAAAAGCAAAAGGAAAGGAAAACAAAAAATGAAGGCCAAACCGAAAGAAAAGAAAACAACCAACAACCGGCCAAAACAAACCTACCTAAAACAAAGAAAGTTGAAACTAATGGATGAATCACTCACTATCTTGCCAATGCTTGAACCACCCAATTCAGATACCAAAGCATGAACATTAGTGCTTCCACAATTCATTGTTGAAAATTCAAGCTTTGTAGACACTTCGCACTTTGTAGTTAATCACTTAGAGGGTAATTTTTTCTTAAGGTAAATGTAAAAGTTAGGGGTAAAAATACTTTTATAATGCCTCAAGAAGTGCATTAATTGGTGATCAGAATTCAAAAGGTGGCTAAGTCCCAAAGTCCAAACCTCGTGGCACCCAACGTTCACTTCTTCAAGTGAAGACAAAAGTGATGAAATCGGAACCCCAGAGTCCGAAATTCTTGAAAATGAACAAAAGAACACTCCGGGATTGCGGATCCTGGAGAAACAAAAAACAAGAGACAACCAACGATAAAACAAAGAAAAATACTGAAGGGAAAAGGGGACCCAACACTTTTCTGTGCAAAATGTAGGGACGGGTATACAGGGCATAAAAACTTGCATTCCCTCTTTTTATTACTACAGTATATGTTTCTCCCTTCCTTTATGATGTAGGGGAATCTTGGGTTCCTAGCAATCTTACATCACCTTGGAGGAACTTCCTTGTGGTCTGATGAAGTTCCTTGTTTTGAGAATTTTTTAGAGGTTATGTGTACAGAAAATCTGTGGAGATCTTTGGCATGTACGATGAAATTTTTTTATTCCTTTCTATTCTTGGAGGATATACCTATGATCGCACCTCTTCAGGAGGTATTTTTTGGGAGATCTGGAATGTTCTTCGCCGACTGGTTGTGTTCTTCATGTCAAGAGTTCAGTTGTGTTCACCGGTTGATTGTTGAAGATTGTGGTGAGGTTTATGATCGATGAAATCAAATGGGATGGATCTCAAGGTTGACCTATATATGTGGCTGACTTGGTGGTTGTATCATGCCTGGTGAAATAAGTAAATGTGGCATTTAATGGGGATTTAGGCTGACCTAGTCTAATGCATTTGTCTAGGATATGTAATAGTTTGCTAGGCCGACATGTTTGTGGCTATGTATAAGTTTAGGGCTTGCAATTATAAGAGGGAATTTGGTGGGAATATTAGAAGTGGGTAGCATCTAGAGGGATGATAGTTTTGAGATGTATTAGATTGAAATGTGGATCTAAGTTGGGTTTTTCTTTGTATATGGCTATAACCGAGAAGGTTGTAAGCCTTGGCTCTCAAAACATTTGTATCACCTCCATGTACAAGCTTCATTTTGTTCCACATTTTCTTTGTAGTTGTGCAATCCTTGACATCTTCAAATTTAGCATTAGAGAGTGAGGAAGAAAGCTCTATAACCATGCATTTATGCTCATGCTTCACTCTCAATTGATCTACTGTCAATGGTCCTGTAGGAAACACATATTTAGTATCTAAGTATTGAGTAACATCATTACCAATACCTGATAAGTGGAGTCTTATCCTTCTTTGCCATGAAGAAAAGTTGTCTTTGTTCAACTTGGGCACATCTTGTCTATTCATCTTGTGATCTTTACTTAGGTCTTGCAACCTTCCTTCTAAGAACACAAGCTTTGATACCAATTGTTAGTAATAATTGAGAGGGGGGGTGAATCAGCGGCCTCAAAAATTTATCCTTTAATCTTTAACCACCAATCAATACACCTCGGATTATTAAGTCCCTACAAGATGCATGCCATGAAATACTTATAATATTTGACTATCTGTCGGTTTACCTTGTTTATCCTTACTCTCCTTGATAACTGATAAGCAGTAAAACTATTTACCGATACTTAGTAAATATGCAGAGTATACCAATCAATCCATAAATGCATATGTGAAATGTAAAACAATAAAGTAATAAACCATACACACATAACACATGGATTTTATTGTGGAAACCCTATTAAGGGAAAAACCACTGGGATCGGTACCCCAAATTTTCACTCTTCTGAAGTGAGCCCTGTTAGGAGCCAACCCTGTTAAAGGTTACAAACACACTGTTAAGTGTGACCTTGTTAGAGGATTTT